>JAWQEG010000261.1:400000-770000 GCA_033782935.1 Petrolisthes cinctipes | reverse complement strand
AACCTGTGTTAGGTTGCGTTCTGAGGGAAGTGTGTAATGGAACCGCTAATAATAAAACAGTCAAAGGTTTGATGAAAGCAATATTATGAAATAATTATCTTGATAATTATTTTACATTATTTACAAGGAACCAACGAACAAAGAAAGACGTATCGGTTCGTGACCAGTATCTAATCCAATTATCCAAACAGTATCCCCCAGTCACCATGGAAGTTTACATACCATTACCCGTCACCAAAATACATCATATAACGTGAACATAACCTTAACCTAACAATGAACATATGGAACAGACTTTAATCAAAAACTGTTCTTAGCTGTGTGTTGAAGGTAGGATAAACCGTAGGTAAAGGAGGGCATAACACAATAGCAACCAAGATAAGTGGAGGTATCGAGTGCTGGAAGAGAAGCGAGTGTGGAGCTGTCCAGATGAATTTCATGTCGCCTCGGAATGATTTGAATAAACCGAGCCTCACCCTGATTCACTTTGAGCCACTAAACAAGACAAGTGATTCAATTTCAATCGGCCTGTAACACCTGATTTGACCCAACCCAACCCACCTCCACCCAACCTAACCTAACCCAACACATCACCAACCCAACCCACCTCAACCTAACCTAACCCACCTCAACCTATTCAAAACTAACCCCTCTTGCCCTAACCCATTTCAAGCTATCCTAACCCAATCTAATCTCCACCAAACCTGTCATAACCTAACCTGTCATAACCTAACCTGTCATAACCTAACCTGTCATAACCTAACCCACCTTAACCTAATATTACCTAACCCAACCCACCTCAACCTAACCTAACTCACCTCAACCTAACCTAACCTAACCTAACCATACCTGAGAGAGTGTAAAGGCTGGGGAATGATCACTGGGAACATGGTAGGGGTAGTTTGGTCTGGTATTGAATTTGACGCCTGTATTCTGTCCGCTACTTGGCCAAGGTAACCACACCCACACCACAGTCTGTCAAAAAAGAATAAATTAATAACAGAAAAACGGATCAGAACAAGTTATTATTTTATGGTTTGTAGATTATAGATTTATACTTCTTGGTTAGAATATAGTAAACGAATTTATTACACATATTAAATGGTTTGTGGTTAATTATAGTACTGCTCAATACGGCCCCTTGTTCCACGCAAGGCTACTGCCATTCTACCACCAAAACAGTTTCGAAATACAGATAAATTATTTACAGTCAAAACATAACACCAAATCCTTTCATTTCGAGATTATTCACTACCAAAAAACACACAAATAGATGGAGCAGTGATTCCAAAGGTTTACCACTGAAGCTAAATCCAAGTAAAACCGAGTGTTTTGTCGTTGGAAAGAAGACCAATCTTAGACAATTAGATATCTCAAGTTTACGAGTGTATGGTATTACGCTGAATGTAAGAAATTAAATGAAAGATTTAGGAGTGTTACTAGACGAAAATCATTCTTTCGAAGTTCAAATTTATCAGTGGTGAATATTTCTGGTTACCATTTGAGGAACATTGCTTTTGTCAGAAAATATTTAAATGAGGATGCTTCATCACAACTTTGTCATAACAGACTGGATTATTGTAATTCCCTATATTATGGTTTGCCAGACTATCAGTTAATTAAGAAAATTGCAAAATATAATGAAGAGAGCAGCAAGGTTAAGTAAAGTTCTTCCAACTTAAGAGAAGATAACTCCAGCACTCAGTGATGTAGGTCAATAAAGGCGAGGAATGTGTACAAATTATGTTTTCTAACATTTCGAACTTCGAAATTAAAAAACCCAGAATATTTAAAGAATCTTTTAAGAGGTTTTCAAGTAAATGCCTCTATGGAACTCAGGCATAGTGATGGTAAATACAGGTTACATGAGCCGAGGAGCAATCTGGCAATGAGTTTTAGTTCGTTTGAAAGGTGTGCACCAAGGCTCTTTAATGGATTACCATTAAATGTGCGGAGTAGTTAAAATTGCTCGACATGGATAATATGAGCATTATAAGTGATTATAGTGTTTAATAATATTGAGGGAGGCCCTTCGGAGCACCATTTGCTGGTGAAGCGAGGTATAGAATATCTTACAAGCAAGTAACAAGTAATCATATACTTACCCATAGAATAAACAGTAGCCGGGTTTCCAACATATTAATTACCGTCTCCTGTAAGCCAATTATATTACTGTATTCGTGAAGAGGAATGAATGTATGTGCTCGTGTGGGCGTGTGTCTGGCTACTGCTGGTGTGGGAGACTGGGCGTGTGGTGGTGGCCGGGTCTGTGTGTGTGTGTGGCTAGTGTGGGGGGGGGGGAGGTGAAGTGGTAGGATGAGAGCCTGCGAGCCAATCATGAACGAGATGAGACGAGGGAAAAATAAAATTACGATGCTTCGAGACGCTACAAGGGAGGTACCGTATAGATAGTACATACAGTGTTGGTGGTAAATCTGGAGCAGCTGATTCCTCCAAATTATTCCAAGCAACATGACACCATTATTGTTGTGAATCTGGTCCTGTTCCCTGACTTGCTCTGGAGGAATCAAGATGCTCCAACGTATACTATACCTTTAATTAGGGACCCTGTGATCGTGTATGAGAATTGGAGGCTTCTAATTCCTCTTGACTATGCCAGGAAACAAGCTCCTACCATATACGTGGTGTTTCGTGGCAATATTTGAAGGACATATATACCTCCAATTTTCTGAGTACATCACAGGGTTCCTTAAATAAGTGAACCCATTTCGACACTGCATATGATAGTTTCTGTACTACATTAAGTGGAGATTCTCTTGTTGGTGAATTGGAAGGTCTCTGATTCCCGCAAACTATGCCAAGAAACAGATCCCAGTTACTCATAAAAGAAACGGACCCCCCTAGGTAAAAGCTACAGAATTTCGGGGTAGTCCAGATCTGGTAACAGTGTGGCTGACGTTGAGGGGGAGTGTTATAGATTCAGAGCATGCTTCGTGTCACGTATTAGACAATTGAACGCTGGAGGTGAATGTAGCTAGATAATTACTTTTATTATGATAAATGGGAAGTACAGTTACTTATATCAGAACAATTAAGTAAGATGTTTTGTGATATGGCAATCCATAGAATATAAATACCTAACACTATTTACCGTTTGTGTTCGATTTAGATATGTACGAAATGAAACATGATCTGAGCAGTCTGTCGCGTAGATAAAAGTGTTCACCTGCCACCCACCCTCCTACTCCACCCCATAACTCACTCTCCCAAACGTCAGCCACACTGTTACCAGATCTGGACTGCCACGAAATACTGCAGCTCTAGTTGAGGGGGATCCGTTTCTTTTATGAGTGACTGTACACTCGCGGTCAGAAGTTGTGTCCCGATCCCCTGGAACAATGATTCGCAACCAGGTGAAGTTGGAGGGTTCGAACAACGGTATGTGTTGTGGTGAGTGGTACAAGGTGCACCGTGGTTGTAACCATCGAACTCGTCTGGTTGCGATTCATTATGTCAGGGAATCGGGACACAACTTCTGACCGCGACTGTACCATTGAGGTGATCTGTTAGGAGGAATCAATAGCCTTACATTTTAGCAACAAAGGAATCTCCCCTTAAGGACCCTGTAATCGTGTATAAGACTTGGTGGCTTCTCATTCCTCCTGACGAAACAAGCTCTTTCTATATCGATGGTGTTTGGTGGCAATGTTTTTAGGACTCATTTATTTCTAATATTTTCTGATTACATCACAGGGTCCCTTAAATAATTATAGTAAATAAACGAATTATAAAATCATATGAAAAACAATTAAGACCAACTGAATACTTTATCCTGAATTTAATACGGGGAGAAGAAGGTCTTTTGGGTTAATAATATTGGAGTGCTACTGATTCCTCTAAACTAAACCAGAAAACAGACACCCTCAATGGTATAGTCACTCATAAAAATTAAGACCCCCACAGGCCAGTCATCTTCTTGTACTTGTGATATCGGTTCTGGCAACAGTGTACGTGACGTCAGTGATGGCGCTTGAGATATGAAGTTGATTTGCTCGACACATTTGTAACTAATGGTAGATGAAACGAAGCATGAGTTGGGATAATGTTTCGAGCAAACCAACCTTCCTCCAAACACTACACACACCACCACCACCTCTGACGTCAGGTACAATGTTACCAGAACCGATATCATACCACTTAAAAGGTGTCTTGCCTGGGGGTGTCTTTACTTTTATGAATGACTGTACTAACAGATGACCTGTTCGAGACACAGGTTGGCGGATTTAGTAGTCTTCAAGAAGAGTTGTTGTTTTTTCTCCACTTTAGCAGGTACTAGTGTTGGAAAATTTGGAGCAACTGAAGTCTCCAAACTATTACTAGCAACAGAACACCATTATTTTCGTTTATCTGGTCCCGTTTCCTGGCATGCATTGTAGTACTCAAGGCCCTCCAGTGTACCGAAAGTGTATTATCACCTTAAATTAACCTATGTCATATGGAGATTTGTTAGTATATTATACTTTAGGTACAGCCACAATCAAATATCCATGACCGACACTTTCCTTCCATCGTAGTAAGTATCTTGGTAATAAAGAACAACACGTGTATGATTTAGCAGCACCTCATAATAATAAATGAAGGATTTGAAATGACGTAGGGTGTTATATGATTATATTTTGATATGATACTGATTTATTTACACAATGGAAGGAATGTGTCGGTGGTTATTTGATTGTGGCTGTACAATGGAGCGCCTTGATCCCTCCAAAGCATGACAGGAAACAGGGCTAGATGAACAAAATTAATGGTTGCTTGCAATAGTCTGGAGGAATGAATTGCTCCAGATTTACCATTAAGAGTAATGTGTGTACAAAGTAATGTGTGTGGGTGTGTTTACAGACTGATGTTTATATGGGTGCGTGTGTATACAGAGTGATGTGTAATTTATGCATGTGTGTGTGTGTGTGTGTGTGTACAGAGTGATTTTTATATGTGAGCGTGTGTATACAGTGATGTGTATATGTGTGCGTGTGTACAGACTAATGTCTATATGGGTGCCTGTGTATAAAATTTTATATATATATATATATATATATATATATATATATATTTTGGTATAGCCAGGGAGTATATTCTCTTTCAAACAAACGAGGTTAAAGGAAATGGCTTGTTCTGCATTAATGAGTTTATTATTTATATTTTCAATATTTCTTACAATTTTTCTTAAGTCTTCACTTAGATGGTGGATGAGTGAGGCAAAAGTTGAGTTGTTGGGGGAGGTCGACGTTTCGTCCAGTACATCGGACATCTTCAGGAGGAAGTGGCGATTCTGAGTGGGTGAGGGGTATTTAACTGTTTTCCGTATGTGGGGTGGGCGGGGCCACCATATCAGAGGCCTAGTGATTGGTGGATAGGGGGTAGCTTCTGATTCTGGCGCTACGTCTGAGTTGTTGGTTGGTTGTAGTGGGTAAGATGTTAGATGTTTGTGGTGGGTCAGTAGGTGTTGGAGGTGTGGTGAGTATCCTGACGGTGTTGGTGATGTGTCGTTTTCTGGAGGGCAGTATTTGGAGGTCTTGTGTCTGGTTGTTAATAGAGGGTTGTAGGGTTTCTATGTAGATCGCTTCTAGGTAGGAGAGTCTTCTGCTGTCTGTTTCTTTGTCTAGTATGGTGGTATTGTTTACTAGTTTGTCTCGTGTCAGAGCTTGGTTGTCGTGGGTAAGGTAGTGGTCTTTTATAGACCCTGACTGGAGGTGCATGGTGAGACGACGAGACAGTGATGTTTGTGTTTTACCAACATAGTGGTGAGGCTCACAGTCCACACTGTTACAGGTGTGTTGGTAAATCACGTGGTCACTGTTCATCGGTCTCTTGGGGGTAGTAGGTCGGTTGTGTAGGGTGAGGTTCGAGGTTTTTGGAGACTTGTAGTAAATTACTAGTTTGATCTCGCTGTCTGGGTCGGTGGGGTGAACATTCTTCTTTATTATGTCTCTTAGTATGGTCTCGTCAGTCTTGTAGTCGGTAGACATGTAGTTGCGGTAGTAGAGTTTGATATCACTGTTGGGTTTGGTTGGGGGATTCACCTCGTACCAATCACTAGGCCTCTGATATGGTGGCCCCGCCCACCCCACATACGGAAAACAGTTAAATACCCCTCACCCACTCAGAATCGCCACTTCCTCCTGAAGATGTCCGATGTACTGGACGAAACGTCGACCTCCCCCAACAACTCAACTTTTGCCTCACTCATCCACCATCTAAGTGAAGACTTAAGAAAAATTGTAAGAAATATTGAAAATATAAATAATAAACTCATTAATGCAGAACAAGCCATTTCCTTTAACCTCGTTTGTTTGAAAGAGAATATACTCCCTGGCTATACCAAAATAAAACTACATAACGAGAATGCCAGAAACAGGAACAGCACTCTACAGTTTCGTGAAGAACTGGTGAGAGAAGAAATAGCTGAGAAAAAAGAAACTGCAAGAAAACTAAGAACACAACGAGATGCTCTCTTCCACCTATGGGAAGATGGAACCACTACCGACGACCTACGACTACAAATCAACAGAAAACTACAGCTCCTCGGGGAACAACACCGACGAAAGACAGAGAGTGTAGCCATCAAGAAACTATCACATCTATATGGGGGCAATATCAAGTTGCCTCAACCATCCCCAGGATACGTCAACCTCACCAACACCACACTCACCCCAGACCAACAGGACCTTCTCAACATGGGGCTAAATTGTCACTACATGACTAAGCCAAAACCACACCGGAAACGACTGGAGATGGAGATCCTCTTAGACGACATCCACCAACTAGAGAAAAACGGGAAAATTACTACCTCAACTGCACTTCAACCAACTCTACTTGCTGAAGCCGCCAAGACGAGGGGAGTCTACCACAGCAAACTCCTGAGTAAAAATCACTTCCTTGCCTCGAAACAGCTACGAGAAAACCCGGACATCATCATTCGTCGTGCTGATAAGGCCTCCTCTTTAGTTGTCCATGGAAGAGAGGAATACCTACAGAAAGTAGACAACATTCTAAGTGACACCAGCAAATTCAAAAGAATCACGCGCAACCCCACCAACGACATCAAGCGAAGGGCCAACACCACCATTTCTACCATCAACGCTAAGGCTGGAGGGATACACCTGAAAAAACTCATTGGAGAATTTGCGCCTGGTTACGCCTATGGCACAGTGAAAACCCACAAGCCTGGGAACCCCCTCAGGCCTATCATCTCCCAGATCCCAACTGCAACATACCAACTGGCCAAATCTCTGAATAACTTACTTTCACCTTACGTGCCCAGCAAGTACAGCCTCAGTTCAGCCACAGATTTTCTACAAATTCTCCGTGACTCTCCTAAAGTAGACAACCATATCATCGCCTCCCTGGATGTTGAGAGTTTGTTCACTAATGTACCAGTGGATAAAACTATAGACATCATCCTCCACCGGGTTTACGAACACCCAGACCTCCCACGACTGGACATCCCCAAGACCTGCCTCAAGACTCTACTTGAACTCTGCACCAAGGAAGCTCCATTTATTTGCCCCCGTGGCAATATGTATCAGCAGATTGACGGTATAGCGATGGGTAGCCCCCTGGGGGTCCTCTTCGCTAACTTCTTTATGGGTACTGTTGAAGAGGACCTTCTCAAATGTAATCGCCCATCGATATACTGTCGGTATGTTGACGACATTTTTGTTCAAGTGAAGGACCTAGACGAGCTACTACTACTACAACAACGGTTTATCTCCTCGTCTGGTCTGAACTTCACCTACGAAAAAGCAACGGATGGCAAACTACCCTTCCTGGACCTCTTGGTTGCCCACCACGACTCAGACTTCCGAACCACAGTGTACACAAAGTCCACCAACAACGGACGGTGTCTAAATGGTGACAGTGAATGCCCCAAGAGATACCTCCAATCCACCATCTCATCCTACGTCAGGAGGGCTCTCTCCCACTGCACCAGCTGGAGAGACACACACCAGGAACTGGACCGTCTCACCCAAGTCCTGGTAAACAATGGATATTCCAACACAGACGTCTCCAACACCATCAAACTCCAGCTAGAAAAATGGTACGAGGTGAATCCCCCAACCAAACCCAACAGTGATATCAAACTCTACTACCGCAACTACATGTCTACCGACTACAAGACTGACGAGACCATACTAAGAGACATAATAAAGAAGAATGTTCACCCCACCGACCCAGACAGCGAGATCAAACTAGTAATTTACTACAAGTCTCCAAAAACCTCGAACCTCACCCTACACAACCGACCTACTACCCCCAAGAGACCGATGAACAGTGACCACGTGATTTACCAACACACCTGTAACAGTGTGGACTGTGAGCCTCACCACTATGTTGGTAAAACACAAACATCACTGTCTCGTCGTCTCACCATGCACCTCCAGTCAGGGTCTATAAAAGACCACTACCTTACCCACGACAACCAAGCTCTGACACGAGACAAACTAGTAAACAATACCACCATACTAGACAAAGAAACAGACAGCAGAAGACTCTCCTACCTAGAAGCGATCTACATAGAAACCCTACAACCCTCTATTAACAACCAGACACAAGACCTCCAAATACTGCCCTCCAGAAAACGACACATCACCAACACCGTCAGGATACTCACCACACCTCCAACACCTACTGACCCACCACAAACATCTAACATCTTACCCACTACAACCAACCAACAACTCAGACGTAGCGCCAGAATCAGAAGCTACCCCCTATCCACCAATCACTAGGCCTCTGATATGGTGGCCCCGCCCACCCCACATACGGAAAACAGTTAAATACCCCTCACCCACTCAGAATCGCCACTTCCTCCTGAAGATGTCCGATGTACTGGACGAAACGTCGACCTCCCCCAACAACTCAACTTTTGCCTCACTCATCCACCATCTAAGTGAAGACTTAAGAAAAATTGTAAGAAATATTGAAAATATAAATAATAAACTCATTAATGCAGAACAAGCCATTTCCTTTAACCTCGTTTGTTTGAAAGAGAATATATATATATATATATATATATATATATATATATATATATATATATATATATATATATATCGAGAAAGATGAGTACAAAGATTAAGACAGTTAATCTTGGTGAGTACTAAAGGCTGTGAGCCCACTTGTTGTCTTCATCTGCATAATCGAAATAAGAGTCGTACACAATCATGTCCAATTACGTTCGAGATGCCTGAACACATTGTGTTTAAAGGAACATAAGTCGTAGTAAGGTGGAAAGATGGATTTTTTTTTTTATTAATTCATTGCGCCGTAGCGTCAGTCAACAGGCAGACAACAATACACAAGGGTAGGCGGGACTCATGAGAATTCAATGACTACAACCACACACACACACACACACACATCACGAAAACATAACAGAATGAAGCACAAGCATACAGACAAATATTTACATTATGACATACTTAAATCCACCAAAACGAGAGTGGCGTACCAGAAGTTCCTCCAGAACCTGATGGTTCAGCAGGTGTCGACAAACCACATCAAGTGGTAGGCCCCGGGGCAGCAAGTGTCGGACAGTGGGGCAGGCCAGGCAATAGTGTTCTATAGTGTTAGCATGAGGCGCTTGACACAAGCGACACTCAGTGAAGGGAGGCTCACCCTGCATCCCAGCAACCTGCCACGGTGGCCAGTAGCCAAGCCTCAAACGAGCAGAGACTACATTGTGCCTCCGAACCATGAGGCCTCGACGACGGTAGGAATATTTGTGATGGCAGACAGACTCGTAATGGGTGATGGAGATGCTGAAGGACCTTTCTGCATCCCTGCGTCGCCATACAGGGAGGAGAGCGGCAGAGCGAACTCTAGAAAGGTAACATGTCAGGGAGAGAGGACGTCCAACACCACGAGGAGGCAGATGGCAGGCTTCCTTTGCGAGTCTTTCAACTGTACCATTGTGACGTAAACCTACATGATATGGCACCCATAAAAATTTGACAGTCAAGTTACGATGACGCAATATGGCCAAAAACGATAAAATCTGCTGAATAACAGTAGAGTGTGTGGACTGAACACTAGAGAGGGAATGAAGGGCAGGTTTGGAGTCACAAAAAAGGGCAGCATTAACTCCACGTTGACAATCAAGACTAACAGCATCCAGAATGGCATACAGTTCACGCAATGTTGAGCTAAAGTGGTTACAGAGACGACGGCCAAGCCAGCCCCCTGGAGGTGACTCCATGTCAGGTGAGAAAATGGCACAACCTGCTGTACCATCCACCTGCAATGAGCCATCAGTGTAGAGGCAGTATGGATCTGTGATGGTGGACATCACTGTTTCTATGTGTTCCAAAGCCAACTGCCGCTGTAGAGAAAGCAGTTCCGACTTGGAAGTAGGTGTGAAGCTCACATCAGGTGTTGGTAGCATCCATGGAAGGGGCCCTGGGGGGACGTCTGCAACCATTATATCTATATTAAGACTACGGAGCATAGAGGAATCAGACCTTATAAGAGTATGTCCAGCAGGCAGTATGGGAGGGACAGGGGAGTTTGGTCTAAGAGAAGTCCTGACTAACTGAGAGTAATGGGGTGAAAGATGTGGAATATTGAGGCACTTGACAGTGAAGCAAGAAACATTACAATAAATTCTCTCGATTAATGGGAGAAGATACAACTCACGCTGCATGTTCACTATCCTGGTTGACATGGGACAGCCGAGAATTATTCTCATTGCTCTATTCTGAAATTTTTCTAAAGTTTCCTGAGTAGCCCTAGGAAGTTGAATCAAAGCAGGGGAGAGGTAATCACCAACTGAACGGATAAAGGCAATATAGATGGTTCTGGCTACTGGGAAGGAGATGCCCGAGGAGTTGTTAGTGAGCCATTGAAGTGGTGTAAGTCGGCGCTGGAGACGACCCAACAAGTCCTGGACAATGGGATGGTCTCAAGGTCTGGCAGGGACAATCGGCCAAATATTGACTGCCGCGCCCAGGTAGCGGTACTGGGAACACATGGGAATGACAGTTCCTCCAATGGTGAACACTGGCCGAGCTTGAGGAAGGTGGCAGGTGAATATTCTGCTCTTATCTGGGGAGGCAATAATGCCACAGTGAGAGGAGGCCACAGAGGAGTCAAGAAACCGCTGGAGATCCCTTGGTGGTGTTGAATGAACACAGAAATCAGCATAGCACGTAATTGTAGTTCCAGGAATATCAGGGAGAGAAGTGAGCAACCGATGCATCAGAATATTATATAACAATGGGCAGAGAACACCCCCTTGAGGTGTACCAAGATGAAAACTGTGCAAAGGACTGAGGGCACCACTGAAAAACACATGGGAGGTCCTGTTACTCAGGTAGCCCCGAATCCACCATAATAGATTACCCTTTATCCCAAAGTCAACCAGTTAATCCAAAATGATGTCTCTATTAGCAACATCAAAGGCACTTCGAAGGTCAATGAAGGCCACCACACTGTCCCTGGAAAGGCGAGAGTACAGGCCGACTAGGCAGTGGTGTGTGCTCTGCTGGGGAACGAAACCAAACAGCCATGGAGAACAGCGATCCTGCAGTCTGTAAATGAGACAATTGAATAAGATTCTCTCCATAACCTTACAAAAACAGGAAGTAAGGGAAATAGGCCTGAACTTCGCAGTGCCGGGCTTAGGGATGGGTATTATTGTGCTACTGGTCCAGGCTCGTGGTGTGGATGGGTAGACTGGCTGGGGTAGATTGTTCTGACCAGGCATTGACAAGTTGTTGGGCATAGTTGGCGGGAGTGTGATGACGAGCAGTGGCCGGTGTCTTTTTAACAACCTGACAGATGAGGTGCCACATAGAAGCCACACTTGTTTGCTGGTTGATGCTGTCCGTGAACCGCTGCCAAGACTCAGTGTGAGCACACTCCTGATGGGCAACTAAAGTGTCCCTAGACATCTGGTAATGATGGAGCAGGTCAGGGGTTGAGTTGGCTTGAAACAATAGGCCATCATGTTCAGCCTCCTCCTATGCCTCCTGTATACGTGCATCCAGCATCCAGGAGTGGGCAGTATGGCGATGCTGGAGGTGTGGCCGGGAGACTTATAGCCTATAAAAGTCATGAGTAGCAGATACAAGATCAGAGTACAACTGTTCACCTGATGATATGTCAAACGTAGGGAATACATGAGCCATAAATTAGATGTAAGTCGGGCAATATTAAGGGGGCACAGCAATATGCAAATGAGTGGCTGAAACACTTGACCCAGCAGGTAGAGAATAATGAAACCGAAGAGTGATGTGATAGGAGAATAAGTCTGGCACGGAGGATCACAGGATCTGAGATGCTATCAGGCCAGACGAGAGGATGTAATCCAGAGTACCTCATCGGCAATGAGTGGCACCACCAGTGTCATAGCGTGTCAGATGATGCTTGCAGATGTATAAAAGGAGACGAACACCATTACGATTAATAGAGCCAGAACCATCACCCAAATCAGAATGCCGAGCATTAAAATCTCCCATATACACCATACCACGCACTGTTAGAGAAAGAAGAGCCTCAAGAGTGATTCTAGTTGAAAGGTCATGTCAGGATCAGTGGAGGTACGGAGAAGGCGATGTGGCAAGTAGCTATGTATGTAAGTCAGGAGACCATTCCTTACCAGATGAACATATGGCACATAACCTGAGAGGGGAGGAGCTTGCCCAGCAGCGAGCGGCCATCCTGGAAATGCTTCCTGGAGAAAAATAACACTGGGATGATGACAAAAAACATAGGCCTTGAGTTGAGTGAGCTTAGCATAACTGGTGATACCACATATATTCCAGGAGATGACATCCAGCCAGCAATTACTAGCGAACTCTGTATTTGGAGGTAGAAGTCAGGTGAGTGGGGGCAGATGAGCGACCTGGAGAAGAACATGGACCAGGAGAAGGGACTGACTCAAAAAAGCTTTTCAAGGCGAGATGCAACAGTATCCATCTTTTTGGTAAGGGTAGTGACAGTTGAGATAATGGCCTGCTGAGCCTTGACCAAGGTGGAGAGCTTGTAGTCATTAGCAGCCTGAGCGGCAACCAGCCCATCAATCCTGGCTTCAAGGGCAGAAAAATGGTTCTCGAGAGCTGTACACCATGCCATGAGGGTAGCAACAGACTTGCGGAGGGCCAGATCTAGAGACGAGGCAGGGCTGGTAGGAGGAGCAGACTGGGGAGGTGGTGGTGGCAGGGGTAGAGGCGGAGCAATAGTAGAGACACGAACCTGGACCTGACGTCGAGTACATCCATGCCACATGTTAACCCCTGGCTGAAGGCATCATGGACACTTCCATCGAGACGTATCCTCAGGAGGTGAAGGCTCAGAGGTGGAGGTAGCAGGACGTGATGGTTCACCCCTGACAGGATACGTCTTGGAATCATGGTCGGCGGCACACCATGCACACTTCGGCCTGGCAGAACAGTACCAGCACCTGTAGCACCAAGGCTGGTCATTATGATTGATTGATTGATTGATTTTTGATGCAACTAAGCATCTGGCACCGCAACAGCCAAGGTCATATACCGCCCAACATAAAATTGTCATCTACATAATTAATAAAACATGAACACCCGAAAGGGATATGCAGCATGATTAAAAGACACACAAACTAAAAATCATATTATTACTAAAAGAACCCGTCGACATAAAAATAAAAAAAATAAAAAAAAATATATATATAAAAAATCAAACCATCTAAAAACCATAAATATCATAAAATCATATTTTGTGGAGAAGGTCAGCCTCCTCCACATAGGAGAGGGTGTTCCCTCCCACACTACAAGCCTCCTCCCCGAGGACCTGGGAGAGACTGTAAGAACCGTCACCCACCCGTTACTCGGAGAGATGCCTACGACGAAGGTCCCCAAGGCTGGGACACTCGACAATAGGATGCCGTACTGTCAAAGGGACCAGACAATCATCACAGTAGGGAGGGTGAGCCCTCTCCATTTAAAAGCCATGAGTCAATAATGTGTGGCCAATGCGGAGACGGACAAGAGCCGTCTCCCACCGGCGGGACAGGCCACTGTAGCTCCACAAACCAAGGCGCTGGCGGATGTCGTGGAGCTTGTTAGCCTCGACGGCGTCCCATCTGTCCTGCCAGCAGGAACGAACGGTAGCATCTATGTAGGGTCGAAGGTCCACTGAAGAAACAGGATGACGCCAGGCAGGAGGCCGAGAATTGGAGACTGAAGCCTTAGCCAGGGCATCAGCCTGCACATTCCCATCGACACCCACATGGGCTGGGACCCAACAAAAAGTGACTTTGAGGCCACGACGACCCAGGAGGACAAGCCACTCAAGAATGGCCAACACCAAGGGATGGGAAGAGTTAAAACTGCACAAGGCCTGCAAGGCACTACAGGAATCGCTAAAAATAGTAAACGAAGGCTGAGGGAGAGCAAAAATCACTTGGAAGGCATTTAAAATGGCCGAGAGCTCAGCAGTAAAAATTGACATGACAGAAGGGAGCCTGCCGCCACGGCAAAAGTCAGGAAAGACAACTCCAAAGCCAACTCCAGCATCAGACTTTGACCCATCAGTGTACACAGGGAGGGACTCCCTGTGAGTGAAGGCATGTTCTAAAAAGAGGGAATGAGCCACTGGAGGAGGAAGAGATTCCTTCTTGTCTGAAAAGCAGGTGCAGGGGAAAACTTCTGGAAGAAGCCATGGAGCCACCCTGAGGACCCTCACAGGACAAATCTGGACGTCATCAATGCCCATCTCCTCCATAGCCTTCCTGACCCGGAAGCCAAAGGGCCATGGGGTGCGAGAATGTACTAGGCAGTACTGAGACATGATATCAGATGACACTGCCAAGCAGGGAAGGGAGTTAGGAAGTCGATGTAATCGATGCCAACAACGAACCATCAAGGACTGACGACGGAGATCAAGAGGTGGCTCATCAGCGTCCATTAGGAGACTAGGGATTGGGGACCACCTGAAGACTCCGGTCACCAGACGTACTCCAGCATGATGAACAGGGTCTAAAACTCTGAGACGAGCATCGGTGGCAGAAGAGTACACCTCACACCCATAGTCGAGTTTTGACCTAATAAGAACATGGTATAGGCAGAGGAGGGTGGCCCGATCAGCCCCCCAGGACGTATGGCCCAGGACCCTCAACAGGTTAAGAGCCTTGAGGCAAGAAACTTTAAGTGTACGTAAGTGGGGAACCCAAGTCAAACGTTTGTCAAAAAGGAGACCCAAAAAGCGAGTCTCCTCGACACAACGTATCCGATGACCATACATGAATAAGTCCGGAGCGGGGTGGACGCCTCGGATGTGGCAGAAGTGCATAGCAACTGTCTTGGAAGGAGAAAATCGAAACCCATGAGAACCAGTCCAACATGACAGCCTGTCAAGGGCAAGCTGCATGCACCGCTCTGCTACTGACATACGGGAAGCAGCAAACCAGACTGCTAGGTCGTCAACGTACATCGAGTTGGCTATACCGTCTGGAAGGGATGAGGCAATGACATTAATTGCTACTGCAAACAATGTGACACTGAGGACGCTTCCCTGGGGGATGCCCCCCTTCAGTGCAACAGATGCTTAGAGGGGTGTACCAACCCTCAAAGAAAAACTGCGACCACTGAGAAACTCCTTAAGAAAGCGTGGAAGGCGACCCCGCAGGCCATATACATGGAGTTGCTGCAAGATGCCATATTGCCATGTATTGTCATATGCTTTCTCCAAATCAAAGAATACACAGACAAGGTGTTGATGTCGTGCAAAGGCCTCACATGCAGCAGCTTCCAACCTGACCAGAGCATCTGTAGTGGAACGGTGTTTACGAAAGCCAGACTGGGACGGAGACAGAAAATCACCCCGTTCCAAGAAGTATACCAGTCTGACATTCACCATCTTTTCAAATAGTTTACAGAGACAGGAGGTCAAGTAATTGAGGGCAACACCAGAGTCCTTGCCTGGCTTGAGGAAAGGAAAGATGGTAGCAACCCTCCACCCAGAAGGGAAGACACCCTCCAGCCAGATTCTGTTATATAAAGCTAAAAGAAATGAGATCGCCTCCTCACCCAAGTGTCGTAACATTGCATATGGGATGTTGTCTGGCCCAGGAGAAGTGTCACCACAGAGAGAGAGAGAGAGCAGAGTGCATGTCTCTCAGGGTGAATATATGGTTATAACTTTCATTCTCGTTCCCTGAGAACTCCAGGACAGTGCGCTCCTTGGCTCTTAACTCATGCCTGACAGCCAGAGGTCGAGAGTCACGGCTGGAAACTCTTGCAAAAGCCTCCGCCATGGTATTGGCCACTGTCAAATCATCCATGATCTTAATTCTATTGACCTTAAGTACAGGTGGAGAACTAGGAGAAAACTTCCCTGCCATCTTACGGACTCTCCTGAACACTTGGGTGAGTGGAGTTTTAGCATTAATTGAAGACACATAGGCCTTCCAAGATGCACGTCGGGCCTCTTTTAAAACTCGTCTAGCCTGAGCCCTTGCCCGTCGGAAGTCCCCTAAAAGAGTTGGGTCCCCACGATTGCGACGAAGGCGAGAGAAAGCAGCGCGCTTCTCCCGCACAGCAGTGGTGCTGACTGGTGACCACCAAGGGACAAGACGCTTGGGAAAGTAGCCAGAAGTTTTTGGGATAGAGTTGAGAGTCGCAGAGTGGAGCATATCAGTGAAATATGTTACAGCCTCGTCAGAGCTACCAAAATCGGCTACAGAAGAGACCGAAAAAGTTAGCTCTCTAAAAAACTGCCAGTCAGACTTCTCTAATTTCCACCTAGGAAAACGCGACTGTGGTTCGTACCTGTTACCTTCTAATAGTATAGGGAAATGGTTACTGCCATATAAATCAGGCAACACTCTCCAAGTAAAATCCAACAGAGCACTGGGTGAGCAAAGGGAAATGTCAATGGTGGTAAAAGTCCCAGTAGGGCTATTAAAATGTGTCACATCTCCCGTATTTAAAACCCCTAATCCCTCATCCTCAATAAAAGAAGCTAATAAAACACCCCTGGGGTTGACCGAACTGTCACCCCACAGAGGATGACGACCATTAAAATCACCCAATAAAATAAAGGGAGAGGGAAGGTCCCGTACAAGATGGTTGAGATCACTCCTCTCAACTGTAGCACTAGGAGGAAGGTATAGACTGCACACAGTGTAGGGGCGGTCCATAAAAACCTTAACTGCAACAGCCTGGAGCGGAGTGTCAAGCTCCAGGCTCGTGCATGGAATATCTCGGCGAACTAGGATGGCAGAGCCACCATGGTGACCCTGCCATTCAAATGAATTGGAATAAAATGCAGAGTATGCTGGAGGACTGGCATGAATGTAGTCCCCAAGCATTGTCTCTTGGAGAGAAACACATGCAGGAGAGAAGCTAGAGAGAAGAACGCGCAGTTCCTCCCAAGAAGCATGCAAGTCACGGCAATTCCATTGAAGGACCTTGAATAGTGTTACTTTAGTATTGATTTTTGGGAAGCCTCACGGAGGTACTTCCCACTACCACCTCGATCTGAGGGTTTACTCAAACGATAAGATTTGTCTAATCCTGGGCCACTAGAAGAAGAGCGAACCCGAGGAGTAGTGCTTGGGGCAATAATTGGGACCCGTAGACGAGTCCCTGAAGCATCTGATATGTTAGAATAAGATGAAGGTATATGAGATGGGATATTCTTTGAAACAATTACATTGGTATTGTCCTGTACAGCAGTGGTATCACTGACACAGGCAGATACATCAACATCCATAATACAGGTGGAAGAATCACTCCGCTGCTCAAGCGGAAGAGAAACTGAATCTTTTGAAGTCACAACATCCGAGGCATCCACATTAACTTCACGCCCCTCTGATGATCCCGAAGGAAGCTTGCGAGGAGGAACTTCTGTTGAATCAAGAGATTTATCAGAGCCACGAGAACGCTTCTGGTGAAACTGAGAGGAAACTATGGATGGGTCCACAGAGATGGTTGCCTTACAAGGAGGAACATCTATGGAGTCAGTGCCTCGGAGGAACCACGAAGGCATCTCTGTGGCAGTTTAGGTGACTTAAGTTTCCTTTTTGAAGAGCGTGTGGCAGCGTGAACCTCTACCACATGGACACCTTTAGCTAAAGTCTGAGAATTGTCATCAGTTGAAGGGCCACCAGAATGAGTGTCTGATAAAGTTTCCAAGACAGAGAAGCTATTATGTGGTGTAATCTTAGAAACGCTCTCACTAGAGCAAAAAACAGCTGCCTCCTGAGAGGGTTGAGAGGGTGCTGCAACCGATTTAGGGCGAGGGGAGGAGATGTTTGTCTTCATACCAGCATCCTTCTGTCGCCTGAAGTTGAGTTGCCGTCTGGCACTACCTATGCTAATAAATTGGGTATTAGCCAAGTGGAGGATATTCTGCTCAAGGAGGTACATCTTACATTGGCAAGAACGCAAGGGGTGAGAATCTCTGCAGTATAAGCAGTAACTCTCTCACCGACACTCAGAAGTAAGATGTGAGTCAAGAGCAGAACAATTACCACACCGAGAACGGTTGTTGCAGTTCCTCCTCCCATGACCAGACTCATAACAACAGAAACACTGTAGGGGACGCTCAACAAAAGGCTTCACCTTAAAACAGGTGGAGTTAATGTTAATGCGATTTGGGATATGCGAGCCATAGAAAGTGAGGATGATCATATTTTCACTGCCTTTCATCTTTGTTACTCGTTGGACACTGTCTGGGCACATAGCGAGAATGTCGTCTTCTGAGATTGGAGCAGCTTGGAAGAGGATAGGAGACATAGCAGCAAATATTTACAGCATACACAAACCATTATTGATACTGTGTATAACATAATTTTTTGTATTAACTAAAAATACTATAATCCACAGACGTACAGTCATCTGCAAAAATATATATTCAATATTTAATTCAAGGAAGCTTTTCTCTTTACTAACTATGTATGCCCTGATAATTATATGCAGTGGTTCAGAGCAGTTCAGCCTTAACAATGGCACTCCTCTTGTCATCTCATTGATACTAATTAGTACTTTGCAGATGTTACTGGTACAATAACCCAGGAAGAGCAATAGGGAAAAAGGAAGCATGTCCAAACCATCTCAGTGTATTACGCTTCACTCTCTCAACCAATTGCCTTCTCACTCATACCTCTCATACACACTCTCATTACTCTCTCCATCCCACCTTGTAAGTCCACATGCTCCTCTCAAGTAACTCATTTCCACTGCACCTATTCTAGACTGATGAGCCCTACTCCATGTCCAGGGACTCGCGCCCCCTGGTGTTGTGACGGTTTGGCCCCCACTGCTTCCTTCCTTGGCAGCCTTGGGGGGTGGTTGAAGACTGCAACGCACACAACCACACTCGGCAACAACACAACATACACTCTTTGAGGGCATTGTGGGAAAGCCAGGTTCAGGCCATGGCCTTCCTCAGGAGCTCGGGGCTGCTCGGCCAGACAGCTTGAGGAACTTCAACAACAACAACTCCATGTTCATGTCTCCGACGCATATGTCAGTGTTAGCAGGATTTTACTATTTCGTAGTCCCCTTTTCACTTCGATACTCACACTTCTACCTTTCATAATCCTCCCCAGTGATCCTATGACCTGTCTACCCCTCACTGCTCTCTCCCTGATTTCTCCTTCCATACTTCCATGTTTACACATAACTGTACCCAGGTACTTAAACTCCTTCACTTCCTCCATCCTCTCACCCCCTAGAGTTATGTCACATTTAGTCCTAGTTGGTACTCCCACTCTGTAAGGTGTAGCAAAGTCAATCAATCACTTCAGTTTTTGCCCTCACAAATACCATCACCTTACTTTTACCAACATTCACCTTCTGTTTCCTTCGTTTACACACGGACTGAAACTCATCCACCACTCTCTGTAACTCCATTTCAATACTGTACTGAATATAGGTAAATAGGTTAATTTTTTAGTGGGACTTCATTCACTACCATGTCTTTGTTGTACTGTTAAGAATCGCATTTAAGGGTTACATCAGTCCACGATTATGTATAATAACAGTAATTTATAATTAGAGTAGTCCACAACCATTTTCAAGATAAACACGATGTTCTGTTATTCTTTTGTTGAAGGTGGTATTTATGAAAACTTTGTCATTAACTTGTTTCTTTCCTCCTAAAAAGATGCCAGATGTCACAGAGGAACAGCTGAAGAACCTTAAGCAGCTGTTCAGAGCGTACAGGGAGGCCATAAAGAAACGAGCAACCCTCAGGTTAAAGAGACCCCTCCCCCCCATTACGATCTCCTGTACGATCTGTATGGCGAGAGACCCCTGGATAGGCCAGAGACAGTTTCCTGCGGTCTTGCACCAACACAGGAGGGTGCTTCCTCTCATGAGGGGGAGTTGTCGGCTGAATAGGAAGAGGGTGAAACACTGCACCTCCCTTCACGGTCAAGTGACTTTGCACCACGGGTGAAGAGACGTCGTGTGCAACCCCCATCACATACAGAACGGATGGAAAAATGCATATAAACTTAATAATATAACGCAACTAGTCTCGCTAATCAGAGGAAAATTATTGATGCTTTTAAAAAATAAAAAATTGTAAGAAATTATTTGTTGAAGAATATTTTCAACATTCCTGTTGAACACAAGGACCCTCAGAAAAATGAGGAAAATTAGGCAACACCCTATAGGAGAGGTTTTCCACTATGGTTTAGGTCATCAACCACTACAGGTAGCCGTTACGGCAGGGTTGACATAGGTATTTTTACGAAGGTGATTGGTGTGCTATGAAACCCCTGACATACGGGGCTGCTCGGCCAGACAGCTTGAGGAACTTCAACAACAACCCCTGCCATAATGGTTACCTATAATGGCTGAAGACCTAAAACACAATGGAAGACTTCTCCAATCTTTGGACCATTCCCATTTTTTCACAATCATCATTCCTACATGTGTGCATTTTTCTTTGATTGTGTGAGTGCTGAACCAAGTACTGTACAATATCTACAGGATGATTCTTATACATATAATATTTATTACATGTATAAATTACGCTGTACATATGCATTTAAGACATGAAATACAGAACTTATTTACAGTGTTTAAGAAGCAATAGCAGATCATATTCACATCATATGTTCAAACTGTAATCTATTTTCATGAATGCAAGCTCGTACCCATTTTACCATGTAAGCAAAGACTTGTGTAGGGTTGCTACGGTAATGTTTACAACTGTTGTTTCAATGTTAGTTTTCAGTTCGTCTAATGTGTGTGGGTTATTCTGATAGACCATGCCTTTCAGATGACCCCATAGAAAGTAATTGGGAGATGTAAGGCGTGGTATATCAGAATAACCCATACACATTAGACAAACTGAAAGCTAACATTGAAACTGCAATTGTCAACATTACTGTAACGTTTCTTTTGAATAACCCTGTATAATGCATATATATGTTTGTACTTTGTGTGATATTGTACCTTAATTTTGTTTAGATAAGAAAATAGATACAGCATTATGTTGGATACTAAGAGTTTACTTTTACAAAAAAAAAAAGATGCAATTAACACTTCATTGCCTACCTATACTGACTTTGAGTTCACACCCACCCAAAATACTTGGCATAACATACAATACATCCATGACATTCAAACAACATATCACGGCCATCAAAAACAAATGCATGCAAAGATTTAAAGCCCTCAGATCACTTGCCAGCACAACATTTGGACACAACACAGAAAACACAACCACAGTGTACAAACAATACATCCGATTAATGATGGATTATGCAAATGCAAGCCCTGCCTGGGCCTCAACCCTCACTGAGACTCATCTCAACACCCTTCACACCCATACAGAATAGAGCCCTAAAGATAATCACAGGCTGCACACCATAAAACCAAAGTCTTCAAAATCAAGGATCATCTCGACATGAGAGGCACAGAAACACTTTAGTCCATGAGCTGGGCCTGGAATTTCAGAGTTTGAGTACCAAAAAGGTGTATAAATTTAATGTGCACTTTCAGCAAGGTGGATGTCTGAAGTGTTGGGAAATGGTCGATGGACATCCCAGAAACGTAGTTAATCACCTTTTTGGCAGCCATCTCTAGCAAGTATCGTAAAATTTTCACCGAAAATCAAGAACAAAGTAATAAAAATCGCAAGTCCTCAACAAAAGATCATAGAGACTTCTAGTTAGTCTTATCTTATTCGTTTCTTCATTCTGCATCTTTTGGTGTATAATACATGCAACTTAGGACACACATTCGCTTTATAATATGAGAAAAGTAAAGAAAAATAGGCCAGTTTGTAGTATTTTGTTACGACAATAATAATTACCTTTCGGCTCTACTCAACAACAATTTACGAACTTTCGAATATTTCGGCCCAATCCCACGCTTGACGACAAAAACAGGTCGTACGTATCCATGTCAATTTTTGTAGGCCGATACCAAGCGTCCCCAAGACGGTCTTCGTATCCCAATCCTCCGCTTGGACGACAAAAAAACGCTTAAAGGATATCTCATTTGGAGGTGGATCGGGTTGACTCCCAACAACAACAATACGGCTAATGGGGGAACCATCATGGAAAAAACGACAGGCAGAGTACACACCAGGGTATCCTTTAGCAAGTTTCGGGTCAACATCAATAGGAAAACGGGTGAGGATGTAGCTGGGGAACTTACGAGGCCTGTCGGGTGAATCTTCAAGAATGAGAGGCAGAGACAAAAATTCACCAGCCTTGATTCTATCAATGATGTCTTGACGCTTCCTAGAGATGTAGACAAACCGGGAGGTGACAGCAGCCATCTTGACTTAAGCCAGTTCACGCTGCAGCTGGAAGGCCCTGTTGACATCAGACAACCAACGCAGCTTTGTGTCCGTAGATGGGTTTCCAGAGAAGGAGAGCTTGACATAGGCATTTCTCGGGGCAAAAGCAGGAAGGTTGGACGAGGGCAAGGAGTTGGTATACAAGGAAGAAACACCACGTTGAGGCAGAGAAGGTACGTTGTGCACAGCTGAAGCACCCTTGGCAGTCTTGGCAGCTGGAGGTAAAGAGTCCACTCCATCAGAATCCTGCGAGGAGTCGGACGAGGCGTCAACGGGTCACTTGGTAGAGGTTGAGGAGGTGGACGGCTGCAACCTGAGCTGCGGAGTGACCGAGAAGAGGGGGGGAGTTTCTGCGAGAAGGCAGCTCAGGCCAGTGATCCTCGATTGGAGACTCGTCTTCTTCTGACATTGCCAAGTCAGCCTCCAAGCAGGAATCCACGCTCTCCATCAGGCCAGGCAAGACCTAGATGGGAAGCAAACAACAACACGAACAACTAAGCTCTCAATCAGCCAGGGACACACACACCCACACACACACAGACAATCACAACAAAACTATACACAGAACCACAACAGACAAACAACACCAGCAACACCACAGAAACAACAACACACAAACAGGAACTCACAAACAATACAAAAAACACACAAACAAGTGCGCAAAAACAACACAAACAACAACACAAACAAGAATGGAGGCAGAGCACCACAAGTACATACGTCCACACTCCACCAGTGCTGGAGCGAGACTGGGAAAGATGGATGGAGGCAGAGTGTTCCAGAGTTGACCAGTTGTGTATATGAAAGACTGAGAGTACCGTTTAACTCTTGCATTAGGGAGTTGGGCAGGAAAGGAGTGATGAGAACGAAAGGCTTGGCAAGTGTTGCATGTACTCCTGAGGGAAGGAAGCATACATTGAGAGATTTCAAAAGAGCAATGTCCTGTGTAATAGTGATAGAAGAGAGAAAGATATGCAACATTAGGGCGAAGAGAGAGAGGTTGTAGTGAATCAGTAAGAGGAGGAAAGTTGATGAGACGAAAGGCCTTTGGTTCCACCTTGTCCAGGAGTGTTGTGAAGGTTGAGCCACCCCACACATGAGACCCATAAGCCTGGGTCACACATAGCCGATTTGCTTCCGAATTCATCCCAAGTGACTTCGGTTTTGTTTCAGGCATGTTCGGTGAACTTTTTCAAGGTCAAGTTTTCGTCAATATGTACTCGTTATGCATTCGAAACGCATTTTCGAATGCATACCGAATAGTTTCTGATTGCAAACCGAGGTCGTTCCGAATTGAAACCGAAGTTTGAAATTCAGAATTTAACGTTTTTTTTGTTTTCGTTCCGAAATCAGACCAAATAGCAACAGAATGCAAACAGATACCATACCGAATGTTCCGAAGTATTTCCGAATAGTTTTCGAATATATCCCGATCTCGGTCCGAATTGGTTCTGAGAGTTTCGTGCGGCACCAAATATTCGAAAAACTTTCCGATTCAATTCCGAATTTTTGCAAATGCTCCGAACTTTTCCCGAACACCAAGAATCATTGCCCGAATGATTTAAGAATACAAACCGAACACACTTCGGGATGCTTTCGGCTTCAAGTTTGGCTATGTGTGACCCCGGTTATACTCCATTCAGGGACAGTTGAAACCCCTGTACAGAGACAGCAACTGAGCAGGAGTGAAGTACATGGAATCTGTGTAGCACACCTAACTTCTTTGAGGTGGTTTTAGCTAGAGAGGTAATATGATCTCTCCACGAGAAATTGTGAGAGAAAGAGACTCCAAGAATATTAAGGGAGTGAGAAAGATCGAGTTGTGTATCATTGAAAAAGGGGGGATAGTCATTTGGAAGATTAGTGAGAGATGAAAGATGGAGGAATTGTGTTTTAGAGACATTGAAAATGACTAAGTTCTCTTTGCCACAGTCAGAGATGAAGGAAAGATCAAAAGTCAGGCGTCATCACGTGATGCGGAGAGAAGCTGCTGGGACGGGCAGTTGTGGGCAATAGTGGAAGAGGTACAGTCGAGAAGGTTATTGATGATAAGGAGAAAGAGGGTGGGTGATAGGACAGGACCCTGAGGAACACCACTGTTAATAGACATATAGGAAAAAATGTGACAATCTACAAAAGCAGCTATTGAACGGCCAGAAAGGAAATCGGAGATAGGGACACAGATCGAAGGACAAAAGCTAAATGAGGGCAGTTTGGAAATTAAAGCTTTGTGCCAAACTCAATCAAAGGCTTTCGATATGTCGAGGGCAACAGTAAAAGTTTCACCGAAGTTCCGAATAGAGGATGACCATGAATCAGAAAGGAGGGATAGAAGATCGCCAGTAGAGCGTTCCTGACAGAAACCATACTGACGATCTGAAAGAAGAAGGAAAAGTGTTAGATAACAGACAAAGACAAAATAGAGGGAGGTGGTGGCAGAGTGGATAAAGTGACGGACTGCGAATGGCAAGGGCCTTGGTTCCAGTTCACGAGAAAACGTTTGGGGTTTTTTCGAGGTGATCTGATGGGTCCAGCTGTTCATCAAGTATCCTGGCTACGTCGACACGTCAAGAAAATACCCACTACATTCGTCGTCAACTCACAACATAGAAGATGCCCGACCATATTCCAAGATGCTGTGAGTGACGGTGTAGCTGCTCTCTCCTGATAGTGACGTGTATAAATAAGGTGTCGTCATCTCGTGGGTCAGAAGAGAAGCTACGGTTCCAACATCACTACGAAGCTCCACTGTCTCATCTGGTGCGATACACAATAATCTCGGGGCCTCGCACAGGCTACTGACAGCCTACAGTCCCGAGGTTGAGGTATATATATATAAAAAAATGTTTGCCTCGGCAGGGTGTCAGCACGGAAGCGCAGTTCTTAAGAACAACAGCTGGAATCCTATCAGACCCGTACGCATATTCGTGAACTTTATACGGGTATATGCCAGAGCTTGATTTGGTTAGGTTAAGTTAGGTCCAGTTTAGGTTAGGTTAGGTCAGGTTAGTTTGTATTCATTTTATGTAAAATGAGCTGGGAAAGAGAATGAGACTATTTCAAAGATTACCCCATGGTTGGTTTTATCGTTATAACCCAAGCGTTATTCCCCTTCCAACTTCCCTGATTTTGGCCCAGCAGTAAGCGGTGATGGCACGTAGCCTGCCAGATTTCAAGAAAATGCGGCCTGTACACCTTCCGTGTATCAAGGCCAGTTACTCCTACTATGCATTTAAGGCCCCGCGAATCACGGTTTTTCGCGATTTTCAGCCAAAGTAATTGTTTAATAGGATTGGTACTTTGGCACAGTGTACAACACACCCCAGCCTAATTTTGAGTTGGGTTTTGCAAAGACAAATATTCTTTAATAAGGTGTTTACTCTTGACTCTGATTGCATAGCCGAGCATCGCCAACGTGGACATTCGAACACCTACTACTCCCCAATCCAGTCCATCCCTACCACCCTCCCTCGCTCTCCCCCTCATCATTCTCTCCTCTCACATCTGTCCCTACCTCCCTCCCTCTCATCCCCCCCATTCACTCCTCCCTCTTCCTTTTTGTTTTTCCTCCCCGTCGCCCCTTTTACCATGTGAGATTAGGAGGTTACATATATTATGGTAAGTACTTATTATTTCAATATGCAAAAATATAGTGTAAACCCTCCGGCAATCAAGCCTGTGATATAGGGTGGTGCGGAAATAAGTGTTCGTGATAGAATTGTTATATATACAAGTTCATTCCCAATATCGTCATGTGCATTTAATGTTTCAATTACTACACCCTCATATTGGCATGTTGATAACGGTGCTAGTTCAAATGAGAGCAGATATCATTTTATTAATTTTATTCCATGACATTAGTTAATAAAATTACAATTCACACCTTACAATATGTACAAAGTTACATAATAATGAGTGTATGATTGATGAGAATGTTCTTTGTGAGTATGGGGATGGAGGTATGAGATAAGGTGAGGTAACAGGAACTTACACAGAGGCTGGGCCCTATTGAGGGTTGACAGGTATGTTCAGTCCTCATCACTGTCGAGGAACAATTCATCCTCGTCATCGCTATTGATATTTATGATGACGGGATCTACACGATTATGCACATTATCTGAAGACCAGTACTCATCCTCGAATGCCCTGGCCCGTCTCACTGCACCTTCCCAAACTTCCTTCGTTGCCTTTCTCTTCGCTTCTTCTATCCTGGCCTGCAATTCTGTCCGGGTGAAACTTTGCAACGAGCAATGCACAATTCGTTTCATGGACCCCCACACCTGCTCTATTGCGTTGAGCTCAGGATGAGCGAGTGGCAGCCGGACGACCTCATGACCCCACGGACGAATGATGTCATCAATTTTGTATTGTGTTTGCTGCCGGTTCTGTTTGCAGAGTTGTAGCAATTCTGGTCGTGTGACGTTTAACGGGAATATTATTTTGCAGCACTCCAACCACTTAATAAGATCTGGTTTGATGGTGGCAGTGGTGAGGCAACGACTCTCTTATGTCTGTTTGTTATGGTAGGGTGCATTATCAATCACCAACACTGATGGCTCAGCCAGCGCTGGTAGGAGGCTCGTAGTCAACCAACGGATGAAGAGTGTGGCATTCATCTCCCCATGGTAGTCTCCACTTTTGTTTTTGGCAGGGAAACACAAAAACGAATCCTCAATGAAGCCATTCACTGTACCAGCTGCAACAACCACAAAGCGCTCCCCTTCTCCTGGTGGGACCTGACGACTGTAGGAATCACTGGTATCAGACTGCGGTGTCTACCCACTCCCTGCTAGGGTGCATCCTTGTAGTGAACCACGTTTCATCAATGTACACCACTTGTCTCCCTTCCTCTCGATGTTCCTTGAGTAATCTGAGAGTGTTGATGCACCAACATACTATTTCTAGGGACTCCTTCCTGACGTACATCTTCCGTTGTGTGGTCTTATAACAGAACCCCATACTGTGCAATATGCACCACACCGCCGTATCTGAGGTATCGCTGGGGATGATATCAGCTGTCTTTATATCCTCAGCCACTGTCCTAACGGTGAAGGTTTGCTTGTTTGAAAACATGCGATGCACATGGCGACGAATGGCACCAATCGTAAAGTTGTCCAGTGGTGAGGCGGTGGGGGTGGGTGTTACGGCCACTTCAGGGAGAGTGCTCTTGTTGTGCTGCACAAGTGACCATAGTGATCTCTCTGTTATTCCCAGGGCATGTTCTGCACGATCATAAGGCCTGTGTGGGCAAATCCACAACTGTAGACTACATAATATATAGTTTAAAGCCGACATATGCCTTGTAGGTTACGGTGAGCGATAGATAGATATATATAGATAGATATTAGACATTACTCACCTATTCAGGCTATGATTTAATTTGTTGCGACCTTTCTCCTGGTTATATATGGATAGAAGGCGAATAGCGAATGCATTCCTGCATCCACGTGGACAATGTAACATTTTGGCCATAGCTGCTATATGAACCATCTGTCTCCCTAGACCAAGGGTATACAAGTGCTGATGCTGCAGCTGACACCACGTACTGTACACCTATGATCCATAGTCTCGTGCACTTCAGAATCTCCTGAGGTGACGAACATGCCCTTTTGGCTGGGAGCTGCGAGAATCGTGAGGCTCCAATCAGAAACATTAGAACCCTTCTTTTTGGGAGGTGCCAGACTTCTGGGGCTGTGGAGTGAAGCATCGGAACTCTCACATCTCCCTGCCAAAAGGGCACGTTACTCACACTCAGGGGAGGGTGGAAGACACGAGAGGTGAGGGATTGATTGATTTATTGATGCCATTAGGCATCTGGCAGCGCAACAACAATGGTCATATACCGCCCAACATATAAAGGTCATCTACATCATTAATAAAATATGTACAAAAATTAAATAATTTTCACTACCTCAAAAGGGAGAAGCAGCATGAATAAAACCCACGTCTTCCAAAAGATCATATATTAATTAAATAACTTATTTAAGTTAGATATATACAAGAATTGAAATATTAACGAAAGAAACATTAATCCTTTACTACCTAAAAATTAATAGCCATAAATACAATAAAAATTCACAATTTGTGGAGAAGGCCAGCCTCCTCCACATAGGAGAGGGTGTTCCCTCCCACACAACAAGCCTCCTCCCCGAGCACCTGGAAGAGACTGTAAGAACCGTCACCCTTCCGGCACTCGGAGAGGTGCCTACGACGAAGGTCCCCAAGGCTGGGACACTCGACAATAAGATGCCGTACTGTCAAAGGGACCAGACAATCATCACAGTAGGGAGGGTGAGCCCTCTCCATTAAAAAGCCATGAGTCAATAATGTGTGGCCAATGCGGAGACGGACAAGAGCCGTCTCCCACCGGCAGGACAGGCCACTGTAGCTCCACAATCCAAGGCGCTGGCGGATGTCACGGAGCTTGTTAGCCCCGATAGCGTCCCATCTGTCCTGCCAGCAGGAACGAACGGTAGCATCTATGTAGGGTCGAAGGTCCACTGCAGGAACAGGATGATGCCTGGCAGGAGGCCGGGAATTGGAGACCACAGCCTTAGCCAGGGCGTCAGCCCGCTCATTCCCATCAACACCCACATGGGCCGGGACCCAACAAAAAGTGACTTTGCGGCCACGACGACCCAGGAGGACAAGCCACTCAAGAATGGCCAACACCAGGGGATGGGTAGAGTTAAAATTGCACAAGGCCTGCAAGGCGCTACAGGAATCGCTAAAAATAGTAAACGAAGGCTGAGGGAGAGTAAAAATCACTTGGAGGGCATATAAAATGGCCGAGAGCTCAGCAGTAAAAATGGACATGACAGAAGGGAGCCTGCCTCCACGGCAAAAGTCAGGAAAGACAACTCCAAAGCCAACTCCAGCATCAGACTTTGACCCATCAGTGTACACAGGGAGGGATTCCCTGTGAGTGAAGGCATGTTCTAAAAAGAGGGAACGAGCCACTGGAGGAGGAAGAGATTCCTTCTTGTCTGTAAAGCAGGTGCAGGGGAAAACTTCTGGAAGAAGCCATGGAGCCACCCTGGGGACCCTCACAGGACAAATCTGAAAGTCATCTATGCCCATCTCCTCCATAGCCTTTCTGACCCGGAAGCCAAAGGGCCATGGTGCACGAGAATGTAAAAGGTAGTACTGAGACATGATATCAGATGACACCGCCAAGCAAGGTAGGGTGTCAGGAAGTCGATGTAATCGATGCCACCAATGAACCATCAAGGACTGGCGACGGAGATCAAGAGGTGGCTCATTAGCGTCCACCAGGAGACTGGGGATTGGGGACGACCTGAAGGCTCCGGTCGCCAGACGTACTCCAGCATGATGAACAGGGTCTAAAACTCTGAGACGGGCATCGGTGGCAGAAGAGTACACCTCACACCCATAGTCGAGTTTTGACCTAATAACAACATGGTATAGGCGGAGGAGGGTGGCCCGATCAGCCCCCCAGGATGTATGGCTCAGGACCCTCAACAGGTTAAGAGCCTTGAGGCAAGAGACCTTAAGTGTACGTAAGTGGGGAACCCAAGTCAAACGTTTGTCAAAAAGGAGACCCAAAAAGCGAGTCTCCTCGACACAACGTATCCGATGACCATACATGAATAAGTCCGGAGCGGGGTGGACGCCTCGGATGTGGCAGAAGTGCATAGCAACTGTCTTGGAAGGAGAAAATCGAAACCCATGAGAACCAGTCCAACATGACAGCCTGTCAAGGGCAAGCTGCATGCACCGCTCTGCTACTGACATACGGGAAGCAGCAAACCAGACTGCTAGGTCGTCAACGTACATCGAGTTGGCTATACCGTCTGGAAGGGATGAGGCAATGACATTAATTGCTACTGCAAACAATGTGACACTGAGGACGCTTCCCTGGGGGATGCCCCCCTTCAGTGCAACAGATGCTTAGAGGGGTGTACCAACCCTCAAAGAAAAACTGCGACCACTGAGAAACTCCTTAAGAAAGCGTGGAAGGCGACCCCGCAGGCCATATACATGGAGTTGCTGCAAGATGCCATATTGCCATGTATTGTCATATGCTTTCTCCAAATCAAAGAATACACAGACAAGGTGTTGATGTCGTGCAAAGGCCTCACATGCAGCAGCTTCCAACCTGACCAGAGCATCTGTAGTGGAACGGTGTTTACGAAAGCCAGACTGGGACGGAGACAGAAAATCACCCCGTTCCAAGAAGTATACCAGTCTGACATTCACCATCTTTTCAAATAGTTTACAGAGACAGGAGGTCAAGTAATTGAGGGCAACACCAGAGTCCTTGCCTGGCTTGAGGAAAGGAAAGATGGTAGCAACCCTCCACCCAGAAGGGAAGACACCCTCCAGCCAGATTCTGTTATATAAAGCTAAAAGAAATGAGATCGCCTCCTCACCCAAGTGTCGTAACATTGCATATGGGATGTTGTCTGGCCCAGGAGAAGTGTCACCACAGAGAGAGAGAGAGAGCAGAGTGCATGTCTCTCAGGGTGAATATATGGTTATAACTTTCATTCTCGTTCCCTGAGAACTCCAGGACAGTGCGCTCCTTGGCTCTTAACTCATGCCTGACAGCCAGAGGTCGAGAGTCACGGCTGGAAACTCTTGCAAAAGCCTCCGCCATGGTATTGGCCACTGTCAAATCATCCATGATCTTAATTCTATTGACCTTAAGTACAGGTGGAGAACTAGGAGAAAACTTCCCTGCCATCTTACGGACTCTCCTGAACACTTGGGTGAGTGGAGTTTTAGCATTAATTGAAGACACATAGGCCTTCCAAGATGCACGTCGGGCCTCTTTTAAAACTCGTCTAGCCTGAGCCCTTGCCCGTCGGAAGTCCCCTAAAAGAGTTGGGTCCCCACGATTGCGACGAAGGCGAGAGAAAGCAGCGCGCTTCTCCCGCACAGCAGTGGTGCTGACTGGTGACCACCAAGGGACAAGACGCTTGGGAAAGTAGCCAGAAGTTTTTGGGATAGAGTTGAGAGTCGCAGAGTGGAGCATATCAGTGAAATATGTTACAGCCTCGTCAGAGCTACCAAAATCGGCTACAGAAGAGACCGAAAAAGTTAGCTCTCTAAAAAACTGCCAGTCAGACTTCTCTAATTTCCACCTAGGAAAACGCGACTGTGGTTCGTACCTGTTACCTTCTAATAGTATAGGGAAATGGTTACTGCCATATAAATCAGGCAACACTCTCCAAGTAAAATCCAACAGAGCACTGGGTGAGCAAAGGGAAATGTCAATGGTGGTAAAAGTCCCAGTAGGGCTATTAAAATGTGTCACATCTCCCGTATTTAAAACCCCTAATCCCTCATCCTCAATAAAAGAAGCTAATAAAACACCCCTGGGGTTGACCGAACTGTCACCCCACAGAGGATGACGACCATTAAAATCACCCAATAAAATAAAGGGAGAGGGAAGGTCCCGTACAAGATGGTTGAGATCACTCCTCTCAACTGTAGCACTAGGAGGAAGGTATAGACTGCACACAGTGTAGGGGCGGTCCATAAAAACCTTAACTGCAACAGCCTGGAGCGGAGTGTCAAGCTCCAGGCTCGTGCATGGAATATCTCGGCGAACTAGGATGGCAGAGCCACCATGGTGACCCTGCCATTCAAATGAATTGGAATAAAATGCAGAGTATGCTGGAGGACTGGCATGAATGTAGTCCCCAAGCATTGTCTCTTGGAGAGAAACACATGCAGGAGAGAAGCTAGAGAGAAGAACGCGCAGTTCCTCCCAAGAAGCATGCAAGTCACGGCAATTCCATTGAAGGACCTTGAATAGTGTTACTTTAGTATTGATTTTTGGGAAGCCTCACGGAGGTACTTCCCACTACCACCTCGATCTGAGGGTTTACTCAAACGATAAGATTTGTCTAATCCTGGGCCACTAGAAGAAGAGCGAACCCGAGGAGTAGTGCTTGGGGCAATAATTGGGACCCGTAGACGAGTCCCTGAAGCATCTGATATGTTAGAATAAGATGAAGGTATATGAGATGGGATATTCTTTGAAACAATTACATTGGTATTGTCCTGTACAGCAGTGGTATCACTGACACAGGCAGATACATCAACATCCATAATACAGGTGGAAGAATCACTCCGCTGCTCAAGCGGAAGAGAAACTGAATCTTTTGAAGTCACAACATCCGAGGCATCCACATTAACTTCACGCCCCTCTGATGATCCCGAAGGAAGCTTGCGAGGAGGAACTTCTGTTGAATCAAGAGATTTATCAGAGCCACGAGAACGCTTCTGGTGAAACTGAGAGGAAACTATGGATGGGTCCACAGAGATGGTTGCCTTACAAGGAGGAACATCTATGGAGTCAGTGCCTCGGAGGAACCACGAAGGCATCTCTGTGGCAGTTTAGGTGACTTAAGTTTCCTTTTTGAAGAGCGTGTGGCAGCGTGAACCTCTACCACATGGACACCTTTAGCTAAAGTCTGAGAATTGTCATCAGTTGAAGGGCCACCAGAATGAGTGTCTGATAAAGTTTCCAAGACAGAGAAGCTATTATGTGGTGTAATCTTAGAAACGCTCTCACTAGAGCAAAAAACAGCTGCCTCCTGAGAGGGTTGAGAGGGTGCTGCAACCGATTTAGGGCGAGGGGAGGAGATGTTTGTCTTCATACCAGCATCCTTCTGTCGCCTGAAGTTGAGTTGCCGTCTGGCACTACCTATGCTAATAAATTGGGTATTAGCCAAGTGGAGGATATTCTGCTCAAGGAGGTACATCTTACATTGGCAAGAACGCAAGGGGTGAGAATCTCTGCAGTATAAGCAGTAACTCTCTCACCGACACTCAGAAGTAAGATGTGAGTCAAGAGCAGAACAATTACCACACCGAGAACGGTTGTTGCAGTTCCTCCTCCCATGACCAGACTCATAACAACAGAAACACTGTAGGGGACGCTCAACAAAAGGCTTCACCTTAAAACAGGTGGAGTTAATGTTAATGCGATTTGGGATATGCGAGCCATAGAAAGTGAGGATGATCATATTTTCACTGCCTTTCATCTTTGTTACTCGTTGGACACTGTCTGGGCACATAGCGAGAATGTCGTCTTCTGAGATTGGAGCAGCTTGGAAGAGGATAGGAGACATAGCAGCAAATATTTACAGCATACACAAACCATTATTGATACTGTGTATAACATAATTTTTTGTATTAACTAAAAATACTATAATCCACAGACGTACAGTCATCTGCAAAAATATATATTCAATATTTAATTCAAGGAAGCTTTTCTCTTTACTAACTATGTATGCCCTGATAATTATATGCAGTGGTTCAGAGCAGTTCAGCCTTAACAATGGCACTCCTCTTGTCATCTCATTGATACTAATTAGTACTTTGCAGATGTTACTGGTACAATAACCCAGGAAGAGCAATAGGGAAAAAGGAAGCATGTCCAAACCATCTCAGTGTATTACGCTTCACTCTCTCAACCAATTGCCTTCTCACTCATACCTCTCATACACACTCTCATTACTCTCTCCATCCCACCTTGTAAGTCCACATGCTCCTCTCAAGTAACTCATTTCCACTGCACCTATTCTAGACTGATGAGCCCTACTCCATGTCCAGGGACTCGCGCCCCCTGGTGTTGTGACGGTTTGGCCCCCACTGCTTCCTTCCTTGGCAGCCTTGGGGGGTGGTTGAAGACTGCAACGCACACAACCACACTCGGCAACAACACAACATACACTCTTTGAGGGCATTGTGGGAAAGCCAGGTTCAGGCCATGGCCTTCCTCAGGAGCTCGGGGCTGCTCGGCCAGACAGCTTGAGGAACTTCAACAACAACAACTCCATGTTCATGTCTCCGACGCATATGTCAGTGTTAGCAGGATTTTACTATTTCGTAGTCCCCTTTTCACTTCGATACTCACACTTCTACCTTTCATAATCCTCCCCAGTGATCCTATGACCTGTCTACCCCTCACTGCTCTCTCCCTGATTTCTCCTTCCATACTTCCATGTTTACACATAACTGTACCCAGGTACTTAAACTCCTTCACTTCCTCCATCCTCTCACCCCCTAGAGTTATGTCACATTTAGTCCTAGTTGGTACTCCCACTCTGTAAGGTGTAGCAAAGTCAATCAATCACTTCAGTTTTTGCCCTCACAAATACCATCACCTTACTTTTACCAACATTCACCTTCTGTTTCCTTCGTTTACACACGGACTGAAACTCATCCACCACTCTCTGTAACTCCATTTCAATACTGTACTGAATATAGGTAAATAGGTTAATTTTTTAGTGGGACTTCATTCACTACCATGTCTTTGTTGTACTGTTAAGAATCGCATTTAAGGGTTACATCAGTCCACGATTATGTATAATAACAGTAATTTATAATTAGAGTAGTCCACAACCATTTTCAAGATAAACACGATGTTCTGTTATTCTTTTGTTGAAGGTGGTATTTATGAAAACTTTGTCATTAACTTGTTTCTTTCCTCCTAAAAAGATGCCAGATGTCACAGAGGAACAGCTGAAGAACCTTAAGCAGCTGTTCAGAGCGTACAGGGAGGCCATAAAGAAACGAGCAACCCTCAGGTTAAAGAGACCCCTCCCCCCCATTACGATCTCCTGTACGATCTGTATGGCGAGAGACCCCTGGATAGGCCAGAGACAGTTTCCTGCGGTCTTGCACCAACACAGGAGGGTGCTTCCTCTCATGAGGGGGAGTTGTCGGCTGAATAGGAAGAGGGTGAAACACTGCACCTCCCTTCACGGTCAAGTGACTTTGCACCACGGGTGAAGAGACGTCGTGTGCAACCCCCATCACATACAGAACGGATGGAAAAATGCATATAAACTTAATAATATAACGCAACTAGTCTCGCTAATCAGAGGAAAATTATTGATGCTTTTAAAAAATAAAAAATTGTAAGAAATTATTTGTTGAAGAATATTTTCAACATTCCTGTTGAACACAAGGACCCTCAGAAAAATGAGGAAAATTAGGCAACACCCTATAGGAGAGGTTTTCCACTATGGTTTAGGTCATCAACCACTACAGGTAGCCGTTACGGCAGGGTTGACATAGGTATTTTTACGAAGGTGATTGGTGTGCTATGAAACCCCTGACATACGGGGCTGCTCGGCCAGACAGCTTGAGGAACTTCAACAACAACCCCTGCCATAATGGTTACCTATAATGGCTGAAGACCTAAAACACAATGGAAGACTTCTCCAATCTTTGGACCATTCCCATTTTTTCACAATCATCATTCCTACATGTGTGCATTTTTCTTTGATTGTGTGAGTGCTGAACCAAGTACTGTACAATATCTACAGGATGATTCTTATACATATAATATTTATTACATGTATAAATTACGCTGTACATATGCATTTAAGACATGAAATACAGAACTTATTTACAGTGTTTAAGAAGCAATAGCAGATCATATTCACATCATATGTTCAAACTGTAATCTATTTTCATGAATGCAAGCTCGTACCCATTTTACCATGTAAGCAAAGACTTGTGTAGGGTTGCTACGGTAATGTTTACAACTGTTGTTTCAATGTTAGTTTTCAGTTCGTCTAATGTGTGTGGGTTATTCTGATAGACCATGCCTTTCAGATGACCCCATAGAAAGTAATTGGGAGATGTAAGGCGTGGTATATCAGAATAACCCATACACATTAGACAAACTGAAAGCTAACATTGAAACTGCAATTGTCAACATTACTGTAACGTTTCTTTTGAATAACCCTGTATAATGCATATATATGTTTGTACTTTGTGTGATATTGTACCTTAATTTTGTTTAGATAAGAAAATAGATACAGCATTATGTTGGATACTAAGAGTTTACTTTTACAAAAAAAAAAAGATGCAATTAACACTTCATTGCCTACCTATACTGACTTTGAGTTCACACCCACCCAAAATACTTGGCATAACATACAATACATCCATGACATTCAAACAACATATCACGGCCATCAAAAACAAATGCATGCAAAGATTTAAAGCCCTCAGATCACTTGCCAGCACAACATTTGGACACAACACAGAAAACACAACCACAGTGTACAAACAATACATCCGATTAATGATGGATTATGCAAATGCAAGCCCTGCCTGGGCCTCAACCCTCACTGAGACTCATCTCAACACCCTTCACACCCATACAGAATAGAGCCCTAAAGATAATCACAGGCTGCACACCATAAAACCAAAGTCTTCAAAATCAAGGATCATCTCGACATGAGAGGCACAGAAACACTTTAGTCCATGAGCTGGGCCTGGAATTTCAGAGTTTGAGTACCAAAAAGGTGTATAAATTTAATGTGCACTTTCAGCAAGGTGGATGTCTGAAGTGTTGGGAAATGGTCGATGGACATCCCAGAAACGTAGTTAATCACCTTTTTGGCAGCCATCTCTAGCAAGTATCGTAAAATTTTCACCGAAAATCAAGAACAAAGTAATAAAAATCGCAAGTCCTCAACAAAAGATCATAGAGACTTCTAGTTAGTCTTATCTTATTCGTTTCTTCATTCTGCATCTTTTGGTGTATAATACATGCAACTTAGGACACACATTCGCTTTATAATATGAGAAAAGTAAAGAAAAATAGGCCAGTTTGTAGTATTTTGTTACGACAATAATAATTACCTTTCGGCTCTACTCAACAACAATTTACGAACTTTCGAATATTTCGGCCCAATCCCACGCTTGACGACAAAAACAGGTCGTACGTATCCATGTCAATTTTTGTAGGCCGATACCAAGCGTCCCCAAGACGGTCTTCGTATCCCAATCCTCCGCTTGGACGACAAAAAAACGCTTAAAGGATATCTCATTTGGAGGTGGATCGGGTTGACTCCCAACAACAACAATACGGCTAATGGGGGAACCATCATGGAAAAAACGACAGGCAGAGTACACACCAGGGTATCCTTTAGCAAGTTTCGGGTCAACATCAATAGGAAAACGGGTGAGGATGTAGCTGGGGAACTTACGAGGCCTGTCGGGTGAATCTTCAAGAATGAGAGGCAGAGACAAAAATTCACCAGCCTTGATTCTATCAATGATGTCTTGACGCTTCCTAGAGATGTAGACAAACCGGGAGGTGACAGCAGCCATCTTGACTTAAGCCAGTTCACGCTGCAGCTGGAAGGCCCTGTTGACATCAGACAACCAACGCAGCTTTGTGTCCGTAGATGGGTTTCCAGAGAAGGAGAGCTTGACATAGGCATTTCTCGGGGCAAAAGCAGGAAGGTTGGACGAGGGCAAGGAGTTGGTATACAAGGAAGAAACACCACGTTGAGGCAGAGAAGGTACGTTGTGCACAGCTGAAGCACCCTTGGCAGTCTTGGCAGCTGGAGGTAAAGAGTCCACTCCATCAGAATCCTGCGAGGAGTCGGACGAGGCGTCAACGGGTCACTTGGTAGAGGTTGAGGAGGTGGACGGCTGCAACCTGAGCTGCGGAGTGACCGAGAAGAGGGGGGGAGTTTCTGCGAGAAGGCAGCTCAGGCCAGTGATCCTCGATTGGAGACTCGTCTTCTTCTGACATTGCCAAGTCAGCCTCCAAGCAGGAATCCACGCTCTCCATCAGGCCAGGCAAGACCTAGATGGGAAGCAAACAACAACACGAACAACTAAGCTCTCAATCAGCCAGGGACACACACACCCACACACACACAGACAATCACAACAAAACTATACACAGAACCACAACAGACAAACAACACCAGCAACACCACAGAAACAACAACACACAAACAGGAACTCACAAACAATACAAAAAACACACAAACAAGTGCGCAAAAACAACACAAACAACAACACAAACAAGAATGGAGGCAGAGCACCACAAGTACATACGTCCACACTCCACCAGTGCTGGAGCGAGACTGGGAAAGATGGATGGAGGCAGAGTGTTCCAGAGTTGACCAGTTGTGTATATGAAAGACTGAGAGTACCGTTTAACTCTTGCATTAGGGAGTTGGGCAGGAAAGGAGTGATGAGAACGAAAGGCTTGGCAAGTGTTGCATGTACTCCTGAGGGAAGGAAGCATACATTGAGAGATTTCAAAAGAGCAATGTCCTGTGTAATAGTGATAGAAGAGAGAAAGATATGCAACATTAGGGCGAAGAGAGAGAGGTTGTAGTGAATCAGTAAGAGGAGGAAAGTTGATGAGACGAAAGGCCTTTGGTTCCACCTTGTCCAGGAGTGTTGTGAAGGTTGAGCCACCCCACACATGAGACCCATAAGCCTGGGTCACACATAGCCGATTTGCTTCCGAATTCATCCCAAGTGACTTCGGTTTTGTTTCAGGCATGTTCGGTGAACTTTTTCAAGGTCAAGTTTTCGTCAATATGTACTCGTTATGCATTCGAAACGCATTTTCGAATGCATACCGAATAGTTTCTGATTGCAAACCGAGGTCGTTCCGAATTGAAACCGAAGTTTGAAATTCAGAATTTAACGTTTTTTTTGTTTTCGTTCCGAAATCAGACCAAATAGCAACAGAATGCAAACAGATACCATACCGAATGTTCCGAAGTATTTCCGAATAGTTTTCGAATATATCCCGATCTCGGTCCGAATTGGTTCTGAGAGTTTCGTGCGGCACCAAATATTCGAAAAACTTTCCGATTCAATTCCGAATTTTTGCAAATGCTCCGAACTTTTCCCGAACACCAAGAATCATTGCCCGAATGATTTAAGAATACAAACCGAACACACTTCGGGATGCTTTCGGCTTCAAGTTTGGCTATGTGTGACCCCGGTTATACTCCATTCAGGGACAGTTGAAACCCCTGTACAGAGACAGCAACTGAGCAGGAGTGAAGTACATGGAATCTGTGTAGCACACCTAACTTCTTTGAGGTGGTTTTAGCTAGAGAGGTAATATGATCTCTCCACGAGAAATTGTGAGAGAAAGAGACTCCAAGAATATTAAGGGAGTGAGAAAGATCGAGTTGTGTATCATTGAAAAAGGGGGGATAGTCATTTGGAAGATTAGTGAGAGATGAAAGATGGAGGAATTGTGTTTTAGAGACATTGAAAATGACTAAGTTCTCTTTGCCACAGTCAGAGATGAAGGAAAGATCAAAAGTCAGGCGTCATCACGTGATGCGGAGAGAAGCTGCTGGGACGGGCAGTTGTGGGCAATAGTGGAAGAGGTACAGTCGAGAAGGTTATTGATGATAAGGAGAAAGAGGGTGGGTGATAGGACAGGACCCTGAGGAACACCACTGTTAATAGACATATAGGAAAAAATGTGACAATCTACAAAAGCAGCTATTGAACGGCCAGAAAGGAAATCGGAGATAGGGACACAGATCGAAGGACAAAAGCTAAATGAGGGCAGTTTGGAAATTAAAGCTTTGTGCCAAACTCAATCAAAGGCTTTCGATATGTCGAGGGCAACAGTAAAAGTTTCACCGAAGTTCCGAATAGAGGATGACCATGAATCAGAAAGGAGGGATAGAAGATCGCCAGTAGAGCGTTCCTGACAGAAACCATACTGACGATCTGAAAGAAGAAGGAAAAGTGTTAGATAACAGACAAAGACAAAATAGAGGGAGGTGGTGGCAGAGTGGATAAAGTGACGGACTGCGAATGGCAAGGGCCTTGGTTCCAGTTCACGAGAAAACGTTTGGGGTTTTTTCGAGGTGATCTGATGGGTCCAGCTGTTCATCAAGTATCCTGGCTACGTCGACACGTCAAGAAAATACCCACTACATTCGTCGTCAACTCACAACATAGAAGATGCCCGACCATATTCCAAGATGCTGTGAGTGACGGTGTAGCTGCTCTCTCCTGATAGTGACGTGTATAAATAAGGTGTCGTCATCTCGTGGGTCAGAAGAGAAGCTACGGTTCCAACATCACTACGAAGCTCCACTGTCTCATCTGGTGCGATACACAATAATCTCGGGGCCTCGCACAGGCTACTGACAGCCTACAGTCCCGAGGTTGAGGTATATATATATAAAAAAATGTTTGCCTCGGCAGGGTGTCAGCACGGAAGCGCAGTTCTTAAGAACAACAGCTGGAATCCTATCAGACCCGTACGCATATTCGTGAACTTTATACGGGTATATGCCAGAGCTTGATTTGGTTAGGTTAAGTTAGGTCCAGTTTAGGTTAGGTTAGGTCAGGTTAGTTTGTATTCATTTTATGTAAAATGAGCTGGGAAAGAGAATGAGACTATTTCAAAGATTACCCCATGGTTGGTTTTATCGTTATAACCCAAGCGTTATTCCCCTTCCAACTTCCCTGATTTTGGCCCAGCAGTAAGCGGTGATGGCACGTAGCCTGCCAGATTTCAAGAAAATGCGGCCTGTACACCTTCCGTGTATCAAGGCCAGTTACTCCTACTATGCATTTAAGGCCCCGCGAATCACGGTTTTTCGCGATTTTCAGCCAAAGTAATTGTTTAATAGGATTGGTACTTTGGCACAGTGTACAACACACCCCAGCCTAATTTTGAGTTGGGTTTTGCAAAGACAAATATTCTTTAATAAGGTGTTTACTCTTGACTCTGATTGCATAGCCGAGCATCGCCAACGTGGACATTCGAACACCTACTACTCCCCAATCCAGTCCATCCCTACCACCCTCCCTCGCTCTCCCCCTCATCATTCTCTCCTCTCACATCTGTCCCTACCTCCCTCCCTCTCATCCCCCCCATTCACTCCTCCCTCTTCCTTTTTGTTTTTCCTCCCCGTCGCCCCTTTTACCATGTGAGATTAGGAGGTTACATATATTATGGTAAGTACTTATTATTTCAATATGCAAAAATATAGTGTAAACCCTCCGGCAATCAAGCCTGTGATATAGGGTGGTGCGGAAATAAGTGTTCGTGATAGAATTGTTATATATACAAGTTCATTCCCAATATCGTCATGTGCATTTAATGTTTCAATTACTACACCCTCATATTGGCATGTTGATAACGGTGCTAGTTCAAATGAGAGCAGATATCATTTTATTAATTTTATTCCATGACATTAGTTAATAAAATTACAATTCACACCTTACAATATGTACAAAGTTACATAATAATGAGTGTATGATTGATGAGAATGTTCTTTGTGAGTATGGGGATGGAGGTATGAGATAAGGTGAGGTAACAGGAACTTACACAGAGGCTGGGCCCTATTGAGGGTTGACAGGTATGTTCAGTCCTCATCACTGTCGAGGAACAATTCATCCTCGTCATCGCTATTGATATTTATGATGACGGGATCTACACGATTATGCACATTATCTGAAGACCAGTACTCATCCTCGAATGCCCTGGCCCGTCTCACTGCACCTTCCCAAACTTCCTTCGTTGCCTTTCTCTTCGCTTCTTCTATCCTGGCCTGCAATTCTGTCCGGGTGAAACTTTGCAACGAGCAATGCACAATTCGTTTCATGGACCCCCACACCTGCTCTATTGCGTTGAGCTCAGGATGAGCGAGTGGCAGCCGGACGACCTCATGACCCCACGGACGAATGATGTCATCAATTTTGTATTGTGTTTGCTGCCGGTTCTGTTTGCAGAGTTGTAGCAATTCTGGTCGTGTGACGTTTAACGGGAATATTATTTTGCAGCACTCCAACCACTTAATAAGATCTGGTTTGATGGTGGCAGTGGTGAGGCAACGACTCTCTTATGTCTGTTTGTTATGGTAGGGTGCATTATCAATCACCAACACTGATGGCTCAGCCAGCGCTGGTAGGAGGCTCGTAGTCAACCAACGGATGAAGAGTGTGGCATTCATCTCCCCATGGTAGTCTCCACTTTTGTTTTTGGCAGGGAAACACAAAAACGAATCCTCAATGAAGCCATTCACTGTACCAGCTGCAACAACCACAAAGCGCTCCCCTTCTCCTGGTGGGACCTGACGACTGTAGGAATCACTGGTATCAGACTGCGGTGTCTACCCACTCCCTGCTAGGGTGCATCCTTGTAGTGAACCACGTTTCATCAATGTACACCACTTGTCTCCCTTCCTCTCGATGTTCCTTGAGTAATCTGAGAGTGTTGATGCACCAACATACTATTTCTAGGGACTCCTTCCTGACGTACATCTTCCGTTGTGTGGTCTTATAACAGAACCCCATACTGTGCAATATGCACCACACCGCCGTATCTGAGGTATCGCTGGGGATGATATCAGCTGTCTTTATATCCTCAGCCACTGTCCTAACGGTGAAGGTTTGCTTGTTTGAAAACATGCGATGCACATGGCGACGAATGGCACCAATCGTAAAGTTGTCCAGTGGTGAGGCGGTGGGGGTGGGTGTTACGGCCACTTCAGGGAGAGTGCTCTTGTTGTGCTGCACAAGTGACCATAGTGATCTCTCTGTTATTCCCAGGGCATGTTCTGCACGATCATAAGGCCTGTGTGGGCAAATCCACAACTGTAGACTACATAATATATAGTTTAAAGCCGACATATGCCTTGTAGGTTACGGTGAGCGATAGATAGATATATATAGATAGATATTAGACATTACTCACCTATTCAGGCTATGATTTAATTTGTTGCGACCTTTCTCCTGGTTATATATGGATAGAAGGCGAATAGCGAATGCATTCCTGCATCCACGTGGACAATGTAACATTTTGGCCATAGCTGCTATATGAACCATCTGTCTCCCTAGACCAAGGGTATACAAGTGCTGATGCTGCAGCTGACACCACGTACTGTACACCTATGATCCATAGTCTCGTGCACTTCAGAATCTCCTGAGGTGACGAACATGCCCTTTTGGCTGGGAGCTGCGAGAATCGTGAGGCTCCAATCAGAAACATTAGAACCCTTCTTTTTGGGAGGTGCCAGACTTCTGGGGCTGTGGAGTGAAGCATCGGAACTCTCACATCTCCCTGCCAAAAGGGCACGTTACTCACACTCAGGGGAGGGTGGAAGACACGAGAGGTGAGGGATTGATTGATTTATTGATGCCATTAGGCATCTGGCAGCGCAACAACAATGGTCATATACCGCCCAACATATAAAGGTCATCTACATCATTAATAAAATATGTACAAAAATTAAATAATTTTCACTACCTCAAAAGGGAGAAGCAGCATGAATAAAACCCACGTCTTCCAAAAGATCATATATTAATTAAATAACTTATTTAAGTTAGATATATACAAGAATTGAAATATTAACGAAAGAAACATTAATCCTTTACTACCTAAAAATTAATAGCCATAAATACAATAAAAATTCACAATTTGTGGAGAAGGCCAGCCTCCTCCACATAGGAGAGGGTGTTCCCTCCCACACAACAAGCCTCCTCCCCGAGCACCTGGAAGAGACTGTAAGAACCGTCACCCTTCCGGCACTCGGAGAGGTGCCTACGACGAAGGTCCCCAAGGCTGGGACACTCGACAATAAGATGCCGTACTGTCAAAGGGACCAGACAATCATCACAGTAGGGAGGGTGAGCCCTCTCCATTAAAAAGCCATGAGTCAATAATGTGTGGCCAATGCGGAGACGGACAAGAGCCGTCTCCCACCGGCAGGACAGGCCACTGTAGCTCCACAATCCAAGGCGCTGGCGGATGTCACGGAGCTTGTTAGCCCCGATAGCGTCCCATCTGTCCTGCCAGCAGGAACGAACGGTAGCATCTATGTAGGGTCGAAGGTCCACTGCAGGAACAGGATGATGCCTGGCAGGAGGCCGGGAATTGGAGACCACAGCCTTAGCCAGGGCGTCAGCCCGCTCATTCCCATCAACACCCACATGGGCCGGGACCCAACAAAAAGTGACTTTGCGGCCACGACGACCCAGGAGGACAAGCCACTCAAGAATGGCCAACACCAGGGGATGGGTAGAGTTAAAATTGCACAAGGCCTGCAAGGCGCTACAGGAATCGCTAAAAATAGTAAACGAAGGCTGAGGGAGAGTAAAAATCACTTGGAGGGCATATAAAATGGCCGAGAGCTCAGCAGTAAAAATGGACATGACAGAAGGGAGCCTGCCTCCACGGCAAAAGTCAGGAAAGACAACTCCAAAGCCAACTCCAGCATCAGACTTTGACCCATCAGTGTACACAGGGAGGGATTCCCTGTGAGTGAAGGCATGTTCTAAAAAGAGGGAACGAGCCACTGGAGGAGGAAGAGATTCCTTCTTGTCTGTAAAGCAGGTGCAGGGGAAAACTTCTGGAAGAAGCCATGGAGCCACCCTGGGGACCCTCACAGGACAAATCTGAAAGTCATCTATGCCCATCTCCTCCATAGCCTTTCTGACCCGGAAGCCAAAGGGCCATGGTGCACGAGAATGTAAAAGGTAGTACTGAGACATGATATCAGATGACACCGCCAAGCAAGGTAGGGTGTCAGGAAGTCGATGTAATCGATGCCACCAATGAACCATCAAGGACTGGCGACGGAGATCAAGAGGTGGCTCATTAGCGTCCACCAGGAGACTGGGGATTGGGGACGACCTGAAGGCTCCGGTCGCCAGACGTACTCCAGCATGATGAACAGGGTCTAAAACTCTGAGACGGGCATCGGTGGCAGAAGAGTACACCTCACACCCATAGTCGAGTTTTGACCTAATAACAACATGGTATAGGCGGAGGAGGGTGGCCCGATCAGCCCCCCAGGATGTATGGCTCAGGACCCTCAACAGGTTAAGAGCCTTGAGGCAAGAGACCTTAAGTGTACGTAAGTGGGGAACCCAAGTCAAACGTTTGTCAAAAAGGAGACCCAAAAAGCGAGTCTCCTCGACACATCGTATCCGATGACCATACATGAATAAGTCCGGATCCGGGTGTATGCCTCGGATGCGGCAGAAGTGCATAGCAACTGTCTTGGAAGGAGAAAATCGAAACCCATGAGAATCAGTCCAACGTGACACCCTGTCAAGGGCAAGCTGCATGCGCCGCTCCGCCACTGACATACGGGAAGCAGCAAACCAGACTGCTAGGTCGTCAACGTACATCGAGTTAGCTATACCGTCTGGAAGGGATGAGGCAATGGCATTAATTGCTACTGCAAACAATGTGACACTGAGGAAGCTTCCCTGGGGGACGCCCTCCTCCTGTGCAACAGATGCTGAGTGGGTTGTACCAACCCTCACAGAAAAACTGCGACCACTGAGAATCTCCTTAAGAAAGCGTGGAAGGCGACCCCGCAGGCCATAATTTATAAATGGAGTTGCTGCAGGATGCCATATTGCCATGTAGTGTCATAGGCTTTCTCTAAATCAAAGAATACACAGACAAGGTGTTGATATCGTGCAAAAGCCTCACATGCAGCAGCTTCCAACCTGACCAGAGCATCTGTAGTCGAACGGTATTTACGAAAGCCAGACTGGGACGGAGACAGAAAATCACCCCGCTCCAAGAAGTATACCAGTCTGACATTCACCATCTTTTCAAATAGTTTACAGAGACAGGAGGTCAAGGCAATTGGTCGATAATTGAGGGCAACACCAGAGTCCTTGCCCGGCTTGAGAAAAGGAAGGATGGTAGCAACCCTCCACCCAGAAGGGAAGACACCCTCCAGCCAGATTCTGTTATATACAGCTAAAAGAAATGAGATCGCTTCCTCACCCAAGTGTCGTAACATTGCATATGGGATGTTGTCTGGCCCAGGAGAAGTGTCGCTGCAGAGAGAGAGAGCAGAATGCAGGTCTCTCAGGGTGAATATATGGTTATAACTTTTATTCTCGTTCCCTGTGAAATCCAGGACTGTACGCTCCTTGGCTCTTAACTCATGCCTGACAGCCAGAGGTCGAGAGTCACGGCTGGAGACCTTTGCAAAAGCCTCCGCCATGGTATTGGCCACTGTTAAACCATCCATGATCTTAATTCCATTGACCTTAAGAACAGGTGGAGGACTAGGACAAAACTTCCCCGCCATCTTACGGACTCTCCTGAACACTTGGGTGAGTGGAGTTTTAGTATTAATTGAAGACACATAGGCCTTCCAAGATGCACGTCGGGCCTCTTTTAAAACTCGTCTAGCCCGAGCCCTTGCCCGTCGGAAGTCCTCTAAAAGAGTTGGGTCTCCACGATTGCGACGAAGGCGAGAGAAAGCAGCGCGCTTCTCCCGCACAGCAGTGGTGCAGACTGGTGACCACCAAGGGACAGGACGTTTGGGAAAGTAGCCAGAAGTTCTAGGGATAGAGTTGAGAGTCGCAGAGTGGAGCATATCAGTGAAATATGTTACAGCCTCGTCAGAGCTACCGAAATCGGCTACAGAAGAGACCGAAGAAGTTAGCTCTCTAAAAAACTGCCAGTCAGCCTTCTCTAATTTCCACCTAGGAAGACGAGACTGTGGTTCGTACCTGTTACCTTCTAAAAGTATAGGGAAATGGTCACTGCCATATAAGTCAGGCAACACTCTCCAAGTAAAATCCAACAGAGCACTGGGTGAGCAAAGGGAAATGTCAATGGCGGTAAAAGTCCCAGTAGGGCTATTAAAATGTGTCACATCTCCCGTATTTAAAACCCCTAATCCCTCATCCTCAATAAAAGAAGCCAATAAAACACCCCTGGGGTTGACCGAACTGTCACCCCACAGAGGATGACGACCATTGAAATCACCCAATAAAATAAAGGGAGATGGAAGGTCCCGTACAAGATGGTTGAGATCACCCCTCTCAACTGTAACACTGGGAGGAAGGTATAGACTGCATACAGTGTATGGGCGGTCCATAAAAACCTTAACTGCAACAGCCTTGAGCGGAGTGTCAAGCTCCAGGCTCGTGCATGGAATATCTCGGCGAACTAGGATGGCAGAGCCACCATGGTGACCCTGCCCTTCAAATGAATTGGAATAAAATGCTGATTATGCTGGAGGACTGGCATGAATGTAGTCCCCAAGCATTGTCTCTTGGAGAGAAACACATGCAGGAGAGAAGCTAGAGAGAAGAACGCGCAGTTCCTCCCAAGAAGCATGCAAGCCACGGCAATTCCACTGAAGGACCTTGAACGGTGTTACTTTAGTACTGATTTTTGGGAAGCCTCACGGAGGTACTTCCCACTACCACCTCGACCTGAGGGTTTATTCAAACAATAAGATTTGTCTAATCCTGGGCCACTAGAAGAAGAGCGAACCCGAGGAGTAGTACTTGGGGCAGTAATTGGGACCCGTAGACGAGTCCCTGAAGCATCTGATATGTTAGAAGAAGATGAAGGTATATGAGATGGGATATTCTTTGAAACAATTTCATTGGTTCTGTCCTGTACAGCAGTGGTATCACTGACACAGGCAGATACATCAACATCCATAATACAGGTGGTAGAATCACTCCGCTGCTCAAGCGGAAGAGAAAGTGAACCTTTTGAAGTCACAACATCCGTGGCAGCCACATTAACTTCACGCCCCTCTGATGATCCCGAAGGAAGCTTGCGAGGAGGAACTTCTGTTGAATCAAGAGATTCATCAGAGCCACGAGAACGCTTCTGGTGAAACTGAGAGGAAACTATGGATGAGTCCACAGAGATGGTTGCCTCACAAGGTGGAACATCTATAGAGTCAAGTGCTTCAGAGGAACCACGAAGGCGTCTCTGTGGCAGTTTAGGTGACTTAAGTTTCCTTTTGGGAGAGCGTGTGGCAGCGTGAACCTCTACCACATGGACACCTTTAGCTAAATTCTGAGAATTGTCATCAGTTGAAGGGTCACCAGAATGAGTGCCTGATAAAGTTTCCAAGACAGAGAAACTATTATGTAGAGTAACCTTAGAAACGTTCTCACTAGAGCAAGAAGCAGCTGCCTCTTGAGAGGGTTGAGAGGGTGCTGCAACCAATTTAGGGCGAAGGGAGGAGGCGTATGTCTTCACACCACCATCCTTCTGTCGCCTGAAGTTGAGTTGCCGTCTGGCACTACCTATGCTAATGAATTGAGTATTAGCCAAGTGGAGGATATCCTGCTCAAGTAGGTACATCTTACATTGGCGAGAACGCAAGGGGTGAGAATCTCTGCAGTAAAAGCAGTAACTCTCTGACCGACACTCAGAAGTAAGATGTGAGTCAAGAGCAGAACAATTACCACACCGGGAACGGTTGCTGCAGTTCCTTTATCCATGACCAAACTCATAACAACAGAAACACTGTAGGGGACGCTCAACAAAAGGCTTCACCTCAAATGAGGTGGGGTTAATGTTAATGCGATCTGGGATATGCGAGCCATAGAAAGTGAGGATGATCATATTTTTACTGCCTTTCATCTTCGTTACTCGTTGGACACTGTCTGGGCACATAGCGAGAATGTCCTCTTCAGAGAATTCATACAGGTCCTCATTATATATACGCCCCTTGCTATAATTAAATGTTCGATGTGGTTTAATAGATTCAAACATGCTATCAGAAGGACAGGGGAGATTGAGGAGCATCATAGCCTGTGTAAGATCTTTGGCTCTGATTAAAACTCCCTTACCATATTTCTTTATGTGGCCCATTGGTAATAATCCAATTTATTTCTCAAGATACCGGGAAGCATGGATAATGTTACCACGTCCCTCCCTGTCGTAAGCCACAAACCAAAAGGGTGTAGGAACCCGACGTTCCTTTGGGACATGCTCTGCAGAATCATCAAATATATTAGGGCAGTAATCATTGTCACTGTCAACTACATTGATGGACCGTATCATCTGAACTTTACAATGAGTATCCCCCACCGTCAGAGAATCTTTTGACTCAAATGCTGCTTTGGCAGCAGCATTTGTATTTAAAGTAATATAGCACCGATTAGACCTACAATCACTGTCATATGTGATTCGGATTCGGAGGACTACTCCAAAGCACTTAAAAATGGAGTGGATAGCGCCATAGGTAAAGGATGCGAGTACATTCGTTAACATTAACGTGTCCATCTCGTTAACAGGGTTCTTCGACACAAGACCCGACCTGCTAGGTCTACTCTTATTTGCAGCTTTCTGCATCTTACTACGACCAGAGAGTGACGTCTCGAGGGCCTGGTCGACCACCGCTCGAGGAAGAGATTGGGGCTTTTCTGTATCCATATATCATTGGTTTAGTGTTTTTGGCCCCAGGAGCCAAGAGCTACTACCTACCGGGCAGATGAGGGGACCGAGCGCTGGTTGCCGTGGGCGGGGTACCTCTTCCCCCACGGGGCCACTCGTTTAAAAAAGCAGCCCCAATGACTCGAAAGTTTGCCCACGACGGTGCTGAGACCCCCTTCCCCAACATCTCCCGGCCCAGACACCCAACCATCCAACATAGGACGGCCCCTAGAGGGCAGTCCCTCCGGAGGGCAGCGCTGTTGGCCCGTACTGGCAGCCTAATGCATGGGAACCATTTAGTCTGGTCTCTCACTGGCGACCTTACTAGCATGGGAAGCCCTCTCTCCCCGAAATCGGGGCAGAGCAGGGGCCGGAGCCCCCTCTCGTCTAGCTCGCCAGGTCTTAGAGACACGCAAGCCCCCCCACCACGTCAAGGCGGTTCCCGTTGGGGGGGGAGAGGTGAGGGAGGAGGGATGGAATGGAATGGGGTTTGGACGTCGTTCGAATGTGTACGTTAGTCATGCCGACTCATCTGGCTTCGACTTAAAACGCTAGGAGTAAACGCCGTAATAAACAACATTAATCATTGCAAAAGCCAACTCAAAATTAGGCTGGGGTGTCTTGTACACTGTGCCAAAGTACCAATCCTATTAAACAATTACTTTGGCTGAAAATCGCGGAAAACCGTGATTCGCGGGGCCTGAAATGCATATCCACACTTGTTTATAGCAAGCAGGGTTGCCAAGTGCTCCTAGGAGAAATAGGGCAAACTAGCTTGAGGAATAGGACATTTAGTTAGACCAAAAATAGGACAAATACTATACTGTTGGTTTATATATATATATATATATATATATATATATATATATATATATATATATATATATATATATATATATATATATATATATATATATATATATATATATATATATATATATATATATATATATATATATATATATATATCACATGTAGGCTACTCATAACTAAACATACAATGGGACTTACCTAACCCATTGTTGTAGACTTAAAACACAATAGAAAGGATTTCGTCGAAGGAGCAGACTTCATTTTCCTCACTCAAAGTTGGAGCAACAGCTGGAGATGCTTGAGCAGATGAGGTGGATGGTTGTGGATTGATTTCAGTATGTGAAGAGCTGTCTCTTTTGTAAATGTCATTTGTGAAAAGACGTATCATTTTGTCAGTCACTTTAAATTCCTGGCAGCAAATATCATGCACAAATATGTGAGACCTAATTCGCAGAATTGCCTCCAGTGAACTTATGCTAAGTCTATTCCTTGCTTTCGTTTTCACATTTGTTTCATGTGAAAACACTCTTTCCACAAATGCAGTACTTAAAGGAATGCAGTATGAATTTATAGCAATGGTAGCTAATTCCCTGTAGCAGTTTTCACCACACGCATTCTTATACTCATGTACTTTTACCCAAAACTCTACAGGATCTGTTGGGATCTTGGAATTTGGAAATTCTTCTCGCCAATTAGTTTTCATCGATAATTATTCCCACGGATTTGCTACTTTTTGTATGTCAAAATTTTCATCTTTGGCCAACTGCACAAAAGGTAGGTCTTCATTCGTGAATCGTGGCTTCATCTGACTGAGGCAATTATTAGGGCTTAGATGTTTAATGTACTTCATTTTCATGGTTGTGTTATCAATTCTTTTGTCAATTTGATTTATTAATTCCATTAGAAAATCATGACATCGTCTTTGGATTTCTAGTTTTTTCTCTGGTGGTAGTTTGCTGCGCTTTAAATCAAATTCAAACTTTTCACCCAGTTTCTCGTCTGTTGGTGCCCAGAGATGTTTTCGTTCATGAGGGTCTTTGTAAATACGTTGTAGCAGAAACAATCTCAATTCTTCAAGCTCTTCAAACAGTTTTGATGGATCAGGGTTTGAAGCTTGAAATGCCGCATTTAGGGACTCAAAATTCTGAACAAATGGAAGTGCAAATGTCAAATAAAATTTATTTACTTCATCTCTTAACATATCTCTCATCATGCGAGCCTGATATTTTCTGTCCACAACTGAGTAGAAATCGGCCTGCAACTCTTCCCACTGCTTCAAAATTATGTTGATGGATTTTCCTCTCACAAGCCATCGAGTTGTACTTGGAGTAACAAACTTTTCATAGTGTTCATTACTTTCATTCATTGTGGCAAAGATCTTTTTAAATTCATCCCTACGCAAGGCACTTACACTGAACCACCGAGGAATTTCAGAGATCAGGTATTCTAGATTAGAAGGTAATATTTTGAAGGCTTTCTCACAACATAATGCTAAACTATGACAGGTACATTTCACAAATTTGATCCTAGGATTCATCTCCCTGAATCTAGAGAACACCGTATTTACTTCACCACTGACATTATTAGCACCATCAGTCCCTAATCCAATGCAGTTTCTTATGTCAGTATTATTATCCCTGAGAAAATCTTGGATCACACTGAAAAGACTTGCACCTGTTGTAGATATAACAGGAATTAAACCTAGAAATGAAGTCTGCACTCTATTTTCCATTTTTGAAAAGTACTTTACACAAATGCATTATAGCTTTGTAACACTCACATCTGTGGACTCGTTAATCAGTATAGAGTACTTTGTATCTTTGAGATCTTCAATAAGCTCCTCAAATAAGGACAGGGAAACAAAAATTTTCAACAGTTTCATGCACTTGGTTCGATGAAGCTTAACATGTTCTAGGATACTCCCTTTTCCATATTTTGCAATTAACTCCGTTTGATGACTCACAGATCTTACACTGCAGTGACAAGCTGTTGAAACACTGTATTTTATTTCAAAGTCTTTTAGTTCCTTACTCGACTCAGATGCGCTTTTCTTGAAGGTGTCCGTTATTTTCTTAGATGCCTCAAGTGATTGCTGAGTCTTTCTATGTTTAGCAGATTTCTCGTGTAGTTCAAAGGCAGATTTTCGCTTTTATGACAAGCTGCACTTACACAATTTACAAAAGCATTCATTACCTTGCCATGTAAGCCACTTAAATTGAAGTTCCCATGACTTATTGTAATTTCTGCCATCATTATACGCATTTTTCCATTTACGCATCTTGGTAGGCCTTATAATTATGCACTCCTCAATTATAGAATACGATAATCAGACTACTGCTCAGTGTTACCAAATCGTCAGGATGAAATTATGCTGAACTTGCTGTGAAAATATGCTAACTACGCTCCAAATATGCTAAATGTAATATTATATTATGCTAGAATTATGCTAACTTATTATTATCTAACATACTACACTGAGTGATAGTGTGGAGCTGGAGATGTCTGTGCTCCTACATGTCCTGCATATACTACCCACACGCCTACATGTCCTGCATATACTACCCACACGCCTACCATACTTCCCACCCAGTGACATACACTGGCTCCGCAGGTACGATTCTCAAATTATAAAGTGCTATAGTGCAAGCAAACACCATGGATTGCCGTAAATAACAATATTTAACTTCTGCCTGCCTGACGTTCCAACAATCTCCCTGGCCAACCAAAACAAACAACCCAACCCGTTATACTGAACCACCTTCCTTCTACTCCATACCGTTACACATCGGTCCCTCGCAATATTTCTGCCGTCCAGTACTTTGCCTACAGAGTCAGCGATAGTTGGCACAAGGAATAAACCTGGGTCAGTGACTGGGAGGGTTGGCGAATCCGATGCATCAGTCCTGCCATCCACATCGGCCATGGTAGGTGACAGACCCCCACGGCAGTCACATCCCCTGACCATAAGCAACATGATCCAGGACGACATCAGTACACTTTCAGGGGAGAGTAAGGTAATGGTGAACACTAGTATTAAAGCGGTACAACTAATCATGGATAGGAAGGATGAACATATTAATCAGCTGAAAACAGAAGTAGTTACCCTTGAAAATAGAGTATCTCAACTAGAGAACCAAATTGATGACGTGAGTCAGTATGAAAGGAGGGACACCGTGATAATCAGTGGCCCCTCCATTCCACAGGAAACTAACAGTGAGAGTGCAGCTGATGTAGTGCTGGATACTATCAGGGAAACATTGAAAATTAATATATCCCGCAATGACATCAATGTACCTCATAGACTTGGCAGTAAAACGAAATAGAATCAAAAGAAACCAATGATAGTCAAACTTCATAGCCGCCAAAAAAAAGAAGAAATCATGAGTGCTTGTATAACAATGAGACCTAACTAATATATCTATGAAAGTCTAACCCCTAAACGCCTTTCCATCTATAAAGTAATCTGGAACATCAGAAAACTGCACAGAGAACAGTTCCGACAATGTTACACTAGAGATGGTAAAATATATGTCAAATTGAAGTGTTCTAACCTAAAACATATGATAACAAGTGATGAATCTCTCCGTACCTTCTTAGATAAATTCCCTGCACTCCAAGATAACACTTAGGTGATTAAGCTTAATCCACCACTATGTTACAATGCATTTGTATTTCTCTATAATGCTTCACTAGGTGTTTATAATGCATTATTTATTTACTTCCCCTTAGTGTGTCACTAATGCATTAATGTATGCAAGGATTTTGTTGTATGACACTATCACTGCTTCTTCTTCCTCTGAAATTGATTGTTCTTTTTTCAGTCGAGTTGCTTTGCTCTTTCTTTTCGTGTAACTTTCAACAAACATATCTCTTCAACTGTTACATAGTTACCCATATTTTTTGCACTCTGCTATGATCTTGTCTTTTCCAGTTGCCATCCCTATTACAAACTCTTGTCACCATTACTATCAATCATTACTACTACTACTACTACCATCTACATTTACTAGTATGACAGTTTTTCCACTTTTGCAAACGATGCTATTTTTTAGGTTTTTTTTTTTATCTACATGTATTGCAATTTTGCTTACCTATATGCCATAACATTTATGTTTCCTTTCCAATTACCATGTTGGCAAGAGGTAATTGTGTTCACACAATTCGTCCATAAGACATCTCTTTATGACCATGTAGCTCTATATATTATTCAATATTTGTACATATATATATATAAATGTCGAGTCAGTGTGTGTAATTATCACATACTTTTTTTTTTCTCACTCTTTACTTATTTATATTTACTTACTGTTTTTATTTTTTATTTTTTCTGATTATCCATGGAAAATCTTTATGAATCACTTTATGATGATGATGTTAGTGACAACCCTACTGATGCAGATGATATTGGCACCGAGATCATAAGAGCAGTAAATGGTCATACTGACCTTAACTCCCTTTCCAATAACTACAATATTGAGGAATACAATTCACACACAACACAAACACAAACACACAAAACATCTACATTCACCAATTTCACCACCATCAGAACAAGACCGGGCCAACGGAAATGGCGGTGAACTCATCACCCTAGTCCATAAATCCCTTAATTATATTGAAACCAGTGCGGAACTCAAATCCCTCCTCCCTCACCACGACACCACCACAGAAATTCAAAGCATCAAAGTCCGCACTGGGAAATCATCCAATATTACAATAGTTAATTTATACATCCCCCCTCAAACCAGCCCAACAGTTCCCCAAAACTTCTCTTCCCACCTCCAACAAATCACCAACCAACCTGACCTCATCCTGGGTGGTGATTTCAACGCCAAGACGTCGGCCTGGTATGTCAACAACCCCGATACAGACAGAGGGCTTGAAATCCTTGCACAAACTGACAACCTCATTTCATTAAACAACACACATCAACACACTCATATTCCTCACCAAGCCCTCTTCCAACCATCCTTTTTCCTGACATATCCTTTTGCTCTCCCAACCTCGCCCCCAGAACATCATGGAGAGTGGTCAGAACCCCCGGCTCTGACCACCTTCCAATCATAATCACCACTAAAACAAGAATCACCCCAGTTGGCCACAGACACACATACACAAATTACAAAAGTGCCAACTGGGAAGCCTTCACTATGGAAACAGAACAACACTTCGAAACACTGAACAGTACACCCATCACAAACATCAACACAGCTGTTCAAAAATTCAATACAATTATACAAAACGCAGACAAACAGCACATCCCTAGAGGTAACAGAAGAAAACACAACCCCAACTTTACAACAGAAATTCAAGACCTCATCAAACAACGTGACACACTTAAACACACATCCCCAACTCCTCTTACACAACACACAATAAACCAAATACAAGCACTAAATACACAAATAAACAACAAAATTAAAGAACTAAAAACACTTAACTGGCAAAGTTTTGTCAGTACATTCAACCACACAACCAACACCAGCAAACTCTACAAAACACTGAACAGCATCACACTGTCCAACAGCAACACTACACAATCACATGTAGCCATCACAACAACAGACACTATATCCTCTAACAAACAACAAGCAAACACACTCATCCAACATTTTTCGCACGTCAGCCACCTTCATCCTCACCCTGAAGACAGACGAGTCATTAGACGCAAGAGACGTTTCCCCACTGACCCAGACTATACACCATTCACAAATCATCAAACGAATCACATCATTCACAACATAAAACACTCACCTGCCTGTGGTCCAGACAACATCAGTAACATACACCTTAAACACCTTGGACCACAAGGCATACAAGCACTCACTAACATAGCAAACTACAGCTACTCACACGACACATTACCCAACATCTGGAAACACGGAAACATCATCACCATCCCCAAACCAAATAAAGACCCCACACTACCCTCATCACACCGTCCCATCACCCTCCTTTGTACCCCCTCCAAAATCACTGAGCGCCTTATCATTAAACTAATCACACCACACATCCCCCTTGCATCTCAACAACATGGCTTCAGACCACTACACTCAACAAACACTCTTCTTACAGACCTCACACAAAGAATTTTTTATGGCATCAACTCAGATAGACCCCCACACAGAACACTCCTAGTTACATTGGACATTAGTAAAGCATTTGATGCCATCCCCCGCCACAACCTCACAAACAAAATATACAACACAAACATGCATAATAACACCAAAAGATGGCTGGCCAGCTTCTTGGGAGGAAGAGTAGCCCATGTTTCATTTGCTGGTCAGTCATCTAACATTAAAAATTTCACCAAAAGTGTCCCCCAAGGTTCTGTACTCTCACCCACCCTTTTCAACCTATACATGCACGACATACCAACACCCCAGGCACCACAAATACACATAGCCTCCTACGCAGACGACATAACACTCACATGTACACACAGAAACGCAGACACAGCCACTCTCATCCTCCAACCCTACCTCAACACACTTAATGCCTGGTTCACCAAAAACAGACTTAAAATAGCACCCACCAAGTCAACTGTCACCCTTCTCACCAACTGGAACGCAGAACACCGCTACACACCACACCTCACCATAAACAACACACCTATACCACACACACACACACACACACAAAATACTTGGCATAACATACAATACATCAATGACATTCAAACAACATATTACGGCCATCAAAAACAAATGCATGCAAAGACTTAAAGCCCTCAGATCACTTGCCAGCACAACATTTGGACACAACAAAGAAACCACAACCACAGTATACAAACAATATATTCGATCAGTGATGGATTATGCAAGCCCTGCCTGGGCTTCAAACTTCACTGAGACTCATCACAACACCCTTCAAACCATACAGAACAGAGCCCTAAAGACAATCACAGGCTGCACAGCTACCACACCTACAGACCACCTACACTATGAAACCAAAATCCTCAAAATCAAGTTTCACCGTTGACATGAGAGGCACACAAACACTTGCTGCAGCCTCCACAAACCCACACCATCCACTACACTACATGGCACAACACCCACACATGCCAAGGAACATCAAAACAACACCCAGTACACGATACCATACACAAATACTATCATCTCTTACACCTGCCCACCCCAAACCAATCTCCAGAAACACATCCATACTCAAATCACTCATCAATCCATCCAAACACTCAAAATCAACACTCAGCTGCATGCACGACCCCCTGACATCCACCCATCCGAATCCTCCCTTCCCCGTGAGGACAGAGTCCACTTGGCCAGGCTGCGGTATGGGCACCACCCGGCCCTTCTTACATATCAGAAGAAGCTGGATGGAGCCATTGCGGATGGGGGTGCTGTGGATGCAACACAGCACCCCATTCTATTAAACACATTATTGAAGACTGTAATGCACACAACCACACTCGCCAACAACACAACATACACTCTCTGAGGGCACTGTGGGAAAGCCCGGTTCAGGCCATGACCTTCCTCAGGAGCTCGGGGCTGCTCGGCCAGACAGCTTGAGGAACTTCAACAACAACAACAATTCACACACTAGTACTGCATCACAACCTTGTCTCAACATCTTCCACCTCAATGTTAGATCCCTTCAGAAAAATGTTGATAGTCTCTCCTCTCTTTTTAAATGCTTCATTAACCCACCTCACATTATTGCATTATCAGAAACTTGGTTAAAGGATTCCACCTCACATCTTTACGTCCTAGGAGGCTATGACGCTTATCACTCCTGTAGAGTCCATAGGGAACATGGGGGAGTTACTCTTTTCATCAACTCTGACCTTCAAGCTGTACCTATTCAGCAATATACCTTTATTAACGATGACATAGAGATATGCACTGTTATGTTAAAATTCTCAACTAACTTCATATTTTCTGTTATATATAGACCTCATAGTAAGCATATTGCGGTGGAAGAATTCTCACATATAGTAAATAACATACTATCTCAGGATCTTTTTAAAAAAAATAACACCGTCTTACTCGGGGACTTTAACATTAATCTCCTAGAACATTCTTCCCATCAACCTACTAACCACTTTTTTAATTCTATGCAAACATTAATTAAATTACTTCCTGCACATATCGCGTCCTACTAGATTTCCTGATTATCCTAACTTAGGTCAACCCTCACTCCTCGACCACATATGGACAAACTTCACTCCACCATCTACCTATGGAATAATCCACTACCAATTATCTGACCACCTCCCCACTTTCCTACATATTGCAGTAATCTCTGAGCTTTACACAAAGCGTAAAATAGTTTACAGAACCTTTAACAGACTCCAACATAACCAATTTACCACTAGTTTATCTGCAATTAACTGGAATGTTTTACTCAATCCTAATGACATAAATGTAAACTTTAATAATTTTATGGAAACACTAAATAAGTTATATGACAAGCATTTCCCTAAAGTAACAAAATTTGTAACTGCCAAGCGATTGTCTAATCCATGGTTAACATCAGGAATACTGAAGTCGATCAAATACAAAAGTAAATTATTTAAAATGTACAAAATAGGAATTGTCAATCACGACACTTACAAGTTATTCCGTAACCATCTTACGCGATTAATTGGAACAGCCAAGTATAATTACTACTTTAATATTTTCAATAACTTTAAAAATAATACTAAGAAAATATGGCCATTAATGAGCTAGCAGGTGGACATAAACCAAAAACAATGATACCCACCTTATCTCATAAAGATGCCTCACTTAACAATCCAGAAGAAATTGTAGAAGCTCTAAATGAACATTTCAGTGAAGTTGCAGCCAGACTTAATGATGCACTACCCCCTGCTATAAGAAATGCCACTGATTATCTTCATGGAAATTACCAACATTCAATGGTTGTCCCTCCAGTCACCTCTACTCTCAAAATTAAAAAATAAAATCTTAATGAAATCTCCGTCCACATAATAAAACGTAACATTGAGGAAATTGCTTACCCCATTGCATTGCTTTTTAATCAGTCAATATCCTCTGGTAAATTTCCCTCTAATCTGAAAATGGCAAATATCACGCCTGTGCACAAATCTGGCCCCAAAAGTGACCCAAACAATTATCGCCCAATTTCCACCCTCTCTCTTTTCTCCAAAATATTTGAATTATTGATGAAAAATAAATTAGTGGCATATCTTGACAGCAAGAAATTTTTGAGTAAATGTCAATATGGCTTTAGATCAGGTTTTAGTACTTATGATGCCCTCAGTATGTTTTCTTCTCATCTTTATTTTTCCCTTAACAGTAAACTCTCAGTCTTAGCCATCTTTGTTGACTTCTCCAAAGCTTTTGATACCGTTAACCACATAATTTTCCTAGCTAAATTATATTTTTATGGTATACGTGATGGTGGGTGGTGCGTGTTGTAGCCACCAACTATAAGTTGTGCTGCTACCTAAAGAAGGTCTCCTGTGTAAGGGCCACTGTCAGGGTTTCTCCACTACAACTTCTTAGCCTCAGGAGCTAGTGTCTATAACTCTCTTTAAGAAGTGCTCAAGGAAGAGAGAGATGCGGTGAATAGTTCCCAATGATTTAATGTCAAAAAAAGTTAACACTATATACAATTCTCTGCGTACCTGACGTTAACAAAGCTAAGAGTATTTGGTTATGGTATTAAATGTATTATATAATACATATGTTGTATACATGAAATTTTGCAAGAGTATGCAGACAATGATATTACACAAAATGGCAAAGAGAACATGCTGAAAGAAATTGCATAGGCTATCTGCATGAAGGAATGTAATGGCAAAAGAATCACAATACAGGGCTGGTAGATAATTAGAGAATGGTTACACACTCAATAAAAGAAAATGGACCTATTTTATAGTACACTACAATACTCCCCCCTAGTTTCGAGGAAGGAGGAACGATACTCTTGTGTGTCGTAGTTTGTTGTTTCCAGCATGTGTTGGAGGAACAGTCACTTGCACTGATTGCAGTATCTGGTCAGGATTCAGGATATAAGCAGGCTTGACCCGGTCTACGGCCACAACTTCTTGAGAACCATGTTTGTCGATGGTGAAGTTCTTCCTCGTCCTGCGAACTACTCGGAAGGGGCCTTTTAACTGCATCGACTCTAACAAAGACGTGTGTGCAGGCTTCCAGGTCCTGGTGAACGAAGGTCTTCGAGTTGGACGTACGAGGCTGCACTGGCTGGAGGCACTTCATGGCATTTTTCAGGTGTGTTGCAAAGTCTTGAACGCTGCAAGGCTTGGGGTCTGGTGTGGCAGAGAGAAGCTCACCTGGGAGCCTGAGCGTAGAGCCATATACGAGCTCAGCAGAGGAGTTGTGCAGATCTGTTTTGAGTGAAGTTCTGATGCCAAGGAGGACAAGAGGTAGTGCTAGTGACCAATCTTCTCTCTGGGCTGAAGCTGCCAGGGAAGATTTCAGCTGGCGATGGAATCGTTCGACCGTTCCGTTGGCCTGTGGGTGATAGCTGGCGGTCCTGTATCGGCTGATGCCAAGGAGTATCATGACCTTATTCCACACGCCTGACTCAAACTGACCACCACGGTCAGAAGTAAGGCTTAGAGGCACACCAAACCTGGACACCCATGTAGCGATAAAGGCGCGTGCAACAGTATCCGTGGTGATGTCGGTGAGAGGTGCTGCCTCAGGCCAGCGTGTGAAGCGGTCCACACAGGTGAGTAAATATCGATAGCCTTTGGAGTACGGAAGTGGGCCAACGAGGTCTATGTGGACATGGTCAAATCTCTCGGTGACTGGCGTAAAGGTGGCTGCAGGAGAGTGTGTATGGCGTGTGACTTTGGAAGCTTGACAGTGTATACATGTGCGTGCCCAGTGTCTGATGTCCTTATTTATGCCCTCCCATATGAAGCGGGAAGACATCATCTGGTGCGAGGCACGGATTCCAGGGTGTGAGAGGTCATGTAACTTCTTGAAGAGCTGGTGTCGATGTTTCTCTGGTACGTATGGACGGAGAGTGTCGGTGGAGGTGTCAGCGTACAGTGTGACCTGGGTGTCTGGAAGTGTAATCTTCTTCATCTGTAGTGCAGGGTTATCCAACAGTCGCTGTAGCTCAGCGTCACCGACTTGATCAGCAGCAATGGCGGCATAGTCGATGGGAGAAGATATTACAGTACTGATGTTTCGAGAGAGGGCATCAGCTGGAGCATTGTCGGCACCTTTGACGTATCGTATATCTGTGGTAAACTGGGCAATGTAGTCCATGTGGCGCATTTGTCGTGGGGTGTAAGATTCCTTATTTCTGAGGAATGCTGTAGTGAGTGGCTTGTGGTCAGTGTAGATGTGGAAACTGCGTCCCTCGATGAAGTAGTGAAAACGCTTGACAGCTTTGAAGATGGCAAGTAGCTCCCTGTCATAGGCGCTATACTTTGACTTCGCCGAGGGGAGTTTCTTGGAAAAGAAGGCAATTGGCTTCCAGTATGTACCGACACGCTGTTGTAGGACGGCACCAACGCCAATGTTTGAGGCGTCTGTAGCAATTAAAGTTTCTGCAACTGGTGCAGGGAAAGAGAGCATGGCAGCAACGCTGAGGGCCTGATTTGTTGAGAGGATAGCCTCTTCCGCTTCTTCAGTCCAGACGAGGGTAACAGATTGACCTCTCTTGCAAGGTTTAATCATGGCGTACAACGGTCGTAGCAGGAGTGAGCAGTGTGGAATGAAGCGGTTATAGTAATTAACCATCCCAAGGAACTCCTTGAGGTGGCGTTGGGTAGACGGCCTGGGAAACTGCTGGATGGACTCGCACTTTGAGGGAAGTGGAGCAATGCCTGCTGGAGAGACTGTGTGACCTAGGAACTCAAGGGATGTCACACCGAGTTCGGACTTGTCGGTGTTGATTTGGATGCCATAATCTTGCAGTCTCTGGAGGACTTGGCGGAGGTGTTGTTTGTGGCTGGCTTCACAGGACTAGCGATGAGAAGGTCATCTATGTAGGCAAAACAGTAGGGTAGACCTCGAAGGACCTCATCTATGAAGCGTTGAAACGTTTGTGCCGCGTTCCGCAATCCAAAGGGCATCCGGACGTATTCGAACATGCCAAAAGGTGTGATAATGGCCGTCTTCGTGATGTCAGTGGGATGGATTGGAATCTGATGAAATGCTTTGACTAGGTCGATCCGAGAGAAGATCGTGGAACCTGAGAGTTGGGAAGTGAACTCTTGAATGTTGGGCACAGGATATCTATCTTCTACGGTGCGGGAATTGAGGGCACGGTAGTCACCACAAGGTCATATGTCTCCGGTCTTCTTAGGAACAATGTGAAGAGCCAACAACCAGTTGCTGCTGCTGGGTCGTATAATGCCTTTACTCATCAGAGATTCGAACTCGGCTTTGGCTTTCTTATAACGCTCAGGGGCTAAGATTCGGGCCTTGGCGTGCACTGGAGGTCCGGTAGTCTCTATATGATGAGTCACGTGATGCTTGGCAGGTATGCTGGATGAGTAGGGTTGTGTCAGCATAGGGAATTACTTGAGGAGGTCAGCAAACTTGTGGTCATGGTTGATAGCAGACAGGTGTGTGCTGTCACCAGGTGCTGGCTGTGCATTAGTAAAGATATCTGTGAGTGGGTCGACCAATTTTCGTCCTCTTACGTCTACCATCAGGTTGAAGTGACGGAGAAAATCAGCACCAAGGATGGCTTGTGACACTGCTCCTACGTAGAATGTCCATTGAAAAGAGCGGCGAAGGTTGAGATCCAGATGCACTGTTTGCTGCGAGTATACAGGTATCTTGGTACCATTAGCAGCATAGAGATGCAGAGGAGGTACCGACCGCTGGCTGGCTGTAGCAGGGAGGACACTGACGTCGGTACCGGTGTCTACCAGGAACTTGGTATGGGACCGGCGATCAAAGATGTGGAGCAGCGTAGGCTGAGTATGGCAAACATTATGCTGCGTTAATGTTCACCGTTGTTGTTTGACGCCGTGTAGCTGCAGGGCTTTTCACACTTGAGAGCTTTATCCCTAAACCTGCGATGGTAGTAGCAGAAGTTTAAAGTGCTCCTTGAACGTGACCGATGATGTTGGCGGTTTGGCGTCTAGGGTCGGGAACTTGGGTGGTTGTTGATTTGTTTCTGCAGGTTGCTGACTTCCATTGTAAGCTGAGAAATTAGATTGGCTAGCTGGGCAATTTGGGAATTTTCTTGGTTGCAGAAAGCAGGGGCTCTCATGGCTAGTGCAGTGGCAGTGTGGTTGCCTGAGTTTGAGAGATCCTCAGTAGACATACTGGTCAGTGAACTCAGGGTGTAAATGCTGACGAGAGTTACCCTATATCACGGCAGCTGCGTTAGTCAGGTATATTAGTATGCTGAATACACTGGCACTGTAATTCACACACAAGGCACTAATAATAAAGGACAATACACTGTAACCCAGAGTGAAACACTGTAATCCAAGGTGAAGCACTGTAATCTAGGGTGAGGCACAGTAATCCAAGGCGAAGCACTGTAATCCAAGGCGAAGCACTGTAATCCAAGGCGAAGCACTGTAATCCAAGGTGAAGCACTGTTGCTGGTAGCTAGACTGCCACGAGTACCAGTGGTGTATAGGTGTTGGATGGCAGGCAGCAACGGCGTAGTTGGAGGCTTACAGATGGCTGCTGTGGACTGGTGATGCCTCAGGGTTCGCAGCGACAATGTAGATAGGATGGACAGTGGCACTGTGGCGGGAGCAACAGCTGCACAGGAGAGGTAGCAACTCAAGTCACCTCTTGATGGTGACTGCAGGGCAAAGGCGTTCTTGTAGACTATAGGAGGGTAGCGGCAGCACTCCAGGTCACTACTTGATAGTGACTGCAGGGCAAAGGCGTTCTTGTAGACTGCAGCTTGATCCACTCTTGTTGGCGATCGCGGCAGCTGCACTCTCCGGGGTTCACCACTTGTTGGTGATTGCTGCAGCTGCTCTCTCCGGGGGTCACCACTTGTTGGTGACGGCTGCAATCTCTGGGGGTCACCACTTGTTGGTGACGGCTGCAATCTCCGGGGGTCACCACTTGTTGGTGACGGCTGCACTCCGGGGGTCACCACTTGTTGGTGGGTGGTGTAGCCACCAACTATAAGTTGTGCTGCTACCTAAAGAAGGTCTCCTGTGTAAGGGCCACTGTCAGGGTTTCTCCACTACAACTTCTTAGCCTCAGGAGCTAGTGTCTATAACTCTCTTTAAGAAGTGCTCAAGGAAGAGAGAGATGCGGTGAATAGTTCCCAATGATTTAATGTCAAAAAAAGTTAACACTATATACAATTCTCTGCGTACCTGACGTTAACAAAGCTAAGAGTATTTGGTTATGGTATTAAATGTATAATACATATGTTGTATACATGAAATTTTGCAAGAGTATGCAGACAATGATATTACACAAAATGGCAAAGAGAACATGCTGAAAGAAATTGCATAGGGTATCTGCATGAAGGAATGTAATGGCAAAAGAATCACAATACAGGGCTGGTAGATAATTAGAGAATGGTTATACACTCAATAAAAGAAAATGGACCTATTTTATAGTACACTACATACGTGGACCACTGCACTCCTGGTTCCAAGACTATCTAACAAACAGATCTCGGTGCACAATATATGATGGTCATAAGTCTTCCACTCAAAATATTTCTACTGGTGTCCCACAAGGTAGTGTTTTGGGCTCTATTTTGTTCATCATATATATTAACGATATTACTAATATCTTCACCTCTGCCAACATCATCCTTTTTGCAGATGACATGACATTGTATTTCACAGACTTAAATAATGATACACTATTTCTAAAAGCTAATCAAGACCTCAACAAATTACATAATTGGTGTTTAAGTAATAGACTCACAATTAATACTAAAAAAAACTTTTTAAATGTTATTTTCAAATAAAATTAAGCTTTTCCTGCCTGATATAATAATTAATAATAATCTAATTAATAGATCAACTAGTTTCAAATTTTTGGGAGTCATGTTTGATGAGAACCTTAATTTTAGATCCCATATAAATAATGTCTCGAAAAAACTTTCAAGAAGCACTGCCATGCTGTACCGGTTAAGAGATTTTATGCCTTGTGAAGTACTAAAAACCCTGTATTATGCACATATATATCCACACTTTCTTTATTGCAATCCTATCTGGAGTACCACTTATGTCACCCATTTAACATGCCTGAACATACTACACAAAAAGATAATTCGAATCATCACAAACAGTTCTTACCTTGAACACACCACCCCTCTCTTTAAAAACACAAAAATCCTTAAACTTCAAGATATCAGTATAAATTATATACTTTCAGTTGCAAAATCTATGTACAAGAATCAGATCATTGCCTGATTTCCTTCTCATCTATATCCCACACGGCACAGAGACCTTCCCCAGGATATAAAAAATGCTCCATCTCTCAACATTTTTAAACACAAACTTAAGTATCATCTGCTGGATTCTTATTGATTGTTATCTAATAAAATTCCCATTTACCATTAGTCATATTTTACATCATCATTCTTAACCTTATTTTGTTCCTTAATTAACTGTTCATGTATTTTTCCATCACTCCATAAATGTAGATTTTTGTTTTGTTTTGTTTAATAATATAACTTTGTGTCTTATTTATTTTGCTTTTCATCTATCTTTATTTATTTATTTTGGTTTTTCTTTTTTATTATTGTGTATTGATTTTGCCTAGATTCTTTTACTTATTGTAAATACTACTATTGTAGTTTCTAGTTAGTGTTTAGTGGTTTGTGTTTTAAATATTCATTGTTTTACTGATATTATTGCATTATTTCTATTGTTTGTTTTTTTATGAATCTTTTGTCCTCACTTTGCCTGAAAAGCTTATGCTTATAAAAAGGCTGGCCTTGATACATCCATCAAAACATATGTAACTGCACTTAATTGGATATTAATAAATGTTTCAAATGTTTCATTAACACAACAATATATGTTATTTAACATATTTTAATAGAAAATGTATATAACTTAAATGAATGTACAGTACAGCATAACAAATCATATATTATACTACTAGCTTTCATTACAGTACTTCAGTTGCCTATTGGTTTTATTGGTGCCATTAAGGGTAGGTATATTTTATCATTTCTTTCGATGGCTCAAATTTCACAGACTCGTTTTTTCTTATGCCTTCCCCACTCATAATTTCATTGGTCATACTGCTGTTCTTGAGCCTGTTTCGTTTCTCTGTTTTTTTCAAGTTCACTAAGGAAAATATTCTCTCAGTCTGTATTAGAAACTGGTATGGTTAATAATGCTTTAGCAAGTTTGGAGATTAGTGGGTATTTCCCTGTGTGACATATTTTTTACCAAAACAATGCAGTATCAATGACAGCATTCTGTGAGCGAATATTCTCTGCATCATCACATATCATTAGACACCTCCATTCATCATCCAACTTTTGTTCATATTCCTCTCTAACAAATCCAGGAATCTTGGCCGTGATATTTGCAACAGACATATTACTTCCACGTATAATTTCCTCAGGATCAAGGAAAGAACAGATATCAGAGAAAACTGTGTCACTGAGAGGTAAGCGCTGCTGAAACTGAACGGCCAGTTCTACCAGAAATTTAAGCAACCGCTCAAACATTTGATTGGTATTCTGCAAGTCCCTCTTACTGGCCGTTGTATCCAGAAGTCGTGCAAACTTAATACCTCTATAGATTTTGTTAGCTGGTAAATGGTAGGTCTCGTTCTTTGGATCTAGTTGTACCACTTGACTGACTGGTCCCTTGAGAGTACAGGGTTTGAAGAAACAACTGAGCTCAGACCTGAGCATAGAGCTGACGTGAGTCCTTTACTACACGATGTACAGTCACTCATAAAAATTAAGACCCCCACAGGCCAGTCATCTTCTTATACTTGTGATATCGGTTCTGGCAACAGTGTACGTGACGTCAGTGATGGCGCTTGAGAGATGAAGTTGATTTGCTCGACACATTTGTAACTAATGGTAGATAAGACGAAGCATGAGTTGGGATAATGTTTCGAGCAAACCAACCTTCCTCCAAACACAACCCACACCACACCACCTCTGACATTCACACTCCCGTGAGGCCCACCCAGCGTTGTCAATGTTGGCCGAGATAACCCCGAAACACTAGTTGTGAGCTCTGCTCGCTCGAACCATTCACTGGTGGGAGGGAGAAGTGAGGAGGGTAGGGGGGGTGCCTATACAAGAGAGGTGAGAAATTATTCTTGATGAGGTAAAAAATGTGTGGAAGCTTTAATAAAAGTACGAAAATACACCCGGTTATCAATTATTTATATACCGATATCCGTGTCAATTATTAACATCATTAAAGGTAAGATTAACTTTTTCATATTATGATTTAACACAAAAACAACCGAAGTAACATTATTGTATACTTTTTTCGTATAATATTTAATGGTTATCATCAAGCACTAAATGCTGAAAAATACTTACACAATAACTGAAAAAGAATCATGAACCAGAATGCTATTTATTAAATGAAGCAAATGTGAATACCTTTATATTACATGTGTCAAGTGTTGATACCACTAACACACACTTCCATTTCCCCCGTATCTACCTAACAGTTTATAATCGTGTCAAATATCCAGGCTCTCATTATCCCTCACGTGATAGAAACCTTGTAATATTCTGAATACTTTTAATAATAGCTCGTTGTATTAAATATAGTGAACACGTGCTGTTTGATAATTTACTATAAATCCGGTCTCGCTCCAGAACAGGTGGAGTGGGGACGTACTCGTGGCGCTCTGCCTCCATTCTCGTTTGTGTTGTTCTTTCTGTTGTTTTGGAGCTCTTGTTTGTGTTTTTTGTGTTGTTTGTGAGTTCTTGTTTGTGTGTTGTTGTTTCTGTGGTGTTGCTGGTGTTGTTTGTCTGTTGTGGTTCTGTGTATAGTTTTGTTGTGATTGTCTGTGTGTGTGTGGGTGTGTGTGTGTGTGTGTCCCTGGCTGATTGAGTATTTAGTTGTTTGTGTTGTTGTTTGCTTTCCATCTAGGCCTTGCCTGGCCTGATGGAGAGTGCGGATTCCTGCTTGGAGGCCGACTTGGCAATGTCGGAGGAAGACGAGTCTCCAATTGAGGATCACTGGCCTGAGCTGCCTTCTCGCAACCCTCTCCTCGGTCACTCCGCAGCTCAGGTTGCAGCCGTCCACCACCTCAACCTCTACCAAGCGACCTGTTGATGCCTCGTCCGACTCCTCGCAGGATTCCGATGGTGTGGACTGTTTGCCTCCAGCTGCCAAGACTGCCAAGGGTGCTTCAGCTGTGAACGACATACCTTCTCTGCCTCACCCTGGTGTTTCTTCTTTGTATACCAACTCCTTGCCCTCGTCCAACCTTCCTGCTTTTGCCCCGAGAGATGCCTATGTCAAACTCTCCTTCTCTGGAAACCCATCTACGGACACAAAGCTGCGTTGGTTGTCTGATGTCAACAGGGCCATCCAGTTGCAGCGTGAACTAGCTGAAGTCAAGATGGCTGCTGTCACCTCCCGGTTTGTCTACATCTCTAGGAAGCGTCAGGACATCATGGATAGAGTGAAGGCTGGTGAATTTTTATCTCTGCCTCTCATTATTGAAGACTCACCCGAGAGGCCTCGTAAGTTCCCCAGCTACATCCTCACCTGTTTTCCTATTGATGTTGACCCGAAACTTGCCAAAGGATACCCTGGTGTGTACTCTGCCCGTCGTTTTTTCCAAGATGGTTCCCCCATTAGCCGTATTGTTGTTGTCTGGAGTCAACCCGATCCACCTCCAAATGAGATTTCCTTTGATTTCCTCCCTTGTCTTCCACCGTGTGAGGTGAGGAAACTTCATAATGACCAGCCTTGGTGCTACAGGTGCTGGGGAGTTGGGCATATCTCCCGGTACTGTTCTGCCAGGCCGAACTGTGCATGGTGTGCCGCCGACCATGATTCCAAGACGTGTCCTGTCAGAGGTGAACCATCACGTCCTGCTGCCTCCACCTCTGAGCCTTCACCTCGTGAAGATACGTCTCGATGGAAGTGTCCACGATGCCTTCAGCCAGGGGTTAACGTGTGGCATGGATGTACTCGACGTCAGGCCCAGGCTCGTGTCACTACTATTGCTCCGCCTCCACCACCACCACCACCTCCCCAGTCTGCTCCTCCTACCAGCCCTGCCTCACCTCCAGACCTGGCCCTCCGCAAGTCTGTTGCTACCCTCATGGCACGATGTACGGCTCTCGAAAACCGCTTTTCTGCCCTTGAAGCCAGGATTGATGGGCTAGTTGCCACTCAGGCTGCCAATGAATCCAAACTCTCCACCTTGGTCGAGGCTCAGCAGGCCATCATCTCAACTGACACTACCCTTACCGAAAAGATGGATACTGTTGCATCTTGCCTTGAAAAGCTTTTCGAGTCAGTCCCTTTTCCTGGTCCATCTTCTTCTCCAGGTCGCTCATCTGCCCCCACTCACCGGACTTCTACCTCCAAATACAGAGTTCGCTAGTGATTGCCGGCTGGATGTCATCTCCTGGAATGTATGTGGTATCACCAGTTATGCTAAGCTCACTCAACTCAAGGCCTATATTTTTCGTCATCATCCCAGTGTTATTTTTCTCCAGGAAGCATTTCTAGGACGGCCGCTCGCTGCTGGGCAAGCTCCTCCCCTCTCAGGTTATGTGCCATATGTTCATCTGGTAAGGAATGGTCTCTTGACTTACATACATAGCTCCTTGCCACATCGCCTTCTCCGTACCTCCACTGATCCTGACATGACCTTTCAGCTATTTGAGGTTCTACCTGGGAATGGAGTACTCCAACTATGTAATGTCTATTCTGCCCCAGCTAGACTCACTCTTGAGGCTCTTCCTTCTCCAACAGTGCGTGGTATGGTGTATATGGGAGATTTTAATGCTTGGCATTCTGATTTGGGTGATGGTTCTGGCTCTATTAATCGTAATGGTGTTCGTCTCCTTCCATACATCCGCAAGCATCATCTGAAACGCGGGGACACTGGCGGTGCCACTCATTGCCGGGGAGGTACTCTGGATTACATCCTCTCGTCTGGCCTGATAGCATCTCAGGTCCAGTGCTTCTCCATGCCAGACTTATTCTCTGATCACATTGCTCTTCGGTTTCATTATTCTCTAACTGCTGGGTCAGGTGCTTCAGCCACTCGTTTGCGTATTGCTGTGCCCCTTAAATAGTCCGACTTACATCTTATTTATGGCCCATGTATTCCCTACATTTGACATATCATCAGCTGAACAGTTGTATTCTGATCTTGTATCTGCTACTCATGACTTTTATAGGCTATTCGTCTCCCGGCCACACCTCCAGCATCACCATACTGCCCACTCCTGGACGCTGGATGCACGTATACAGGAGGCAAAGGAGGAGGCTGAACGTGATTGCCTATTGTTTCAAGCCAACCCAACCCCTGACCTACTCCATCGTTACCAGATGTCTAGGGATGCTTTAGTTGCCCTGCAGGATTGTGCTCACACTGAGTCTTGGCAGCGGTTCATGGACAGCATCAACCAGCAAACAAGTGTGGCTTCTATGTGGCACCTCACCCGTCGGGTTGTTAAAAAGATACCGGCCACTGCTCGTCATCACACTCCTGCCAACTATGCCAAACAACTTGTCGACGCCTGGTCAGAACAATCTACCCATCCACATACAAGATGCACTCGCTTCCCGTGCTGCTGTACATCGGCTACGTTTAATGTCTGCTCTGTTACAAGATGATGACGATGATGCAGAGGAGATAACTGAGGAGGAGTTGCGCCGTGCTCTCTCTCGGGGTAGAGCTTCTTCCCCTGGTGATGATGGTATTACTTATGCTGTGCTGCGCCTACTTCAACAAGTTCCTGGGAACTCTCTACTTCGACTGTACAATCTTTGTCCTCGTGACGGTTGTGTACCACGAGCCTATACCAGCAGCACAATAATACCCATCCCTAAGCCCGGCACTGCGAAGTTCAGGCCTATTTCCCTTACTTCCTGTTTCTGTAAGGTTATGGAGAGAATCTTACTCAATCGTCTCATGTACAGACTGCAGGATCACCGTTCTCCATGGCTGTTTGGTTTCCTTCCCCAGCGGAGCACACATCACTGCCTAGTCGACCTGTACTCTCCCCTTTCCAGGGACAGTGTGGTGGCCTTCATTGACCTTCGAAGTGCCTTCGATGTTGCTAATAGAGACGTCATTTTGGATCAACTGGTTGACTTTGGGATAAAGGGTAATCTACTACGGTGGATTCGGGGCTACCTGAGTAACAGGACCTCCCGTGTGTTTTTCAATGGTGCGCTCAGTCCTTTGCGCAGTTTTCATCTTGGTACGCCTCAAGATGGTGTTCTCAGCCCATTGTTATTTAATATTCTGATGCATCGGCTGCTCACTTCTCTCCCTAATATTCTTGGAACTACAAGTTACGTGCTATGTTGATATCTGTGTTCATTCTACCTCACCAAGGGATCTCCAGCGGTTTCTTGACTCCTTCTCTGTGGCCTCCTCTCACTGTGGCATTATTGTCTCCCCAGATTAGAGCAGAATATTCACCTGCCCCCTTCCTCAAGCTCAGCCAGTGTTCACCATTGGAGGGACTGTCATTCCCATGTGTTCCCAGTACTGCTACCTGGGTGCGCCAGTCAATATTTGGCCGATTGTCCCTGCCAGACCTCAAGACCATCCCATTGTCCAGGACTTATTGGGTCGTCTCCAGCGCCGACTTACACCACTTCAATGGCTATCTAACAACTCCTCGGGCATTTCCATCCCAGTAGCCAGGACCATCTATATTGCTTTTATCCGTTCAGTTGTTGATTACCTTTCCCCTGCTTTGATTCAACTTCCTAGGGCTACTCTGGAAACTTTAGAAAAATTTCAGAATAGAGCAATGATGATAATTCTCGGCTGTCCAATGTCGACCAGGATAGTGAACATGCAGCGTGAGTTGCGTCTTCCCCCACTAATCGAGAGAATTTATTGTAATGTTACTTGCTTCACTGTCAAGTGCCTCCATTTCCCACATCTTTCACCCCATTACTCTCAGTTAGTCAGGACTTCTCTAAGACCAAACTACCCGGTCCCTCCCATACTGCCTGCTGGACGTACTCTTACAAGGTCTGTTTCCTCTGTGCTCCGTGGTCTTAATATAGATATAATGGTTGCAGACGTCCCCCCAGGGCCCCCTCCATGGATGCTACCAACACCTGATGTGAGCTTTACACCTACTTCCAAGTCGGAGCTGCCTTCTCTACAGCGGCAGTTGGTTCTGGAACACATAGAAACAGTGACTTCCTCCATCACAGATCCATACTGCCTCTACACTGATGGCTCATTGCAGGTGGATGGTGCAGCAGGTTGTGCTGTTTTCTCGCCTGACCTGGAGTCACCTCCAGGGTGCTGGGTTGGCCGTCGTCTCTGTAACCACTCTAGCTCTACATTGTGTGAACTGTATGCCATTCTGGATGCTGTTAGTGTTGTTTGTCAACGTGGAGTGAATGCTGCCATTTTTTGTGACTCCAAACCTGCCCTTCATTCCCTCTCTAGTGTTCAGCCCACACACACTATTGTTATTCAGCAGATTTTGTCGATTTCGGCCTTATTGTGTCAAATTTTTGTGGGTGCCATCCCATGTAGGTTTACGTCACAATGGTACAGTTGACAGACTCGCAAAGGAAGCCTGCCATCTGCCTCCTCGTGGTGCTGGACGTCCTCTCTCCCTGACATGTTACCTCTCTAAAGTCCGCTCCGCCGCTTTCCTTCCTGTACGGCGACGCAGGGATGCAGAGAGGCCCTTCAGCATCTCCATCACCCATTACGAGTCTGTCTGCCATCACAAATATTCCTACCGTCGTCGAGGCCTCATGGTTCGGAGGCACAATGTAGTCTCTGCCCGTTTGAGGCTTGGCTACCGGCCACCGTGGCAGGTTGCTGGGATGCAGGGTGAGCCTCCCTTCACCGAGTGTCGCTTGTGTCGAGCACCTCGTGCTAACTCTATAGAGCACTATTGCCTAGCCTGCCCCACTGTCCGACACTTGCTGCCCCAGAGCCTGCCACTTAATATGGTTTGTCGACACCTGCTGAACCATCAGGTTCTGGAGGAACTTCTGGTGCGCCACCCTCGTTTTGGTGGATTTAAGTAGGTCATGATGTAAATATTTGTCTGTATGCTTGTGCTTCATTCTGTTATGTTTTTGTGATGTGTGTGTGTGTGCGCATGTGTGTGTGTGTGTGGTCATTGGGTTCTCGTGAGTCCCGCCTACCCTTGTGTACTGTTGTCTGCCTATTGACTGATGCTACGGCGCAATGAATTAAAAAAAAAAAAAAAAAAAAAAAAAAAAAACTATAAATCCCTCAGTATTTCATCTGTTTCTAAGTAGCAAAATTTTTTCATTTTGGCAGATAATACATGTGAGCAGAGGCCATCCTCTCAAAATCGAGGAAGAAAATTGCTGCAATAAGGAGGGAATACAATCAATCAGGTGAGAGTCTTTGTGTTTTTGATATTCATATTAATAACTCATAACTTATGTTAAAAAACTAAAACTTTGGTTAGTTCATTTCAAGTGTATTTCTGCAGAGTTTATCATGAAGAAACTAAACTGTTGTGTCCTCCCTAATTGTACACTGGTCCCCACACTGTTCACAACATAACTGATTTCATTCAGTATTAATCCATGAATCCTTAATAATGCAAGCAATACTAGCCAGTTTCATTGGAAAATTTTCAATACAGTGTCACTATTATTCTCTATAATTTTTGTTTACAGGTGCTGGTGGCCCACAAGTTCCTCCCCTAGACCCTGTTGACATCAAAGTTGAAGAGTTGCTGGGGGAGAACAATGCAACAATTGAAGGCGTAATGACCCTTGACAATGACGTACTCTATGAAGAAGGTAAGTCTAGTAAATGTAATTGATCTATGTACAGTTATCCCTCTAAGCAGCAGTTCGGCTTTATTCTAAGCTTAACAGTATAGGACAAAGTTACATTCATTTTTGTATACAAAATGGTTTCCTTGTTAAGGAGGTAGTACAGTACAGTATTATCAAACCTTAGTCCCGATACAGTACAGTGCTATTATATCATATACCATTGTTAATACTTTATTGTTTCTACTTTCAGTTTAATAGTGTACCATACCACACTCCTTCTCTTTTTAAATTACAATCCAATAGGCTCATTTCCCTTGTTTACTTTCTAATGGAGATTTATACCGGTACTATACTGCCAGAGGCTGTATTTTTGCTTTCAGAAATGAGATGACTGGTTCTCAAGCTAACCGCCTAGCATCCCAAGAAGGTCCAGCATTTATTGAGATCAGCCAGGATGAGACCCAGCTCCAGCCATTAGAAGAAGAGACCTCAGTAATTGAATGTACAGTTCTTGAGCCGAGAGAAGCTGCTGGAGGAATACTGTATTCGTCTCCTCGGGCCAGACCTGTGCAAACCCTTACTGATCTTACTGATATGGAGTACAAGGCAGAGAAGAGAAAGTTAAAACTAGAAAGAATGCGCCTGTAAAATTTAAAATTAAAAAGAACTATAGAACTATTGGAAAAAAAAATATCATTGCTATCTGAGAATTAAAAAGAAGTATATACTGTTCAGTAACTGTTAGAAAGAAAATAATTACTACTAGAGAAAGGTGATCAGTATGCAGTATGAAATAAAGGAGAAAAAATTCACCAGTGTGTATTTATTAGCAAACTGTATTTGTCTAATTTACAGATGGTATTGAAGGCAATGGAGAGTACTGTAGCATGGAGACACTGCAGATTGGACCTTGGACCTATTCATCCACACTGAAAAGAAAACAAATCGTTGATAAACTATGGTTTTTCTTGGCAGTGCAATTAATAATGAGGGTGGATCTTATGCAGGTGAAAAAGAAATATATATTTTAACAAAGCTACAGCAGATGATATGGCAAGGTACATCTTCGTTTAACATCTAAATATTCTAACCTTACTTTACTGTTGATTAAAAACTCTAATTACTGTATAAGGAAAAAAAATTACATAAGCAAATTACAACCATAATGCACTACTAAATCTTGACATATGTAGTATAATTATATGTCATAAATTACTTTAGTTCCCAGTGTAGGGATGGTAAGGAAATAGGACCATCTATAATACTGTACTGGAGTTGGGATGGGAGGGGATACAGAAGCAATAGATAGGCATAACATTACACAGCATATGGCACTCTTTCAGATCCCAAGGATGATTAAATAGGGTCGCATGCAGCTCTTTCAAGACACTTGTGCGGCTCCAAACGATGAACAAATAAATACCTTTTTATCTAATAAAAGCAAAGAAATATTTTAAAACCCTTAAGTAGGGGACAATGAACTACATTCTTTAATTTCTGAAGCATGGAAGCAGATTTAAATTTTTGACTTGGCCCCGGGTCTTATGGACTTAATAGACCATTATAGTCATAGCGGCTCTGTACTATATATTTTATTCTTTAAATAAATTACTCTTCTAGCTTCAAAGGTTGGTGACCCCTGAAATAGGGCATAAACTGGTAGCAAGGTATAAGGTGATAATACAGGAACACTTACTTGAAGTGAAGATTGGCAATGTAATCCCGAAAGTGATGTCCATTTCGACCAGCAGGTCCGGCTGCATTGGGATTTGCAGGTACATCCTCACTGGGTTCAGCTGCACCATCCACATCATCCTCCTCTTCATCAGGTGGCAGTGGAATATTGCGGTCTTTGCAAATGTTATGGAGCATGCCACAGACATGGATGATTTTGCAGGTCTTCTCTGGGCTTAAACGAACTTCCCCATGCAGTACATGAAACCTACTTTACAACTGTCCAATGCACCTCTCCACAACGCAGCGAGTCCTCTTGTGTATTCTGAAAATATTTTACCCAAACATTATAAAAAGCTTGCGATTGATCTGAAATCTCATATAGGATATAATAACTTATTTACAGTTATAAACTGAGAAATATTGCTATGGTGTTAAAAAAACAATTATAATTTGTTAATGGCCAAAGCTGGGCAGACTGTATGTCCCTGCTGAACATTTCTAAAATATTAACAGTAAAGTTTAATATTATGTTCTAGAATTAGCCAGGATTTACCTAACCTAAACTGGACTGGGGCAGGGCTTGAAGGTTGTGGGAAAATGAGGGGTAAATTAAGTAAATAATTAATTAAATACTGTGTTCTAGAATTAGTAAGCATTCTCTAAAATTAGACAAATTAGCCTAACCTAAACTGAACTGGGGCAGAGCTTAAAGGTTGAGGAAAATTGAGGGGTAAATCAAGTAAATAATCAATTAATTAAATATTATGCTCTGGAGTTGGCCAGCATTAACCTGACCTAAACTGGAGTGGGGCAGACTTACCAGGACCAGTGTGGGTGGTCTATTGGTGATCAAAAGTGGTTTAAATGCACTAGTGCCTTTTCATTTCAACATATGAAAGCATAAATTAATGGACTGTTAAGAAGAAAAAAAAAGAGAATGTGTTTTCCACTTCTGTTGCTCAACTTAAACTTTACCAAAACACTGGCCTCTTTTACTTACCTATTATAATTAGCTTTTGCACCTGGCTGGGGGTTTAGGTATGGTGTCAGTAGCCACTGTTTACAGGGATAACCACTATCTCCCAGCAGGTAGCATCCTTCAGGCATTAAATTCTGTTCGAATAACAGTTTCACTCCGGACTCCTCCAAAATCCTCGCATCGTGGACTGAGCCAGGCCACCTTGCCACAATATCAAGAATTCTGTATTTAGAATCAGACACCACTTGCACATTGATGCTGTGATAACGTTTCCTATTCACATAAAGATGTTCATCCACTCTAGGAGCCACTTTTCTGACGTGAGTGCCGTCAATAGCTCCCACAACACCGGGGAAGCCACTCGTTTCCATAAACTCTCTTTGTTTACGTTGAATTTCATCCCGAGTGTGGGGAAACCTCATGAACTGATGCCGAATTTGTGGATCAGCCAGTGCATCCAATGTTTGAGTGATGACACGGCTAATGGTAGGTTGGGTTGTCCCAAAGTCATCACAGCTGCACTGTTGCATTTTTCCAGTTGCTAAATATCGTAATGTAATTGCCACCTTGGTTTCTGGATCCAGTGGTCTGCTTCTCTCAGTTCTACTTTGAAGTTTGTCTCTTACTAAGTCAGTCACTGCTATTATGCCTGCACGATCAAGTCGGAATCTCTTTATAAATTGATCGTCACTATAATCGTGGAATATGTTTCTTCTTTGTCGATAGGTACGCCGCCGTAGGGGTTGTTGTGGTCCGTGGCCTGCCATATTCTCGACTAACAGAAAGTTGTTAAGGGCTTAAAAGTCCTCTAGAGCACTTTTACCTTAACATTATTTTTAAGGCACTGGCAAACTACTGTTAGTGATTTAATAGCGAATTTTTAGGCTTAACAGGAATTTGCTACCCTTAACAGGAATTTGTTACCCTTAACAACTGTTTGTTAACTTAACAAGTTTTGTGTATACCGGCCCAGAGCCGGTATACACAAAACTTGTTTGCTAGCTTAACAAATCTCTGTTAGCAAACAGAAAACCATTTTGTTTCAACTTCATCCACTGTCCTTTGGTTCAGTGGGTAAGCAGCATTGAGACTCCTAGTGATCTTGTCCCAGGCCGCCTTCTTGTCCTTGTTGGTTAAAGATGTCTTAAACCGGCCATTTATGATAACCTTTCTTTCTTGTATCCGTGTAACTAGATGCAGGGTCTCCTCTTGTGACCAGTTAGGCTTCCTTTTCTTCTTAATAGGTTGAACTTGAACTTCAGCCTCTGCCATGACGTCGAGTTTGTTTACAAACAGTGCGGGCTCTGCGGCAGCATGTGGTTAAATAGTTTTTGCCCTAACTACAAAAAACGATAAAATATGCAATACTGCATATCAATAAGGTTTATTTATTATTAGAAAATATTTTTACTTGAAATTATGCATTATTAACTGGAATAAACGAAAAATAAGTGAAAAGACTGCTATCCTTAGCGAAGTTTAGCAAGAGTTAACAAACAGCTGTTTGCTTGCTAATATTTGCTGGTTAAGCCTTCGTGAATCACTTTCCTGGGAGATTGCGTCTGGCACCCACAGGCTTGTCAACTGTATTTTTTTTTTTTTTTTTTTTTTCATTAATTAGAGATTGACGTTGACTCTAGTCTCGTTAGCCCAAATTAGTTTTGATACTCCAAGAGGATTATAAGTTGGTTGAAAACCACTAAACTGGTAAGGGTATTGAAGACTGAGTGTGGAAATATTCCCTCTCCAACATGTTGGCAGTCCTGATGACTTGAAGATGTGTAAGGTGGTGCAGTCAGTCAGTTCACAAGGCAAGGTGTACTGTACATGGAATGTCACACTAATATCAACCTTGTAGCAGCAGACAGTAAAGACCAAAACGGCATCAAATACAACGGTGTGAGTATTGGTAGAGTGTATATGGAATGTCACACTAATATCAACCTTGTAGCAGAAGACAGTAAAGACCAATACGGCATCAAATACAATGGTGTGAGTATTGGTAGTGTAACGACTCGAAAATATATGGATAATGAACGAGCGTTAACACAAAAAAAAAATTTGGTATCTTTTTAAGCCTTCCTCGTCCCGGCCAGGCGGTAGGAGAATCGAGAATGATATAGGAATGGGGGCAAATATACTAAGATGTCTATAAAGTTTTCCAAATGAATTTATTACACACACACACGATATTAATGAAGAATATACTAAATGATAATTATGCGGAACTTTAGCTTGGAATTAACTAAAAAAAATAAGAACAATGATGACCAGAATCAACCTTATAACTATACTTAGAATTAGAATCAGAACTATACTTAGAATTTAACTTAGAATTTAACTTAATCCTACCAAGAACACATGTACAAGAAAATAAATTCACCAAAGAATGACAAAGAAAATCACATAGAAATTAATCAGAGAAATAACCACTCACGGTGGGCAATGTACCCCGAACCGTAATATGGATATCGAGAACTACCACTAAGAATTAACTTTCCCAGATATCTTTGACTAGCACGACCTCGTGGACCAGAACACCACCTGTTTGAAGGGGAAGCCGGAGAGAGAATCAATCTTAATTTATCACTGTCATCATAGGGCAAATTAAAACTTTCAACACATCAAGCACTTATTAGACACTTACTCTTTAGTTATGGAATATTATTATTACTTTAAGTACACTAATTATTATAGTTAACACAGACTGTTTTCAACCGTACCTGTTTGAAGGGGAAGCCGGAGAGAGAATGAGTTCTCCCCCAAACTCAGCGAAATATTGGAACATAAATTACTTCGTCAATAACCCTCTGGGACTGCAAATTACTTTTGTAGTGAGTTTTTAAAATAAGATAGGAGATAGGGTGAGTCAGGTAAGTGGTCTCGGAGGTTAGTTAACTACCCATTATGCTAATCAGGAAATAACATACATTATTTTAAAGACTCCACTATACTCGCTCGAATTCCATATAAGCTGATGCAATACTCATACTCATTACATCATGGTTGTTACCACGTCCTCCTGATCAACCCATCTCCCAAAATACATACACATAATTAATTTCCTACCTATTATAATAACTAACATGTCTATATTATATATATACAAACATTATACATTACCAGTAATAACTACTATCACGTTTTCTTTTTCTTCGGCCATGACTTCAACTCGAAGATGGACAAGAAAAAAAAATAAAAGGGGCAACTCAAAGAGATCCATTGAATAAAAATAAAAAGGAGCGTTACACACGTCCATTCCCCAGAGTTAAAACTCACAGCAAAAGATATGCCCTTTACATCACATATCATTTCACTTAACTTAGTTAGACCATACACACTACCTACTGAACAACTTATAACTCTGTCTCACCCTAAGTTCCCTAAGAGTCACCTGACTCGCATTACTTTCCCCGTGAGGAAATATGCCATCTCCCATTTTTAATAAGTCAGAAATTGTGTCATGTACCCCAGTCACCTTCACTCTACGAGTAATCTATGGAGTTGTCCACTGACTTCTCCGTCACTCTCATATTATCCTAGCCTATGGCAAGAAAATAATCTTTTACATTCATCACATTCAACACATTCAGCCGCACTCACCTAAATCACTTCCTTAACCAAATTTAGGCATAGGCAATATGTCCTTAAGTGAAACTTAGGACCACGCATGAGGTGATGACTGTGAATTGAGAACAGAATTATCCTAGGTTCGCTTGAATTAAGACACATGATTGAACTACACAACTCTGGAAAAGAATACTGATATACCTGAGAATACTTAAGAATAGAACATGAGAAAATGAGACAAGAGCACAGTTGACCTTCGATCAATGCTAGTGGTAAAACTTCCCAATACTAAACTCATGACTGTCCACTGCTGTACACACATATCTCAACCATTTCTTCATATCACTGGCTAACATTCCTCAATAAGTCGTCTGGGAGGCTGACGACAGCGAGGAGGGAGGTAAGCATCCTCCTCCTCCTCCTCAAGTTCTCCCATTTGTGTCTCTTCCAACTCGGGAATAATGCGCTCGATCAGTCCGTTGGCTTGGGGGTGATATGGGGTGGTGTAGACGATCTCGATGCCATGCTGGTCAGCCCACCCCCTTAGCTCTTGCCCAGTGAATTCCATGGCGTTGTCACACAAGATGGAGTCAGGTCTCCCGAAGTCAATGATATACTGGGAAAGTCTATCTACTATATCATGAGCATGTTTGGTTTTCAATTTCCACATCTAAGCCACGTGGTACCTGGCTGTGTCCCGCAATTGCCACTCGGAACATTACTCACGTTAACGTCCCCAACCCTATAACACTCTGTTTCCTCCAATACGGCTGGCCAAAACTCTTAGCTTATCACACCTTCGCTGCCACCAGTGTAACGACTCGAAAATATATGGATAATAAATGAGCGTTAACACAAAAAAAAAAAGAATATTGGTATCTTTTTAAGCCTTCCTCGTCCCGGCCGCATATTCCGAAACTGTTGTTAATTTCGGCACCATCTAAAATATCAGCCAATCAGGCGCCTTTCTCTCGTCATGACGTCACCTCCGATTAACCAATCACACTCCGAAAGGTATGACGTCATAGCTTGCTTTTATTGTTTTAAGACCTTGCACTTTTTCACGGTAGAAGTGGTCTTTTATTTCTTTATACCTTATTAATTTCAGTAAATATTTACTTGGTTCTTTGAATACAAACGGAATAATGGTAGAGGATAAACATTATAGTAAAAAATGTGTCAGTCTAATAAAAAATGAACTAAAAATTAAGTTGAAGTGAAAAAAGTGACTATCTGAAATATCAGCCTCTCACGACTCACGAGCTTCTCTTGTGTCATGACGTCATATTCCGATTAACTAATGACTCGCGCTTATCCTCGTCGTGGAAAAAAAAAATATATATAAAAACATTGCACTCCTTTACGACAGCTATCATTTTTTCCATTATACAGTCACGAGCACTAAGGTATACAGCTTTGGTTGAAGCTTTGAACAGTCCAATTCACCAACGAAGTACTGTAATTCCAATGGAGATCTTATTGTGCATTTATTTACGGTCTCTAGGTATTCCAAGCACACCTAATGAGTTATTAGTGCTCGTTACTGTACCTCATTTATTTCGTGAAATAATGGTGGGATGATTTTGATTGTAGGTAAGACTGAAAATAAATTATGGTAACTAAGGTCTGTCTTGTGTTCTCTCTCCCTTTGATTATACCCAACATCATGGAGCATCGAGGTCCTTTATCTTTGTGGGGTTATTCAATCTCCTGGCAATTTGCACTGAAATATTGCTTAACAGATTTCCATTTATATTCTTGTATATCGTAAAGGGTCAACCTGGCTATTATTCTAATTGGTACTATACTTTAGTTGTAGGTTACAAAGTGATATGCACACCAACTTTATTGATATAATACACCTGTATAGTAGTACAGTAGTATAGTAGTATATAGTAGTATAAATAAACTGGTCATGAGTTGCCAACTGGAAATTTCTTAAGGCGCTAAACTTACTCCCAAAAAGCGCTAAAAAAGGGCTATTTTTGATAAATGTCCCACAAAACCTTCTGATTGTTATTTACTTATTACTCTTTATTATGTCAGGACTCTGAAATAATTAAAACCACCAAGAAATGCGCAACAAAAAAAGAAAAGCAGCTGCCAAATGGCACTAAAGCCAAATTGTAAGCGCTATATTGTACTATAAAGTGCCGAATCTAGCTCCAAAAGCGCTAAATTGGAAACTCTGGGCCGTCTGTGGCGCATGCAGCAGATACGTCATGGCGGCAATAACGCATAAAAACTAGATCAGACATTATGCTCGAGAGTGCACTTCTTTGGCTGATATTTATGCATAATAATAATAACGTATTATAATAATCATTATTAGTATTATTATGCACAATAATAATAATTGGTGTCATCGCATACGTTGGAATGAACGCCGCTATGACGTCATACCTTTGGAAGAATGTGATTGTGACCAATCACATTCTTCCAAAGGTATGACGTCATAGCGGCGTTCATTCCAACGTATGCGATTACACCAGTTATTATTATTGTGCATAATAATACTAATAATGATTATTATAATACGTTATTATTATTATGCATAAATATCAGCCAAAGAAGTGCACTCTCGAGCATAATGTCTGATCTAGTTTTTATGCGTTATTGCCGCCATGACGTTCAGGTTCAGGTTGATGGCGGAAGTTATGCCTTTTGATCGGCACTTCCTGATGTGTTCACTATTATAAGTTCTTGTGGTCTGGGTCTAGTTTTAATTTTTCTGTTACACTAAGGTTTTTATTTTATTCTCCCTTATTTTCCAGAATTTATATACTGTTTCTCTATTTTTCTCAATGGAATTATTTTCAAACAAAAGACTGCCTATAACACTGTCTTCTTCCTCGCCAAACGGTTGTTGTAGCACTTGATTTTTTCTTCTTTCTTCGCTGTAGGCTGGGCAATGGAGAAGAAAGTGGGGTAAATTTTCCATTTCACCGCCACACATCACACAACTTGTTGGGAGGTTTTGAAATCTTTTTCTGTCTCCAAGTCCTAGGTTATTTGTGCGGCACCGTAACATGATACTTGATGCTTCACTGTTTTCGTAGATTTCGTCCTGCCCTCCAATTTCCTTTCTCCACTCCCTATACAAATTTAAGCTTTCTTTTTCTTGTAATTCATTTTTCCAGTTATTTGTGTCCCATTGTTTCACCCTATCACTAATTTCTGCATTACTTATTTCCACCCCTCTTATTCCCACTAATCTTCTGTTCTCCAGCAAACTTTTTATCCACTTATTCTTATTTTCTATTCTCATTTCATCTATTGTTCTTTCTAATAGCTCATTATTCTCACCTCTTAATATGTATTGTAGATATTATATTTGTCCCTCCATTATTCTACTTTTCATACTCGAGATTCCTATTTCTCCCCTTATTGCAGCTTCTTGCGTATAGCTTGGTGCTCCTAGTATCTTTCTTCCCACACTGTTTTCCACCCTTTGTAGTTTTTTTATGTCTTCTTTTGTAAAATCTAAAACATTAGCCCCATACAATATTATTGGAAGAGCTATACTTTTCCAAAACACCTTTCCAATTGTTAGCCTGGCACAACTTCTTGCTACAACAGAGTATGTTAAATTTGCCATTTTATTCGCTTTTTCTATCATTAACTGTTTTTGCACTTTAAACATGTTTCTACTGTCATTAATAGTTATCCCCAAGTATTTTAATTTATCACTCACTTTTATCCCTGCAATTTCATTAGGCTTTTCTTTCATATTGAATATAATTATATTACTTTTCTGTTTGTTTATCTCAAGCCCACATTCCCTTCCCGCTTTAATCACTTGCTCAATCACCTTTTCCGCGTCTTTCTCATTCCCTGCCAATAGCATTCCGTCATCTGCATAGAACAGGGATGTTATGTTGAAGTTTTCATCTTTATATCCTCTATCTACCCTCTCTAAATGCTGCATAATTTTGTATGTAACTAGTTTGAATAAGGTGGTTGATCCCGTACATCCCTGTCTTATCCCGCTACTAACTGGTATATTGATCTCTTCATCCTTATTAAGTCTAACTTTGGTTATGTCCCCATCATATAATTTTGTTATTACATCAATAGTTTGTTCATTTATTTTATAATCTATTAGAGTTTTCACCATTAAGTCTCTCTTAATACTATCGAATGCTTTTGCAAAATCGACCGAAATTACAAGTGACTTTTTGTTCTTAAATGTCTGCTCTACACAGTGTCTCAAAATTAAAATATTATTTTCAATTCGAGCTCCTGTTGTAAACCCCGCCTGATTTTCCTTTCCCCAGTCATTTCTCCTTATTTGCTCCTCAACACTTATTCTCACCACTGCCATTAGTAATTTATAGCCTATATTTGTTAGAGCTATGGGTCGAAACTCATTAACTTTAGGCTTTCTTGTTTTGGGGATCATTACCGTTTTACTTTCCTTCCATCCTTCTGGTATCTCACCTGACTGTAGGGTGTGTTTGAATGTTTGCACTAGTGTTGTTAGTAGATGCCTGTTTTCTAAGAATACTTTGTAAAATTCTGGTTTTATCCCATCTGGGCCTGCTGCCTTTTTGTTTTTCAGCTTTGCTAAACACCTTTTGACTCGCTCTACTGTTATAATTTCATCATCTAAGTATTTAACTCTCTCTCCTATTTTTAGAGCCATATCAATATGTTCTTTAATTTCCTCCCCATAGTTTTCTATATGAATTGGTGTATTCTCTCTCTCCTGATTTATAACCTGATAATGCCTTCCTCTCTCTATATCTAACTTTATAGAATTTCTCTTTTCTATATACTCTGACCTAGCCTCCTCATTCCAAACTTCATTAATATTATTTTGATGTTTTCCATACAACCCTTTCCAAAATGTCTCAATCTGTGATTTAGCTCTATCCCCTTCTAATTTTTTGTTATCGTCACCATATACCCCGTCCATCAAATCTATTGATTCTCTTTCTCTATCCCCCCTCAGCATCCTTATGTATTTCCAGGTGTTCTTTCCATTACTTTTATCCTCTTTAATCTCCTTCGCTTTCTTCACATCACTAGCTCTCATTGCCTTTCTAACTAAGATTTGCACCTTCTCTTTTTGATCTAAGTACAACTTTTTCCATCTGTCCTTTTCCTCTGGACATGTTTCGTTCCTTATACTCCTATTGTACCTCCTTCTCTCCTTGATTTCCCTCCTTATCTCCTCATTAAACCATTCTGGTTCCTCTTCTACTTTATTTACCCCAATATTTTTCCTTCTATATTTACCCTTAAGATACCTATTTGCTGTATTAATTATCTTGTTTTCTAGGTCTCTCATATTTTTAACTCTTTCACCCATGACATTATCTTGAAGCTTTTCACAATATAATTTTAAAGAAACTTTATCTGTTTTGTAGAATTCTCTTGTAATCCATTCTTTATTATTGTACCTCCTGTTTTGCTTTACCTCTATCTCTATTTCTATTAGGTTATGATCAGTGATGTCACACTTTTCCTGATCTTCATCTATCCTCATCCTCTTATATTTATCAAATACTTTATTGGTGGCTAGTGCAAAATCTATCACACTCTTTTTCCCGTCTCTGGACCATGTATATTCCCCCTCACAGTTTATATCGTCATTTAACATAGTAAGTTTGTATTTCTCTAGCCAATCCAGGATCATCTTGCCATTGTCATCCAACTTTTGATCTCCCTTAAAACCCACATGTCCATTAAAGTCTCCCACTACTAACACTGCCTCCTCTATATTATTATCCAGGATCATCTCAATTTCTGCTTTCATGGCTTTGTTTCTTTCCTTGTCATTTACACTAAACTATACGATAACAACTGATATATCCCATCCTCTAATACTACCTTTTACATGCAAAATATCCTTACTTTTAGTATATATGTGGTCAAAGGAAACATCCTTTTTGTTTTGGTACAACATCATTATTCCTATACCTTTACGATCTTTTATATCTCTCATTTGCTCTAGTACAACTATACTATCTTTAAAGTTGACATCTCTAACTTTCTTTTGAGTTTCTGTAAGGCATAAAATACTATTTCTATCTATTAGTTCCTCAATTTCCTTAACCTTAACTTTTGATAATCCCTGTATATTAATAACTTTAATGACTAGTTTATCTATTTCTTCCTTACTCCTATTTGTACTTGATAACAGGTTATTGCCATTCTCATTTACATCCCCTACCTGTGAGTTATTTACTGTGTTTACTTTCTTTACACTGACTTGTCACTCCTGCTCTCCGACCACTTCATGCATCCTTACCACTTTCCCTTTCCTTATTATCCACTGTCCTCCGTTTTGTCTTTTGTGTGTCAACTCTTCTCTCAACCTATCATTCTCCTCTCTTTCCCTCTTGGTCAGGTCAGGTGCAATAATGATTTTCTGGGTTACCTGATCATCATTATTCTTAAGTTTTTTGCTTCGTTTTACCAACTCCCACTTTATTCCCACTTCATTCATCTCCATGATCACTGGCCTGACTTTTCCTGTTGTTATCCTGCCAATTCTAAAAATCATTTGAATCTTTGCATCCTTGACACCCAGCTTTCCCTGAAAGATTTCTTCACATCTCTCCCTATCCTCATATGTTATCTCACTGATCTCCGTTTTCCTGCTTTCTGGTACATTAAACATTATAATATTGTTCCTTTTCTTCTCTCTCTCTCGCTCCTCTTCCAAATTTTCCATCATTCTCTCTGTCACTTTCCTTACTATCTCCTCATCCCGTTTATCCCACTTCTTCTCCAGATTTTCTATAGTTTTCTTAAGGGAATAATTATCTGCTCTCAGTTCCTTCATCTCTTCCCTAATGCTATCCATATCCTTCCTCTCCCCCCTTGTTGGCTCACTTCCACACATACCCTTGGTTCCAGTGTCTCTTTCTTCCTCTTCAGGGTCCTCCTTGTCTTTGTTCCTACTCCACTTCTCTTCAAGGGCTACCATCTTCTCACTTATTTCTGTATTTTGCTTTTCACTGCCCTCAGCTCTTCCCTCAGTTTTGCATTTGACGTATCTGCTGCATGCGCCACAGACGGCCCAGAGTTTCCAATTTAGCGCTTTTGGAGCTAGATTCGGCACTTTATAGAACAATATAGCTCTTACAATTTGGCTTTAGTGCCATTTGGCAGATGCTTTTCTGTGTTTTTGTTGCGCATTTCTTGGTGGTTTTAATTATTTCAGAGTCCTGACATAATAAAGAGTAATAAGTAAATAACAATCAGAAGGTTTTGTGGGACATTTATCAAAAATAGCGCCTTTTTAGCGTTTTTTGGGAGTAAGTTTAGCGCCTTAAGAAATTTCCAGTTGGCAACTCAAGACCAGTTTATTTATACTACTATATACTACTATACTATACTATACTACTGTACTACTATACAGGTGTATTATATCAATAAAGTTGGTGTGCATATCACTTTGTAACCTACAACTAAATTGTAGTACCAATTAGAATAATAGCCAGGTTGACCCTTTACGATATACAAGAATATAAATGGAAATCTGTTAAGCAATATTTCAGTGCAAATTGCCAGGAGATTGAATAACCCCACAAAGATAAAGGACCTCGATGCTCCATGATGTTGGGTATAATCAAAGGGAGAGAGAACACAAGACAGACCTTAGTTACCATCATTTATTTTCAGTCTTATCTACAATCAAAATCATCCCACCATTATTTCACGAAATAAATGAGGTAAAGTAACGAGCACTAATAAGTCATAATTAATTAGGTGTGCTTGGAATACCTAGAGACCGTAAATAAATGCACAATAAGATCTCCATTGGAATTACAGTACTTCGTTGGTGAATTGGACTGTTCAAAGCTTCAACCAAAGCTGTATACCTTAGTGTTCGTGACTGTATAATGGAAAAAATGACAGCTGTCGTAAAGGAGTGCAATGTTTTTATATTATTTATTTTTTCACGAGTAATGGTTGCCAGGGGTCGCCACTTGTGTTCAGGTTCTTTGTTCCGCAACTGTACAAGAAAATAAATTCACCAAAGAATGACAAAGAAAATCACATAGAAATTAATCACAGAGAAATAACCACTCACGGTGGGCAATGTACCCCGAACCGTAATATGGATATCGAGAACTACCATAAGAATTAACTTTCCCAGATATCTTTGACTCGCACGACCTCGTGGACCAGAACACCACCTGTTTGAAGGGGAAGCCGGAGAGAGAATCAATCATAATTTATCACTGTCATCATAGGGCAAATTAAAACTTTCAACACATCAAGCACTTATTTGACACTTACTCTTTAGTTATGGAATATTATTATTGCTTTAAGTACACTAATTATTATAGTTAACACAGACTGTTTTCAACCGTACCTGTTTGAAGGGGAAGCCGGAGAGAGAATGAGTTCTCCCCCAAACTCAGCGAAATATTGGAACATAAATTACTTCGTCAATAACCCTCAGGGACTGCTAATTACTTTTGTAGTGAGTTTTTAAAATAAGATAGGAGATAGGGTGAGTCAGGTAAGTGGTCTCGGAGGTTAGTTAACTACCCATTATGCTAATCAGGAAATAACATACATTATTTTAAAGACTCCACTATACTCGCTCGAATTCCATATAAGCTGATGCAATACTCATACTCATTACATCATGGTTGTTACCACGTCCTCCTGATCAACCCATCTCCCAAAATACATACACATAATTAATTTCCTACCTATTATAATAACTAACATGTCTATATTATATATATACAAACATTATACATTACCAGTAATAACTACTATCACGTTTTCTTTTTCTTCGGCCATGACTTCAACTCGAAGATGGACAAGAAAAAAAAATAAAAGGGGTAACTCAAAGAGATCCATTGAATAAAAATAAAAAGGAGCGTTACAGTAGAGTGTATATGGAATGTCACACTAATATCAACCTTGTAGCAGAAGACAGTAAAGACCAATACGGCATCAAATACAATGGTGTGAGTATTGGTAGAGTGTACATGGAATGTCACACTAATATCAACCTTGTAGCAGAAGACAGTAAAGACCAATATGGCATCAAATACAACGGTGTGAGTATTGGGAAGGTGTTGTATGATAGGAAACACAGGATTTCAGACCTTAACACGCCTTCAATAAAGTTTAATTTTAAGAAATGTTGAAAATAGTTGCCAGCTTCTTTATTAACATGTCCGATGAAACCTCAACTGTGCATCCCATGTATTACTTGATGGAACTATTACAATGTTTAAATAATTATGAATATACTTCTCTCGCAACTCATGACAGATAAAACCAATAGAACCTCTGTCACCAACATTATTATGTTATGTGTGTGTGTACTGGCTTATATAATTATATAAGTATATTACATGCACACAGAAAAGAGAGATACAGACCAAATAATAATTTTTGCTACTAAGAGACAAATGACAAAAAAAGGGTTTCATAGTCAAATTCCATTATTTCAATACAACGAGCTATTATTAAAAGTATTCAGAATATTACAAGGTTGCTATCACGTGAGGGATAATGAGAGCCTTGATATTTGACACGATTATAAACTGTTAGGTAGATACGGGGGAAATGGAAGTGTGTGTTAGTGGTATCAACACTTGACACATGTAATATAATGGTATTCACATTTGCTTCATATAATAAATAGCATTCTGGTTCATGATTCTTTTTCAGTTATTGTGTAAGTATTTTTCAGCGTTTAGTGCTTGATGATAACCATTGAATATTATACGAAAAAATACCGTATACAATAATATTACCTCGGTTGTTTTTGTGTTACATCATAATATTAAAAACTTAATCTTACATTTAATGATGTTAATAATTGACACGAATGTCGGTATATAAATAATTGATAATTGTAAGATTAAACGAATACTTACCAAGTGTGAAGTTTGATCGTAATTTCACGAACATTTTAACTGCGTCACTTAGGTACTAAATGAGATGACCGCACAGCCGGCCCCTCGCCAGTCCTTTAGAGTAGGTTTGAGGAATCAGCCATTACGTTTTTGCCACCACAATTAGTTCCATACTGACACTCGGAGAGTATTGGGTAGGGAGGGAGGGCATTTAGTACCTAAGTGACGCAGTTAAAATGTACGTGAAATTACGATCAAACTTCACACTTGGTAAGTATTCGTTTAATCTTACAATTTCACTTCACAACATTCTAACTGACGTCACAACGGTACCCAATGAGAGCTTTAGAGTGGTTCCTCAAACCTCCAAGAACTTAACACTAAAAACACAGTGCTTATGCAAGATTAGGTAAAACTGGTCTCCATATTTCTATCATGTAACTACAAAAAACTATTTACTATTTAGTAAATTAGGAGTGAATAATAATAACTTGAATCTATGGTAAATTATAACATTTTATTTTTGAACAACCCTTAACCATAACAAACAAAACTGTCTCTAGACACGTTCCATGTACAGTCTGTTACAGTTCCGACTGGGCCACCCAGTATCGAGAGATCGCAGATGTGGCAGCAGTGTGTGTGTGTGCTCGAAAATTATACGGATCGTCAACACTCTCCCTCTGTAGTGAACATGACCTTGCCTCAAAGTTCATTCCATAGATGGCGCTGTGTAGTTGTGGAAGGAATGTGGACTGCAGGGTTGAAGTTTCGGGAAACATCTATGCTCGTGCCAATGAGTCATGAGCTCTCAGGCAGAGTGGTTGAGGAATGCTATTATGGAAATTTAACTACTATATTACACAATGATCAGGTGAAGCTAAGGTAAAGTTGTTCGTAGCCTGAACAGTGAATATTTCTTCTTAATGGTTATCATGTTTGGCATGCAACATTGCTCAGCCGTTCTGACAGAGCTCACGTCTCGTTGCCACGATTGTTATCTTGTTTTTCTACCAACTAGGATCGGGCAGATAGGTTGTTTTCTTTGTCCATCATATTTTGGTAAGCATAATTTGAGATCACCTTTGATTTCGTATTTTATTTGTAAGTCAGGTATTACATGCATAGTAAAATTCCTTCATTGCTAAATACTTTTTCTCGTAATAAAAATGTTAAAGTCAACTGTAATTCTCTCTCTCTCTCTCTCTCTCTCTCTCTCTCTCTCTGAAATAAACACCATCTTATCTTATCCTATCTCTATACTAATGAAATGGAACAGAGAGTGAGGACCAATTCCACAGTTGTTCGTTGTGATTTGTTAGCACCCAAACGAAAGAAACTAAACTGTGTAAATGACTTGTGTCTGATTTATTGGAAGCATCTGATGAGTAAAGTATGCAGCTATTGTAATAATACAAATGCTCAATTAATAGTTTTGGTGAATAGGAATAATCAGCTTTTGAGAAATAACGAAGCCTTACAAGTGTGTTTGGGGAGGACTCTGACAAAATGACTGTGGATTCAGTCCTGGCTCCCTGACATTCTACGTTAATAAACAAATTAGTAGTGTCGAAATAAGCGATCGTTTTGCCAGTGATAATCAACTCGCATTGATTGTTAACTGGGTTATGTTTGTTTTGAACCCACAGGTGAACGGGGAAGAGGCATCACTCCTAACGACCAAACGTGTGTTTAACCTACTAATAGATTACCCCAAGTTTTGCTAATAGATACATTAATGTGTGCATAGTAGTAGGTGATCTACCAAATTTGCACACCGTTCACATAATGATGGATTTATGTGGAGAAGAGAAGGGCGAAGTCTCAGAAAGTAGCCTAGGTGGGCAAGGTGAACTTCGTTGGAACCCCATAGAGAACATGTGGGCTAATATGGTCAACTGCTGGGAGCCAGAGATGGTGGAGCGGAGACCGGAGGCACTAATGGCTCATACCCAGGCTCAGTGGGAGATGTTCCGCAACAAACCTAACAAATTCGACGCATTGTGGCCTCTGTGCCCGATAGACTGCGTGCCGTCATAGAGAAGGAAGGTGGCTGGACTGGTTATTAATTGTCAATGTAAATAAAAAATTATTTTGTTTAAATAAATGTTGTTGGGTTGTCAAGGATTGTATAACTCCTACTTTGCCTATTTACATTTATAGAGTGTTCCTGTCTATTGAAAATATGAACCTGTAAAGATGACGAAAGTAGAGAATAACCAGAGTTTTATCTTTCCCCCGGCCAACGAGGGTTCAACCGCCGATTTTACAGCTGGTTAGCATATTTCTCGAATTTGGCTGGAGAGCAAGAAGTGCTGGGACAAAATGAAGGAAAATTGCTCCTAACATATAGGAATAAAAGTAACCATAGGAAATTTTTTAAATAGTCTCATTGTCTTTCCCAGCTCATTTTACCTACTTGACTGCATTTCAACCCAACCATACTTAATCTAACCTAACTGAACGGATTGCATTGACCAGGTCAGAATTGAAAAATATGCCTCCGAATAGGGGTCCCTCTGAGTGTGCAGTGTGTTTTAAGATGTGATCTCGGGCACGGACGCGAATATTTTATATTTATTTATAATGCAAGTAAATCTTGGTTTAATCACGTGTTCTGTCTGACTTTTACAAGGAGCTAATTTTCTTTAGGATTATTACACATACAGCATGATATCGGTAATGTCAATTTAGACACATTCTTCTTTAATTTGTGTAGCTAACGTTATCTATTCATTACTTGATGACTCGATAAAAAGATACACAGAATATGCGAGAGGGATAGTTTCGGAGTAATTTCATAATTCGTAGGATTTATGGTAACGGGTGATACAATAAACAAAGTAATAAAAATCTTTAGGATTTTATCATTATAAGGAGTCGTTACTCTGAAACGCTCATCAAATACTGACTGGCAAACTACATTCCTAGCTAAAGTAATGACCCTACGTATCCGTCTGCTCAACCGGTGCCTTCCAGTGAACTTCACCTTGCCCACCTACTTTCCAAAACTTCGCCCTTCTCTTCCCCACAGCCACACACCGTTATCTCTGGAATAAATCAATCATTATGTGAACGATGTGCAAATTTAGTAAAACACCTACTGTTATGCACACACTATTTTTCACTACAAAAGGTTAATTAGCAAAAATCGGGGTAATCTATTAGGAGGTTAAACACACGCTTGGTCGCTAGGAGTGATCCCTCTTCCCCATTCAGGTGTGGCTTCTAAACAAAACATAACCCAGTTAATATAACAATCAATGCCAGTTGATTATCATTGGCAAATTGATTGATTGATTGATTGATTGATTTTTGGCGCTGCAACATCGAGATCATATAGCGCTAGAAGAAGGTGATAGAAGAGGTGGGACAGCAAGCAGGAAGGAAATAGAAAGAAAAGAGACAGTTGAATAACTGAAAGAGATTGGCTGGGGCCGAAGGGGCGCCAAAACCCTTAAAGTATTGCCCTCTATCACTACCGGCAATACCCTCCTACGGGGTCTAAAGGAGAAAGGGAGAAGAGGTGGAGATGAGGCAAAGGTGAAGAAAGAACAGGATAAGAAAAGTGAAAAAGTTAGAAGGAGGTGAAGAAGAATCTATCATTGGCAAAAGATCACATATTTCGACACTTATGTGTTTAACGTAGAATGTCAAGGAGTCAGGGCCGGTCCCACATAGTTATTTTGTTCGTCAGATTCCTCCCCAAACACACTCGTAAGCCTTCGTTATTTCCCAAAAGCTGAGTATACCTATTCACCAAAACTATCAAGCACTAGTATTATTACAATATCTGTAAACTTTACTCATCAGGTTAATCCAATAAATCAGTCAAAAGTCATTTACACAGTTTAGATTCTTTCGTTTGGGCGCTAACAAATTGCAACGAACAACTGTGGAATTGGTCCTAAATCTCCATACGATTTCATATCTAAATAGCCTGGATAAGATAAGATAGTGTTCATTTGAGAGAGAGAGAGAGAGAGAGAGAGAGATTACAGTACACTTTAACGAGAGAGAGAGAGAGAGAGAGAGAGAGAGAGAGAGAGAGAGAGAGTGAGAAGGAGTATTTAGTAATGAAGGAATTTTGCTATGCATGTAATACAGTGTAACGTGACTTACAAATAAAATACAAAATCAGAGGTGAACATCAAATAATGCCTACCAAAATATGATGGCCAAAGCAAACAACCTATCTGCTCGATCTGCTCGAGTTGGTAGAAAAACAAGAAAACAATGCAATGTTGCATGCTAAACATGAAATCCATTAAGAAGAAATATTCACTGTTCAGGCTACGAACAACTTTACCTTAGCTTCACCTGATCATTGTGTAATATAGTAGTTAAATTTCCATAATAGCATTCCTCAACCACTCTGCCTGAGAGCTCATGACTCATTGGCACGAGCATAGATGTTTCCCGAAACTTCAACCCTGCAGTCCACATTCCTTCCACAACTACACAGCGCCATCTATGGAATGAACTTTGAGGCAAGGTCATGTTCACTACAGAGGGAGAGTGTTGACGAATCGTATAATTTTCGAGCACACACACACACTGCTGCCACATCTACGATCTCTCGATACTGGGTGGCCCAGTCGGAACTGTAACAGACTGTACGTACGATATAGTAACTATACAAGTAGTACAACTTTATTCAATAGTTCCATAAACAAGGAAAAGAAATGTGATATATACATATAAATTGCACAATGTTGGATCATATACTAAAGAACTTCTGGCAAAATTGCTCTTGCAAACAGGCTATGGTTTTTAATTTGTTTCTTGTAATACTTGGCAAAAGTGGATTCACGAGCCCATCCAACCGTGGATACAATAGTGGACACGGGTAGTTTGAGAGCTGCTTTACTGGACGATGCTGACCTGGTGGAATGTGGTGAGAAAATGGTAAGATCAATGCCAGGAGCCTTCATAATATCTTTTGTCCAGCGTCTCAAAGTATCTCGAGAAGCCGATTTTATAGGTGGTTTTGAGGTCAGAAAAAAACTAGTTATTTTCCCTCTTCTCTCTTTTGTCCTTTCTAGATAGGCAACAATTGTGGTGTATACACATATTCGTCTATCTGGGACGTATGCATCAAAAACTAATTCAGATAAAGGGTCACCTGGCCTTGAAGTTTTCAGGGTGTCCCCCATTCTGAAGGAGACTCTGGCTTCTGATACACTCATGTTCCTAATGTCCATTAAATGTAAGGCTTGACCACGTTGGCCGGAAGTAAGTAACATTAAGATTGTGAGTTTTCTTGACAACTGAATTATTGGCATGTTGTTGTTTGTACCTATACTCTTTATGTAATTAAAGACCAAGTCTGGGTCCCAGGTGGTATGGTTTGGAGTAAGGGTGTACCTAGACTCTTTATGTAATTAAAGACCAGATCTGGGTCCCAGGTGGTATAGTTTGGAGTAAGGGTGTACCTAGACTCTTTATGTAATTAAAGACCAGATCTGGGTCCCAGGTGGTATGGTTTGGAGTAAGGGATGGCTTCTCTTGGAAGACTGCCCTCATAAATCTCCTAAGTAACGGATGTCTCCCTGCAGGCTGGCTAAGTAACGGATGTCTCCCTGCAGGCTGGCCATTGATATAGACTATTGCTGAAATTGCTGAACGTATTTTGTTCATAGAGCTATAACCTCGCCCTTTCTCCTTTTTTAATTTTAATAATAAAAAATCCAGTAGTACAGTTAAAGATGGCGAAAATGGATCAATTTCTCTTCCGAGACAAAATGACACCCATCTCTCGATATGCGACCCATATTGTAGTTTTGTGCTTTCTCTCCACGATGTAAGAAGAAACTGGGCAGCTTCTGGCGAAACGTCTTGATTTTGGTAGGCTTGCCCGATAACACCATCGCTGTAAGAATTAATTTTTGGGCCCGTGGATGTGAAAGGGATGGATTTTGTGGCAGGACTAGAGGACTGTGAGGGAGTAACAGGGGAGCTTCTTCTAGTAGCTGAAGAGCCATCGGGAACCACACCTGGATTGGCCACAGAGGTAGAACTGTTATTATTGTTGCTTCGTCCTCCTGGAGTTTCTTTAACACTCTGCCAATGACACTGAAAGGAGGAAAGGCGTATAAATTCTTATTGGCCCAATTCATTGCAAAGGCATTAATATACGTTGCGTCAGGGTCTGGTTTCCAAGAAACATAGGTAGGTAACTGAGCATTAATCCGTGTGGCAAAAAGGTCGATATCTGGTGTATAAAATGCCTGGCATAGTTTTTTAAATATATGAGGTTGTAGCATCCACTCTGCATCTAATCTTTGAACTCGTGATTCCTTATCAGCCTCTACATTAAGTACTCCTTTCACATACTCTGCCGACAAGGTAATCTCTCTCGACTCTGCCCAGTCAAAAATCTGCTCTATTAATACATTCAGGTTAGGTTTTGTGCTACCACATCGGTCTAAACAAGCAACTGCGGTGGTGTTATCTGATCTTAGGTGGATATGGGTTTGTCTGTGATCATCACAAAGATATTTTAGACCGAATAAAATGGCTTTTAATTCTAAACTATTAATATGAGCTACTTCCTCATGAGCCCAATGACCTCCTGTCTTTTTGTCACCCATAGTTGCACCCCAACCAGTCAGAGAAGCATCTGAATACATTTCCAGCTGTGGGCACGAAGCTCGAAGCGATTTTACTTGAGAATCTATGTTAAAGATCCACCAACTTATAAGTTCTTTGGCGTGATTGTCTAAGGTAATGTTAGAATGATAATTTCCATGGTTTCTAGCAAGCTCCCGGTTCCTAATTATCTCTAGATATTTTTATCTCAATGGAGCCAACGCTACACCGGGGTCGGAGGCCACCGTCATGCCAATAAATGAAGCTAGGTCATGTAAAGTTACTTCTCTCTTTAACAGTACCCTTCCTTGTTTTTTTATATCAGCTTTCCTACGGGAAGGCAAAGTAGCAGACAAATTGGTAGAATTTAAAATTATTCCCAGGAATTCCACTTCCTGGGTTGGTTTTAGTACCGACTTTTGTACATTAATTGTAAGCCCTATTGAGTCAAAAAATTTCATTGCATATCTCACATTGTTCCTCAGCTCATCTGATGATGTTGCAATAAAAATACAATTATCTAAGTAACAAGACACAGTTATTCCAAGTTTTCTAAGATGAGAAAGGGCCGGTTTCATCAACTTCGTAAAAATACGAGGAGCTGAGGTCAAACCTTGAGGGAGGCATGTAAATCGAAAACATTGATCTTTCCACATAAACTGTAACCATTTTCTTTCTTCCGGTTTAACGTACACTGAAAAATAAGCGTCCTCGAAATCAATGGTCATGAAAAAACAGTTAAGTTGAATTAACTGAACCACATTTTTTATAGACTCCATTTTAAAATGTAGATGAGTAATATATGCTCATTAAGTTCTTTTAAATTCAAGATAACTCTGGCTGTACCATCTTTCTTAATAGTTGGAAACACGTTAGAGAAAAAACCCTGTTCATCTGGTTTACATGTTTCTACTATCTTGTGGATAAAATAAGGGAATTGGGTATTTTCTTCTGAATAGGTAAATTTGAAAACTAAAATATTTCCATTCACCACATCATGAATCCATCTGTCCTTGGACAGTGCTAGCCATTGTAATTTGGCAACATTAATTTTACCTCCCACAAAGTTATCAGAAGTGTTTACCAGAGGATATGTTGAGTCACTCACCCGAGATAGGCTTCCTGGGGAGTTTATTGCCTTTGCGTCCCCCTTCCCTGGGACGACTTTTGGCCTAAAAAAGGCCTTGTTTGGTTCCTTGGTCTTTCACGTTGGAAAGAAGATTGCCTGGTCGACTGTTGGCTGTAAGGATGCCTGTAGGGAGTTTGTCTGTGCGAGGTATATCTCTTGTTCCAAGCATACTTAAGAGGACGATAAGATGGCCTTCCTAACTTCCTCGTCTTGTGGATTTCGTCACACTTTTTTACCACATCAAAGGGAAATAGTTCGTCATTTCCTACCTCGCATTCCCACTTACAGAGTTCTGCCAGCGCCCGGTCATGAACGTGGATACGCGCCACCTCTTTCCTCAGGTGGTGAATATAATTAACGACAGACGTCAGGAGTCTGAGGCTGTTATTTAGGCCTTCTAGGTAACAATTGATGGTTTTACTCTTCTTTTCCCCAATATCACTTATGCACTCGGCAACGCGAATCAGAGCTTTTGAGATCAGCCCATTTGTGTGGAAAAGTCGAGCATCGATGAGTTTACCACCCACACTCATGGCTTTGGTGATTGCTGTGTTGGTTGCCGGCACCGTCAAGTTCGGCACGTTGCTTGGAAGCCTGATCTTGCTACACGTCATTTTTACTCCTTCAGACGTGGGCCGCCGTCTCAGACTAGAATTGAGAATGGAGGCCAGGCGGTCAGTTAATGGCTCACCTTTTTCTTCTTCACCATGAAAATGGCCTGAGAGTTCATCCAGGACCTTCAGGAAGCCTGCGTTGTCTTCTTCTGCCTCTCGGTTATCCTGGCCGCAGTTGAACGTATCTAATTCATCCATAGGATCTGGTACATTCTCGGGGATTTCCCTTTCCTCGCTCTCAGAGGGAGAAACTTCATGAAAAACACTATAATCTGTATTACTGCACTTCAGCACATTAGCCTCTGACTTTCTATCTAGTTTTTCAAATAAACCAGTTATTAAACCACTCAACCGGTCGTAAGTATCGTCCTTGGACGAGTTCTCAGTTGGTGTGATGTTTACACCATTGGGCCCAGGTAGTGACGGTGGAGAGGCACACTCAACCGGTGATTGTGAAGGGCCCCCTTCGTGGCTAAACTTCTTTTTCTTTGTATCCCTCTCAGGGGAAACCTTCTCACACCTTTTCCTGTCAAGGGAACTAGAGGATGTGGAGGAGGAACGCCGTGGCGTTCAAGATGGCTTCTCCCGGTCTGACATCTGACTGAAAACAAAATAGGTTTGAGTCCCGTACAGGGGTATAAGAATATCCTTGAATTATACACTGTACGTCCTGCACAATAATACCAACATCTTGCTGAAACACCAATATAGAAAATATGGTGAAAGCTCACCAGGCTAAACTCCTTGGAGAATGCCGGAAAAAACAGAGAGACGTTGTAGTAGTTTGATGAGAGGTGTTGACTGAACGAGGGCTGGTAGCGAACTGGCGAGGGGCCGGCTGTGCGGGCATCTCATTGGGTACCGTTGTGACGTCAGTTAGAATGTTGTGAAGTGAAACTGGGCTTCCACACATTTTTCACCTGCCCAAGAATAATTTCTCACCTCTCTTGTATAGGCACCCCCCCCCCCTACCCTCCTCAAATCCCTCCTTACTTCTCCCTCCCACCAGTGAATGGTTCGAGCGAGCAGAGCTCACAACTAGTGTTTCGGGGTTATCTCGGCCAACATTGACAACGCTGGGTGGGCCTCACGGGAGTGTGACCAGCTGTACAATGTTACCAGAACCGGTATCACACCACTTAAAAGGTGTCTTGCCTGGGGGTGTTTTTACTTTTATGAGTGACTGTACCATGGAGTGAGAACTTTGGAAGATGGTACTAAATTTATCAGTCAGTGATAGAACATACTCCAAGAACTGAAAGTACAGATGGGTATATGGGTTTGAAAACTCAGTGTAGAGAAAGTCAGAAGAAAGCAATCGTTCTTCAGTGTGGGCTAGCTGAAAGAACATATGCAAAACATTCCACTGTTCTAGGATCCTAGTAACACATGCACTTAGCCAACGAATGTCATTTAACTTCAGAATTCTGTGTTACTGAGCCTTCATAAACTCCTGAAAGTCTTTGAAGTCACGAAGCCTCTTACTGGAGTGACTGAAATAGGAGTTATATTCTCGTAATACTTGTTCAAGAGGCTTTGGCAACAGTTTAGTTGAATGACTAACTGCTAAGGAGAGTGAATGACACACACATTTCACTGTTATGATACTGGGGTTCTTTTCCTTTAATCTACATACAATGCTGTTGTTGGCTCCGAACATTACATTCGTTGTGTTTGCAGCAAAGCCAATACATTTTGACAAGTCCATGTTGCATAACTGCAGTTTTTTACAAAGTAATTTAAATAAGTCTTCAGCAGATTCGCCCTTTAATGCAGGTTATCCAAGAAGCCGGGTTACTACTTTCCCATCAGCTGAGTCATAATACTTAACAACTATTGCCATAACAGATTCTGTCCCAATGTCCGTCGACTCATCAATAATTATTGAAGAGTAGCAAGACTCTCTGATCTTTTCTAACAGCTCCCCTTTAAAATTTGATGCAAGGACATTTTCAACAATCGCAGCAGATTTTGTTCGCTTACAAGCATAGCCCTTCGCAATTTCTGAGTCATGGAATATTACAGGAAACAGTTAAGACAAATGATCATCACTGCATATAGTAAATGATATTCCACAAAAAGAGCAGTCATTATAATCTCAGCACGTGAAATAGCATCTCGGACTTGAGCGGGTGCCTTGAATATTTGAGAGATCTGAAAGAAAGATATATTTATGCTACTTTGATGCCTAGAACTACCAAAAGATTTGAGCAAATTCATACAAACAATTTCAGTACGAAGGGACATGATATGCCACTCCCTTCTCAGACACCCTCCTATAAAACCTATCCTGAAGTATTAGCCTACACCCCGTATTTGAATATATCTACTATACCGGTATATAATATTACCAGTAGGTAAATATAGCCTACAGTTGCTTCCTAAGGCTCCTATTAAATCACTTCCAACAAAATTGATATAAGACTATATAAAATGTAACAATTTATTCACTGACTACAAATTCTATATATTGATAACCATTACTTAGTACTTACCAACAAAAAATATCTTGTGAATTAGACCTAAATAACATTCCTACTACTAATAATAATGATGATAATATATACTCGTATATCCCTTACTATATTGCTTCAATGCTGCTGTTACACCACTTACAATGACCACTTCCTGTTTTGCCTCTCACCAGCCATTCCTTTAATTCTTTACAGCCATTCGAGACGAAATGACTGACTATAACTCCTTTTCTTACTTTGAGGCGTGCACATTTTTTCTGTCAAACCATCATCGCTGTCTGTGCTGTCACTACCTCTAAAGCTCTCCCACTCCCCGGTGGTCATAGTGTCTCTCTTATGATTGGAAAGCTGAATCTGATGACTCTGATCTGCCGATCATCTGGGCAGGCCGGCTGGGCCTGGGTGACGAGTAAGTACGAGAAACTGTACGGGGACTGAACGGGAATACACGAGAATAAACGCATACAAACCAGACATAGCAGGATTATGCTAGAGTTATGCTAAGAGATCAATTTATGCTAGAAATTATCCTAGACACTTAATTTCAGGCCAAATTATGCTAAATTTGATAACACTGCTACTGCTGCTGCAGCCGGCTAAGCAGGGGCCAGGCCTTCGTCCCGTCCTGGACGTGTTCAGTAGATTCAGTACGGTGACCAGTCGTGGTGTTCGAAAGGCGCAAAACTCCTCATTACTAAAAGCAATATTCGTCCTTACGAACTATTTACATTAGGGTTAATTCACATGAGTTCCAGTAGGCTGGTACCCACCTCCCTATCCGTGGCGCCGCCTGCACTGGCCACTATCCCTCTAACAGAAAATTCAAATTTTTCATATTTGTCTTGGGTTTACCATTAATACATATATGTATATATTTTTTCTGAATGCCTCGAAAATAGGACAGAAAAGGACATATTCTGCCTGTCCTTTTCTCCATGAAATATGTAGGACAAACGAACTTCAAATAGGACAGATTGGCCTAAAAAGGACAGCCCTGGCAACCCTGAATTTAGCAAGCTATAGTCTGTCCAGCCTAAGGTAGCGGAGAAGCTCTGCCCTACAGGTGCGGTAGGCAGGTCAAGTACTTTTTCGCTTCCCTGATTGGCTAGAGGTGTTCAGCAAACCGAATAAAATAGGAGTGCTTCGTTTTTTCATGAATATTTCTGCTAATTAAGCATTATTCATGCCTGTTATTACTCACTCATTATCTTAAATGATATGTGTGAGCCTTACAGTCAAAATTCACAGTGATAATTTACTTGGAGCTCGTAATATCTTGATTAGAACATATAGTGTGTAGTAAAAAGTGAGCGACAGTGGGAGAAAAACAGGTCAACTGGAGGGACTTTGGGTAACCCTTGTGACTTCCCGTGTTCGAAAGCATTCTTCAAGGCTTCATCATCCAATTAGTACCATTTTCTATATATTTAATTTCACCTATCTTTCGGAAGCACAAGGGAGTGTGTTTTTATGCAACGAATATATAGAATAAAAAGGAACGAACAAATTCACTACTTACACAAAAAAGTTAATATATTTCAAAACTTAAGGCCAAACAAAGCAGATGGACTCTGGGCAGGGAGTGGTGTGTATGTGTGTGTAAATGGATTAACAAACCGACACGGCAAGTTGACAGGCGCCTATAGGGAACAGATTAGAAAATCGCCTAAGGCAGTAAGAGAGAGAAACGTAGATGAAGGTAACAAATGAGGAAAAAGAAAGTGAAATAACTTATGATGCATGCTACTGTTAATGAGAGAATGAATAAATGGAATTGAAAAAATAAAAGATATTATTTTAAAACAGTTAAGGAAGCTCCTTATGTTTCTACCTGGGTGAACAGACTCTAGAATACACGGTACAGTTTATTGGTAAAACACAGGTAAGTAGTACATATGAATATAGGGAAGGCCAGCCTGTCGTGCAGCGTCGTAGGGAGTCGGCAGTTGCAGTGGAGCTTGTGTAGTAGTGTAGAGCAGGAGCACTACGTGTGGTCAGAGTGGGAACACGTATGTATGCAGGTGTATGTCGATGGCAGGAGCGGGGCAAGACCTTCCTCTGTAGTAGCTCGCTGGATAGTCTAGCCTGTGGGCGAAGCCTCCTTTTTGTTATCCACATGCTTCCAAGTTTCCGTATGTGGCGTGCCCACGAGACCAAGCGCATCACTTGACGTCCTGCACCCATCTTGACTCATACCTGGGAGACAGCGGAAGGCCGGTGGCTGGACTCCCAAGAGAGGATTAAGCTGTGTCTGGGAAGGGATTAACGTACCCATCAGATTGTGGCTGTCTGGACCGGGGGAAGTACAAAGGAGCAAGGAGTGGCGTACCAGCCTATGGAATATACAAAGGAATAAGGAGTGGTGCATACGGCGCCACAACAATATAATGGCATTAATCTAAATATATCTATGTATATGATATGTGGGATAAAATATCATTAGATTATACTTTTATGTGGAGTAAAATATCATTAGATTATACTTTTATGTGGGGTAAAATATCATTAGATTATAGAATATAGAAAAGGAAAGGTTGTGGATGAATCGTGAACACGAGAGAGAGAAACAGAGAGAGAGAAGTGGAGGTAAGAAGGAGGGAGGTGTAAGCTGCAGGTCACTGAGATTAACGCACCGCTATGCTACGTGTGTGTGTGTGTGTATGTGTGTGACCCATGGTGTGACCAAAAGGACAAGAAATGTCCCCTTTCCATCATCTGCCAATCAGATACATCCAGGAATGTCCCAGAGAGGCAGGGCTTCTCCGCCACCTTAGGCTGGACAGAGTATATGCTCTGGTATATAATTATAGAGGTACTCAAATATAGACAGGTGGGTCGGGTCTGGTCGGGTAGGGTAGGACCAGGTCAAGAGAGCAATATGGCTAATTATATTAAACCGCTAATTCTCCAGGGGAATTGTTAGTGAGGAACTGTTCCACAAAATTTTATTTCAACACAAACATATATAAACAATAGGCTATAAATATGTACAGCCACAATCAAATATCCACCAACACTTTCCTTCCATCTTCCAAATAAATCAGTATCATATCAAAATATAATCATACAACACCTTATGTCAAATTAACCCCCTCAATTATTATTATTATGAGGTTCTGCAATATCATACATGTGTAGTTCTTTATTACCAAGATATTTACTACGATGGAAGGAAAGTGTCAGTGAATATATGATTGTGGCTGTACAGTTCCAAGCAAATGAAATAATGCTCTCTTCATCTAATAACACTGATAGGTTTGGAGCATCATGAATTCGCTAGAACAAATCGAATATATATGGTGTTCCTTTCTAGTTGTGTTGATGTATAATATATGAACATTATCCATTCAAAACCTAAAATAATAATAGACTATCAGAATTATCCATAATACGTATTTCTTATAACTAATAAGTTAAACGGTAACCTTTATCATAAATAGCTAAATATATTGTATAATACAGTTGATTTATGAACCTCTGATCATATAAGCCTTCCACACAATACATGATAAAAATTATAATAACAATAGTGATAATGATAATAAATACCACTTAAGATTCATGTTTAGTAATGGTTATCATTCGTACACGCAGTTCAACGCTTTCTATTCAGGGGGTAATATAGTTATTGTATTACACTCATTTTTAGCGGTAAGCAGTGGAAAATAAAATCCTAAGTAAAAGAAATCCAATTCCGGTTCACTCCCAAACTCCAAGATCTTGTTGCTAGTTACGAGGTCCACCTTTCATACAGATTTTGTAAAATTCTTCTTAATAGAGGTTGCGTAATCCTGCTGAAAAAACGAACACAACACTTGACCTCCCTGGACGAGGTTAATAACACACTAACAATATACTAAGCACATACGTAAGGGAAGAACCTCCTTTTGGTAAATTACAGGGTTACTGATTACTACAAGTTATGTCATGAAACAGACTCCGTAATAAGAACTTTGAGGAGATATGTTTCGTTGGATATAGGGGATCTGTTTCGTGGCATAGTTTGGAAGAATCGGAAACTTCCAATTCACAAAGAGTCTTCTCTTAATTAAGTTAGGAACATTACAGTAACAACGAAAAGGTGACAAGTTAGAAGCAGAAGGAGGTCGAGCAGCACCAATAAGGATTTGTAAACTTGACAGCGACTATGGAACCACTGCTAAAATCCAGAGGCCGTCAAGTTGTGGGCCAGTGATTCGCCTAATAAGATGTGACATGAATGGCTGAGAATTTTATTTTCATAGATAATGCCCAATTCTGTTGGCTAGATAATGGCATCCACTCTACAAATGAGATAATAAATTATAATATTACTACGAGATCTATTAACAAGTCCAGAGAGATCATTTGGCACGAAGACAAGAAAGGGAAGTCCTACTTAGGAAGCAGGTAGATAAAAGAAATGTAGAAAATCAAACTATTAAAGAATCAATACAGGGTGCAAAGTGAAGGTATGATACATCGGAGGGAGAAAGTAAAGAATTAACTAAGATATATTAGCAAGGTAGGACAGCAAATGGATAGTTAGGCATATGGATTTAGTACACCCTAACACCTCGTTCACACGATCAAGCAGTGCCTGGCGGGCAAATATTGTTACCTAAACACAGTCGCTTTTTTACGAACTGTATTGGAGCTTGGCACCGCCTGCGCCAAAAGAAAAAAAATGACGCTTAGGTTGTAGAGATAAAACTAACCATATGACATTGTTTCAAATAGTCTCAATATCTTTCCGAATACCCAGTTGAATTTACTTATAGGAATCCTAACCTAATCTAACCTGACCTAACCTAACCAAACTGCTGGCCAGGCGGTGCCGAGCCAGTATACAGTTCGTAATAATGCAATCTGGTCCAGTACACACGTTCAGTAGGTAGGTGACGGGCACAATAGTGTTGAACGTGCCATGAACTGCTCCATCTGGTAACACTGCTAAAGAAACTAAAGAAATAAGCTCATCGGGCAGTGCCTCAGTCGTGTAGACGTTAGAATAAGCCTCACTGTTTCTCTTTCATTATCAGATCAGTAACCCCGTGGCCAACTTGTGTCACGCATTTCCTTTTCCTTTTGACTTATCTCATGGTAATTCCCAGGGAAACAAACATGTGGGGGAATCCATCATATTTTTATGTTTTTTGTTGTGGTATATAAACACTACATATTTTTACTATTATTTTCTGAGGTGAATGACCTCCTGAACCCAGATCAGTCAGACTACGCATTTCAATTTTGAATTCCATTTAACCATTGTAATCTTTCAAAAAGGTTTATCACTCAGATCGATGAGAATATTTCTTTGGGTTTTAGCTTAACATTCTTTACATTAACATCAGCACTTTTGTAGACTGTAATAATGTTATTGTTATGTTTCCATTTTATAGCGAGCGTAGCTAATGTATTTTCAATTAACTATTTCTCAGCAGCAGTCCAGTGTTGTCAACTATCGGGTTATCGCCCTACATGTAGAGCATTTCGGCCTCATATCCTTGTCTGTAGGGCTGTAGGGCAATTTTACAGAATCTGAAAGAAACGTCGGCGTTACGACTTTTTGGTATAAGTGAGAACATATTTTAAGGCAAAAAATATATTACGTAAACGGAAAATAAATATGATAAGAGTGTCCTACTTAAAAAAATATCTATTACCCTCAACTATGTAAAAAATAAAACGCTTCAACAGTAGGTACCCGGCATTACAGAAAATGTTTCTTATGAATCTGACAACTGACAGCTCATCAGCTGTTGGGTTATCATTAATTTACTTTGCAGAAAGATATAATGTAGGCATATTCCTACTTTAGTCCTGCAGTAAAGAGAAAGTACACTTTTTTTTTGGGGGGGAGGGGTGATATAATATAGCAGTGCATATAAAAACCTTCAAGTAGTTGAGTAATATTTTCATCCTAAATTACTAAGCCGTAAGACAATGAAGGAAAGTATAGGGTAATTATTTCAGTGTCTGTAGAGGGCGAAGAAGTCTCAAGGGGTTGGCAGCACTAAGCAGCACTACTGAAGTTCATCTCCTGCGGTTCCTTCAATGAGTGAAAATGGTGGCAGGGAAATGGAAGAATGCCTTGTATAAATGAATTGCAATATCATCACCTGTCTATCTTTCTTGACAGGAATGATATATTTGGTAAGGATTTGGTTAATGTTATAGTCTTGAGGAGGAATGGAATGGACGAATAAGCTCTCATCAAACCTCGGTTCTCATTTATGGAAAATATCAATTCTTAAAAAAACTATTAATGCAAAAAAAAAGAAAAAAAGATTGAGATTGATTTATCTAAGGATGAAAGAAGACCGCCCTAGGCCTGGAAGACCCAGTAGAAGGAAGGAGAAGATGATAGAGTGGTGGAAGAGCAAGCATGAAGGAAATAGAAAATTAAGTGTCATGTTATTAAGTTTGGAAGAAGTGAGGGAAGACCGAAATGGCAATACAAACTTGGTATAAATGTTGAATTAATAAAAAGAAAACGAAAAAAAAAAGCGATTGGTGGTGACGATAACTAAAAAATTGATCATACAGATGAAAAAATGAGAAACATGTATACATTGTTAGCAAATTGGAGAGTGGCGTTCACTTATATAGACGAAGAAATGGTCAGGAAAATAATCACATCCGTTATAAGGCCTACCTTGGAATATGCTGTAGTAGTATGGAACCCACATTTGAAGAAACATATCACCAAATTAGAAAAAGTACAAAGAGCAGCAACAAGATGGGTACCAAGTCTAAGAGAACTAGGCTACGCTATGAAGAAAGACTAGAGACACTAAACTTACCTAAACTGAAAATAATGACGAAAGAGAGGAGATATGATTATGGTGTACAAATGTGTCATAGAAAAAGAAAATATTGATATAAAAAACTTGTGTCAACAAGGAATACCTACAATGAAAGGACATAGTAAGAAATTAATTAAAAGGAGACAAAGATGTACACTCGTGATACATAATTTCTGATCAGAGTGTAAGCAGATAGCTTCGAATCGCCTGTTATAGCTCATTACCCCACCCAGTACACTTATAGGAGCTGAGTTCGAATGCTGGGTATGTGTGGTGTCTGCCGTTCGTCTCTGGTCAAAAATTACGTGTCACGAGTGTACAGAAATATAGTTTTCCAAATAGAGTAATAGACCAATGCAACAAATTACCAGAAGTGGTGTGTGCCAAAAAGGAAACATATGATAATTGGGCTTTAAAACATGGGACATTACGAGCTTGACTCAATCCTGTAGAGATACAAATAGTTAAGAATAAATAGGTAAGGTAAGAACATACACTGCATAACTGTTGGTAAAGAGGGAAACTTAATTCAAGCTCTTATTGCCACTGTCATTGACGCTTTCTTTAAGGTGGTCATTTCTTATGCGTCAGTTGGAGCCTACGAAATCTAGATGCCTGAACATATTCCAAGATGGTGTGAGTGACGGTATAGTTGCACTCCCTTGATAGTGACGTGATAAATATATGTTATAATCGAATTAAGCAGAAAAGAAACAACCAACACCATGATGCTCCTCTGACCTCCATCTTTATAGTACATCACAAGTGAAGCACACAACCAACACTTTGTAGCTTCACTTAATAATATCGGACCCTACAGGCCTGTGGTTGAGGTACAGTATATAAAACAAAATCCACTGCCCCCCTACAGGAGTCATCATCCAGCGATGAGCCCAGTAACACCTCCACCCGAGAACACCACTTCCTCTGCCCCCTGGTGTTCTTCCTCTGCTCGCTGTCTCGCTGACAGGGTGAAGTGGTTCAACTTCATAGAAGGCTATGGTTTCCTGACCACATACAACCAGGACTACTTCGTCCACAGTAAGGGCATCCTTCTCTCTGCTGCCACCACCTCGCTTCCATCACTGAGGGATGGAGAACAGGTGTCTTTCAATGTAGAGGAAGGGAGGAAGGACGTGGAGGTTACCAACGTAGCCTGATTTGATGGTGATAAAGTCCTCGGCTCACTACCGTGGGAGGAGGACGGCCGATGCCCAACCACCCCGGTGACGGCAGCAGCAGGTTGACATCGTCACCATCTGCACCAAGACTACTGTTGCCTTAGCTGCAGAAGGGCTAGGTCGTCTTTCCGACCTCCTACAAGATAATTATCTTCAGGAGAAATGGCTTACCACCAATCGCCATTTCTCCTGATCTACAACCACCCACCACCACTACCACTACAACCACCAACACCACCAAGAAACAAGGCAGCAAGTCGGCATGGCGGGAGAGGAGCAGAGCGGACGCTTCACCAACCCTGACTCCGGCCCACCCCCGTCCCCGGTTGATACTGCCTCGTCCACTCAACTGGGGTAATGTTGAGAAGGCACCACCACCACCACCAACACCACCACCTGAGCCTGCCCAACAAAACCCCGAGACGGAGGACAACGACACCAGATCCTACTCCACCTCTACCAAAGATGACTACACCGACGAAAACATGAACCTGGAGGATGAAGGGGGATGACAGATGGCGGGGAATAGGAAGAGGAGGGGAAGGACAGACAGTCCACCAACCAAGCCACCACCACTTATTGTCACCGTAGAGTGGTGGATGTCTGCCTCTCCACGTCTTGACCTCTTCTCGCCACACATCTCACGCTACCGGGACGACTTCTTCCAGCTTTGGGAGGTGTGGACAAGCAGAGTAACACCGTCTCTCCAAATCATCAACACAACAGATTTCCTTCCTGCCGACCGTCACCTCGCAGAGGAGGACAAAAACACCAAAGTAACCTCTCCACACATACACCCTGACACACACACATATACACCTTGACATACACGTACACTTCTCCATATACACACACATACGCCCACCTTATTATTCTATACATATATTACCTTAATGACCATTACGTAGTCGATAGGCGTAAAGCGCAAATAACACACACACACACACACACACACTACAGTGAGGACGGGAAGGAAACGGAGGGAACAGGAAATGGATGGAGGGGACAGAAAATTGAGCAAGCAGGAAATGTAGAGAATATGCGTGGTGTCATTTTGAGTCAGTGCTGTAGCTGCTGCGTTTCAGTGCTCTTGGCTCTTCCTTCTTAACAGAGTGCAAAGACTCCCCACACAAAGGTATTTAAACAAATGATCCTTTTTGTACCAAATATCAGAAGCGAATTAATCACCACTACTATTATGTGATATTATTGTAGAAACAGAAGTCGTGATTTTCATAGGTTAAATGTGCATTCTCTCCAAAGCTAACATTAGTATCCTTTGGCATCTGGATAACCCTCAGAACCTCCTATTGTGAGTGACCATGAGAGGATATATAAAATCCTGAATGCTACCTATAGGTCCCAATGCTTAGTATGGCAGTTGTGTTGTGGAGTGTGGGGAAAAGTTAGTCCTAATGATTTTATGTAAACCTTTGATTCCTGCTGAATCTATAATCGGTAGAGTTAATGATTAGCTTGTGTATTTTGGTGCAGACAATCCTCTATTGCAGGTGTGTCCGTATAGTTAATGTGTTGTAACAGTGATGCATCCGTGATTTACACTTCATTATGTTCTTTTAATATTAGTGTCGGAAGAAGGACACTTTTATATGGTGGCACCAACTCATAGGAATCGTTGAACAGACGACATCTATGTTCCAGTAGGAGATCCTGTACCATACACTTCTTTTAACCACAAGGGATAGTCAGAGGCAAAACTCATGTCGCCTCAATTAGCGCTTCTTGAAGGATAACAAAAATAAAAGGATTATCCTCGAACAAACACATTCACCATATAAAAGTACACTAAATTGGGGGGAAATTAAGAAACTTATCTGGTTCTTCAGTTAACGAGCCTGTGAAGCTTATACTTCCATACTGTATTTTATGACCTGACAGATGTGGCGACAAGGCTGCTGTCGAAGACTGCACCAGACATCTCGTTTAGCCACAGGGACAGTATCTTCAACCCACTTTTTTAGTCACAAGGGACAGTATCTTCAGTCCACTCTTTTAGTCACAAGGGACAGTATCTTCAGTCCACTCTTTTAGTCACAAGGGACAGTATCTTCAGTCCACTCTTTTAGTCACGAGGGACAGTATCTTCAGTCTACTCTTTTAGTCACAAGGGACAGTATCTTCAGTCCACTCTTTTAGTCACAAGGGACAGTATCTTCAACCCACTCTTTTAGTCACAAGGGACAGTATCTTCAACCCACTCTTTTAGTCACAAGGGACAGTAGGCTGAGGCCATTTCTTTTTCTTTTACCCTAGTCTGGGTTGCTTAGCGCATACCACAGGACCCGTGCATACACATTACATACACAGTGGTGGAAAAGAAGGATGATAGTCTTATTTTGTGTTGGAATGTTCTCAGCTTTTCTCACTGCAGTAATAAATGGTAAGAGCGAATGGCAATCTACTTTTGTATATGATAACATAGATATTATAACCAACACGGGCAAAACAAGTGGGTCTAACCACATTTTTTTTAAAGTGTGTGTGAATATCGAGGGCTACAAATTCCTTCAAACCACGCCAGGAAACAGATTCCCTATTAGTAATAATGAGGTACCTTAGTCTGTTTCCTGGCATAGGATGGAGAAATCAGAAGCCCACCAATTCGCTCCAAATGTATTCCTTAGGCCTTAGGGAATAATTTGTATTGGGAGACCTGGATGAATAATTATTCCTCCAAACCATGCCAGAAAACAGCCCATGCCAGTGTATGAGTCGACTGGGCATGGAAGAAACCATATTGTAAATGATATCTGGCTTTCCTCTTAGCCCCTCCCAGACCCGTGTGGCATGATCCCAAAGCTGCTGCCGAGTCCTTTCCATCTCTGGTTCCCAGGTGTTCACCATATTGCCCCAGACGGATTCAAGTCTGGGGTCTTACTCGGCCACTCCAGCAGCTCAACCTCGGCACGATGCTCCTCAAACCATGTCCTTACAACCCTAGCAGTATGGTTCAGACAACGGACCTGCGTTAAAAGAAGCCGATATCAATATTGTAAAAAAACAAAAACTCTATATTAATATATCTAGAACAGTGGTATTAATTTTATTCAAGGCAGTGCTGTAGTATTAAATTATTTGTGACTCTATTTGTGTTTTCACTTATTCAAATACTCACAAACATCTGGATACCAATGCTCTTGAAATAAAATGGGTACAAAGATAATCATGCAGCAAAGAAAGGTTTGTTTTCATCTTCAAAGCGATTGCCAAAGCTTATGCCTCTGCCAGCAAAATTAAAAATATTTCAAGGATTTCTTTAGCATCTGCACTTTACAAACTTATATTATTTTCTATAATTATTTGAATTAGTACTTATTGTTTAACTATTTACTTAGCAATTGGTTACAAAAGGTTTTAATATACACACCATCAACACTGAATAAATGTAAGCCATTTTATGTATTATCTATACCTGCATGAAAATAGCCCGTTCAAGATATGGCAGACAGTACTGTATGCTTGTACTGTTGGGAGCATAACCTCCTCTAATATTTCTATATACTGATCGGCTGTAAATCGTCCTTGAATGTCCACCAACTCCCACATACAGTTTAAGTTCACCCAGCCCCACACATTAGCTGTCACATGACCACTCCTCGCTTCCTGGTAGACGTGGTGCACATCATAACGGGTATTAGCAGGTCACCAACAATGTAGTTTGTCATGAAAGGTTTTCTCGTCTGAGAAAATGACACGGCCCCAGAAATCGAAATCCTTCTCCAAGTGTTCCCTCGCAAACTGCAGACGCCCTTCACGGTGTTGCTACCGTAACATCTCTTTTACAGCTGGGATCTTAAAAAAGTAGCGAACTGTCAATAGCCTCGACAGACAGTACTGATTAACTATTTCATTAAGGCAGATGGAAAAACATGTCCTTGATATAATTATATTTAGTTAATAAATGACCAATTTGAAGCATACGAAAAGTGGATAACTTGGTAATATTTTTTTATGAAAGTATTTAACTGCCATTGATCATCATATGTCAAATGAACATTATGATATGTTTTATAATGTTAGACTTTCACACAGACCTCATGATATACAAGTATATAAAACAGTTCAATTAATGATAATCAGACAATGTCAAGACATGCCATTAGCTTCAAGAGGTTAAGTTTTATCATATTAGCATTTTTATTTTCTTTGGGACTTTTTTAGGCTTAGTATCAGAGCTTAATATTTTCTGATGAATTTCTATCTTCAAATAATATATTAATCACTTATTTAATGCAGATGCCATTTATTTTTCATTCTGGTTCCATATGATAATAATAATAATAATATATTTTTTTTTCGGGCATGGCTCCATACAGATATGGCATTTCGAAGACTAAACATGCTACTAACTAAATGAATGAACCCCTTAAGGCACCACCTATTAGTTTTGCTCCGACAACAGATACTGCTCTAAAAAAATGTTAACGGCATGAAATTCAGCCACGGCTAATTCTCTGGCGAAAATGCGATAATTGCCGAGTAATGACTCATGAATGTGGCTGCGAGTTCGTAAACGTACGACCTTATAAAAATACCACGGAATTTGAAAACATATTCGTAACCTACTTCATTTTCCAACCTTTACAAACATGCAATCTAAATTTCCTCTTCTTTAAATAAAAATATTTTGGTCGTTTTCGTCTGCTACAACTAAACTCTGGGAGATAGCGTTATGGTTGCCATGCCAACGGTGACTGATTTGTTTCTGTGTCCCGTGATGCGTGCCAGGTCGTTGCATATCAACATGTAAGCCTCACAGATACTCTGAGCGTACGAAATCTTATATGCAATGCACCCTTGAGCTGCATCAAGACATTTGCTAAATGTACACCTCAATGAGGTAGAACAGAGATTAGTGCATTTGTCACGGCTTCTAGCCGCTTAAATTGTATTTATTGGTTGTGGAACAAGCACAGCTGGATTTGCTATAGAATACACCCCTTCTCCAGCCCAGGCCCCGTATAGGCATAATCTGGGCTAGAAGGGTCTATTCCGTGACGATCATCAGAAGTAAATTCAAATTCAAATCTGGCGCTGTACTGATAGTGGAGCGATGAGGTATTAAGCCCGCTCCCCCGCTGATCACCGCTCGGTCACTCCAATGAGAAAGAAAGTGAATGCCTGCCGCATCGGGAGGTGGGTGGGACAGTCAAAGCTGTGCTGGTTCCACAACCAATAAATACAATTTAAGCGGCTAGAAGCCGCGACAAATGCACTATTATTGGTATAGTGGAACCAGCACAGCTGGATTTGCTATGCATGCGATGCGGTAGGTGGGAGGTGAGGTGGAGGCAATCATGTGCTTAGTTAAGAGCGGTCGAGAGAGCGGGGAATCAAAAAGGTAACCGAGCAGGGTGAGGCTGAAGCTAAAGCAACTTCCAACACTGGCTAGGGGACTAGCTGTGGTGGAAGTGTAGTAGTAGCTAATAAAATAAAAACCGTAGACTATTCTGTTATAGACCAGAATCGTTACCCAACTAAAGTCTTTATAGGCAGACTCGAGGGGTCGGGTACAGGAGAGGGGGTGACCCTGGCCCCCCCCCCCCCATCATAAAAGGTAAACGAGCTAAGGTGAGGCTGAAGCTAAAGCAACTTCCAACACTGGCTAGGGGACTAGCTGTGGTGGAAGTGTTGTAATAGCTTAGAATAAAATATATATACCGTAGACTATTCTGTTCTAGACCAGAATTGTTAACCAACTAAAGTCTTTATAGGCAGACTCGAGGGGTCGGGTACAGGAGAGGGGGTGCCCCCAGCCCCGGGCCCCCCCCCCCTTTTTATTAAAGTCCTCTGAGCTAGGGCTATGGCCCCGGCTCAGGTCATGCGATCCCGAGGGGATGAAGGAGGACACAAGGATGCAGTAATCCTGTGTTTAATATATATATCCAGTCACTCATCCGATTGACCTAGGGAAAAGAGGGTTACCGGACCTAGAGTTGTAGAAGAGGTGGTCCGGAGAAGCCCCTCTCGTTGCCTCCACGTATTTAGTAAACGCGTGGACTAGACAGAGGGGGTGGAAACTTCCATCCCTCAGGAACGAGGGTACTGCGAGAGGGCCAATCCTGTCGTCAGCCTGCTCGTTCTTAGCTAGGAAAGCAGGAGAGGGGGGGATAGTTAAAGAAGTAAGGTTAGGGCTTACAGATGAAAAGGCTGTGCGACGGGTAAGGGCTGCCAACTGAGAGGCCCTGTACCCTGTAGCTAAGGCGAGCAGGAAGAGAGCTTTCTGGAGGAGGTGACAAACCTCCAGAGGAACCCCCTCGAAGGTCAGGTAGGAAAAGGACGCGGTGAAGGGACCAGGAGGGAGTCTGGGCCCGCCATTCTCCCGGCCCTAGTCCACGTGTTATGAAGGGAGGCAAGGGCGGGGGAGTTTTGGGGGCGGGCAGAGGCGGGTGTCTCCCGACACAGCTCAGCCCTGGGGCGGCACACACCACACGCCAAAGGGTCATAACCCTTGGGCGTGAAGCAGGGTGCGTGAGGCGAACAGTGCAGGTGGCCGACCATCGTAAAACGATTTCCCAAAGCTAGGGTGGTAGCTGCTGTGGAAGGGTTGTTACTCATAAAATTTATTATCATTATACACGGACAACTTTCTGTTAAAACCAGAAAGTGTTACAAGTCGTAAGTCTTTAAAGACACCCTCGAGGGGATAGGCCAGAGGGTCGAGGACCCCCCCCCCCCATTTTTGTTGTTAGGGTCCCCCGAACCTAGGCTATGGCCTAGGTTCGGGTAAAATATCCCGAGAGGAGAAAAGAAACACCAAGATGTTCTAACCATGAGACTGTACAGAATGGAGATGACGTATGGGATGACTGGTGACGGAAGGTAAGTCGTCCGACCTTTTCCATTCGGGCGCACCCTCCCCCTTTTCTGTCTCCCACGGGGACCCTGTGGTAAGGTGGGCGGAGTCCCCATTGCAACACAGGGGGTGGGGGAGAGCGAGTGGAACAGATACCTCGTCCTGAAGGATGTGGTGGATGTCCCGCCCCCCCCCCCAGATCCCGTACCCGCTCCACCGTGGGGACTCGGAGAGAGCAGGTCCAGGAACGGGTCCCGCCGCCTCCACCATGGTAGGTGGGGAAGGGCGCGTGGCCTACGGACAAACCGAAAAGTTCGTCCGCTTCCCGTTTCACTAGCCCGTCGTGCCTCCTCACCCAAACCTCTGGTTGAGAAGGATCGTGAGACTACGCACCCGTCTGCCCTCCTCTGGAGTGAGTCCAGGACGAAGGAAGAAAGGCCCAAGAGTAGGGAAGGTACCCGTCGTCCACAGGATGAGGCGACGGGAAAGGGGGAGGAGAGGCAGCCAGCTCCTCCGCCAGGGTGCCCCTTGGGGACTCGAGACCCAGAGAGATTGGGGGAACGGGAACGGCTCCAAAATCCCCAGGTGGACTCGAGTCCCCTGCCAGCGACGCGGCAGGGAAGGTGAGAAGGGCGGGTTCAGGAACGGGTACCTTTGCAATAGTGGGGCTGTGGGGTGGCACATAATTGGCCGGCTCCCCCACTAGGGAATGAGGCGAACCTTAAATCTCACGAGGCTGTCTGGGATAGTGTCGAGAGTGTAACGCCAGGACCGTCCTGAGCACTAATACAAGGCATCGACCAGGGTAAGCTGAAGACCCAATATCCCCTCGCCCGCATCCCCTAAGTGGAATGCGTGCGATGAAAGGTTAAGGACGTAGTTAAAAAGCCCCCATTGAGTGAGTATGGTGTACAAGACACAAATCTTGCTGCTCCATGTCTCCCTGTTATGGGGATACAAAACAGGTGATCCGAGGCGATGACTAGGGTAGCTGTAATATCATCCTTGAGAGCTTAGACATGACACCAAGAGTGACATGTGCAGCTTGGTAGGACGGTAGGCAACTACCGGAGCCGTATAGTTTATCAATGGTTTGTTTGCATTTGGTAAGGACCACCGTGAGGTGAGAAAACTACTTTGAAAACTTCTCAGCCAAGCAGAACAGAAGACTGGTGGGTCAAGCAGTTACCTGAAATGTCTGGGGAGGCTAAGCCAAACTATGAATAAACAAACTTTTGTGGGAATTTATGGGGGACCAACAGTTGCCCCACCGCTGGAAGACATACCTCAATTGAAACCCTACATCAGCACAGGGTAGGGTGTCTCGTTCTTGGTAAAGAATTATTGACGTTTCGGAGAACCCTGGTGACCACCTGCGAATCATTACAGGAAAAGAGGGACGTAAAAACGTCAATGTCAGGGAGGCCAGTGACTGGAAAAAACCCCGAATTTGAGTGTTGTTACAGCTCTGAGAACGTTTTGAAACGTTATCGCATTCGCTCTCCTATTTCCCTCACGTGGCAAAGAGGCCGTGTGTTATAAACTCTCATGAACTAGCTGCCGTAGGCTGAGTCCCAGGTACCCCCTAGGCTGGGACCCCAGGTTCAGGTCCAGCTAGCCACTAGGTTCAGGTCCAGGTAGCCCTTAGGCTGAGGACCATGTCACACTAGGTTGAGCCCCGGGTAGCGCCTAGGTTGTGCAAAGGTAGCGCCTTGGCTGAGCCCGAGGTAGCCCCTAGGTTGTGCACAGGTAGAACCTTGGCTGTGGTCGAAGCCTAGCTGGCTAGGTCCCAGCAGGCCTCTCAGTCAGTACCCTCCCGGGTTGTTGGTTGAGCGGGTCCTGCTATTGGTGCTAGGTTGTGCATAGGCAGCACCTAGATAGTGGAGGAGACTGGCTGGCCAGGTCCTCGCAGGCTTGTCAGTCAGTACCCTACCGGGTCCTTGGCTGAGCGGGTCCTGCTCTTGGCCCTAGGTTGTGCATGGGTAGAACCCTAGCTGGCCAGGTCCTAGCAGGTTTATCAGTCGGGACCCTACCGGGTCCTTGGCTGAGCGGGTCCTGCTGTTGGCACTAGGTTGTGCATGGGTAGCACCCTAGGCTGTGGTAGGAGCCTAGCTGGCTAGGTCCTAGCAGGCTTGCCAGTTAGTACCCCACCGGGTCCTTGGGTGAAAGGGTCCTGTTCTTGGCACTAGGTTGTGCCTGGGTAGCCCCCTAGCTGGCCAGGTCCTAGCAGGTTTGTCAGTTAGTACCCTACCGGGTCCTTGGCTGAGAGGGACCTGCTCTATGGTACTAGGTTGTGCATGGGTAGTACTCTAGGCTATGGTCGGAGCCTAGTTGGCAGGGACCTGCAGGTTCGTCAGTTGGTACCCCCACCGGGTCCTTAGCTGAGGAGGACCTGCATTTGGTGCTACGCTTGCTCCCTCGGGAGCGGCTCTTTGAGCGCGTCCACGGGGGAGAAGGAGCCTTTCCTTGCTGGGCCCTGGTACCTGGGAGGTGATCAGGGATGCAGCCCGACGGTCTGACCCCCTCCTGCTGAGGTGGGAACCTCGGGGGGGGTATCAGAGCCGACTAAAGGAAGGAGAGGAGGCCTCTCGGTGTGCTAGGGACCCGAAACCCTGTGGACCCGAGGGCGAGACCTCCTCCTGGACTCGTGCTTGCACCCCCGAGAGCAGCTAGAGGAGCTCGCCCTTGGGGGAGACGAAGCAGCTTCCCTGCTGGGTCCTGGTACCGGTCAGGTAGCCAGGGGGGCCAGCGTGGTGGTCTGGCTCGCTTCCGAGAATGGTGGGAAACCACGGAAGGGAGGCACAGAACCATCCAGGGAAGGCGACGGGGACTCGGCGGGGTGCTAGGAGCTTGATCCCCTGTGACCCCGAGAGGCACGTAGCAGGAACGTCCTCCTGGGAGTGCAGAAGCATGTGTGGGGAACAGTGGTGATGCACGTCGAGGAACAACCTCACGGTGCAGCCAGAAGAAGCACACAAGGCACGAGTGGACTGCGAGAGAAAAAAGGGGGTTAACACGTGAACCCACGTGTACACACATGGAAAAACACAAAACACCCCGAGGGAGGACAACACTAACTCCCAAGGCAAAACACTAACCCACACATACTCACCCCCACACTGCTGGGGAAAAAACCCCGCAAACACGGTCCCCAAAAGCCGAGAGTAGACCCTAGGAAACCCAAGGAGGGAGAGGGTTTTAAAGGAGGAACATGTTACTCTACCAGAAAATAATAAGCTTCTCTTACCCCCAATAAAGGCAAGCACAAAGTAAGAGTTATGTAAGAAGAAAGATAGATAGTCTTACTACCCTACCGCATAATGTTAAAAATTATAAAAACTGTACTGAATTGTAAGAAAAAAGATGGTACTAAATGTTGAAAATACCGTACTGCACGAAGAAGAATGCTACAACGCAGACTAAAAACAGTACAGTAGTAGCAAGAAGTCAAGCAGGTGTAGTGAGTAAAACGTTGCTTGGTAAGGCAGCTACAGAAGTGCAGGCAACATTATCAGAATAATATCCTAAAGACACTAAAAGAGCTGACAAGGAAAAACACCAAAAAGGTGCAGAGGCCCCAAGACACAGGGGAGAAGGGACACGTGTAAATAAATAACCTAACTCCCCACAGGGGTAAAAAACCCGAGGAGAAAAAACCCAAACAAGTACTCACCACACACGGGGGAAGACAGTCACAGCGTGAGCGCACACACCAACCAACACACACACACGGGGAAAATCCCCACACAAGGGGCAAACATGCACACGTGTTCGTGCCACGTGCAGAGAAAAACACAACATACAGCCTTCCACACTACACACCAAAGGGTCGCAAGTCTTGGGCGTGAAGCAGGGTGCGTGGGGCGAACAATGCTGGTGGCCGTCAGGGGACACCCACCCAAACCGGGAAAAAAACCCGAAAGGCAAAAAACCCCCTCCCGCGGGGGCGGGGAAACAAGCCCAGGTCTGCAGGCCCCAAAGGAGAGGCACAGACAGCCTGAGGGGCAACTCCCAGGGTAACAGACACACTGGGAAAACACCCGAAACAACCCCAAAAAAACGCTGGGAAGGGGAAACGAGGACCTGGGCACAATCCTCGCTCCCCGCACCCCACGTAACACTAAACCACACTCGGGGGAAACATCAATAAGGGGCTAAGTAGTCCTACACCCGCACCACGTGGGGAGGAAAAAACCTCGCTAACACCAAAAAACCCCGAGGAAAAATACACCAAATGACGTGTACTAGTGGCAGGAGGAAGGGAGGCAGGACAGGGAAGGGGAAAAAACCCCGAAAAGTAGCCCCCAACATACTAGGCAGCCTGAAGGGCAAAAACCCAGGAACACCACACTGGGAAAAAACAAAAACACACTTAAAAAACACGCAAGGGAGAGGAAGGGAGAATCTGGGCACAATTCTCGCTCCCCCCAAACCGCGTGGACTTACACAATACTCGGGGAGGGCACAAGAGGGCTACAAGCCCCCACACACACACCACGTGGGGAGGTAAAGGCCCCACGTGGGGAGGCCAAACCTCGCTAAAAACCTAAAAAAAAACGAGGAAAACACACCAAATAAGTGTACTAGTGGCAGGAGGAAGGGTGAGAGGGGGATAAGGGGAGAAAACTCCGAAAAAAGGATGCCCAAATGAGCCCCCTCCACTAGGGAAGAAAATTAACTATCCCTAGGAAAGGAAAATATTCCCACATTAACACCCTAAACTCCTAAAACACACACACACACACACACACACATCTGCAAAGCAGGCAAGCCACTAGAACACAAAAGAAACGATAGCAGGAACACGTGACACAATACCGTAGCGTAGCAGCGAGGAGCGTAGATGTTGACAGGTACGTGTTCCGCGACAGAGTGACCGAGCGGTGATCAGCGGGGGAGCGGGCTTAATACCTCATCACGCCACCACCAGGTGGCTCCACTATCAGTACAGCGCCAGATTTGAATTTTAATTTACTTCTGATGATCGTCACGGAATAGACCCTTCTAGCCCAGATTATGCCTATATGGGGCCTGGGCTGGAGAAGGGGTGTATTCTATAGCAAATCCAGCTGTGCTGGTTCCACTATACCAATAATAGGGTATTCTTGTATTACATGTTCATAAGAGTTGGAGTGTGTAATTTGTGTGATGGAAGGTGTATGGTGTTTATAGTGTTTGGCATGTATGATGGCACCTGATGGTTGGTGTATGAGGCGTTGCCTTCTGGCGTCTATCAGATCATGTGCAGTTAAGAAATCAAGGAAACACTACCTACTCCTGCCGAAGTAGGGTGACGCCCCTGTTCCTCGTGCCAAACGTAGCAATGGGTGATTTGTTGGCAGCGAGGAGGTCGTATGCCATGGAAACTTGGCATTCTCTGTCTTTCGCCACCGAGGGCACAACATCTCTGACCCAGAGTCGATGAGGAAGTTGTCCCCCGATTCTAGGTCCTCCACCCACAGGAGAGTGCGGCGGTAGGGTGAGGAGTACGTGCAGGTATGGTGGCTTGTTGCACGGCAGGTGGTAGTGGAGCGGTGGTGAGGGTTGCAGACGAGTTGTTGCTGCTAGGAGGAGGTGCATGGGCAAGATGGTGCTGTAGGGTAGGTGTGCTGATGAATGGCCCTGAGTTGGGTGTCGTTGAGTATGCGGTAGTGTGGAGGGCGTCGTCTTGCCACCCACCGCCTTACTCGTTTCCCTGAGAAGGTCTGGCAATTGTGTGCAGCATGTCCGAACCTCTGATGGTACATGCAGAAGTGGGGGTTCTGCCAGTGCTGTGGTGTGGTAGTGGGTGTATGACGTGGCGCTGGTGGAGGTAGGCGGGATGGTGACGTCCATTGGTATTGGTGGCGTAGGTGTAGGGGCGCCGATGGTGTCTGGTATGGCGGTTGCCGGGCTGTTGTGGTCCATTGTTGGTGGTGTTGTGGGAATGGTGTACCGAATGTGTCCATATTGTGGTTGAAAGCTTGTACGTGTTGTGCGATAGAGGAGAGTTGTTGTGGTGTAAGGTGTGGTTGTGTTAATGGCAGGGTGATGTTAAAATGTGGTGTAGGCGAGGGGAGTTGATGGTATGGGGGGTTCTGGACGAGTTTGTATGTGTTGGTGTGTCTGTGATACTTGCGGTTGATATGGAGGGGTAGGTTGTGGTGGAGGTGTTGGTGGTTGGAGTTGGGTATGTATAAGAGGTGGTGGCCCGGTGGTAGGTGTGGTTGGCATGGCGATGGTGGCGGTGGTATGTTGAGTGGGCCCCCCAGTGGGCACCGTCTGCGTGAGTGGACATCAGGTCGTCAGCACGCTTACCGTACTCATGGAGAGTGAGGTTGGGCTGCGCCTGGAGGTGCAACTGGATGATGATAAGCAACAGCTTGGAGTGTCTGATACACAACACGTCGTCGTTGAACGGCGTTGAGGCTTTTTCATTCAACTGTTGCATGAGTCGCCACACTTCAGAGGGGCGACGCCCATCCAGCTGCACCTCCTCCAACGTCCTGAGGTATTGGTGTGTAGTCATGCCGTGGGTTGAGATAATGGCGGCCTTAAACTCGTCGTATATAGTGAGTCAGTTGAAGGTGGGGAGTGGTGAAAATGGAGAAAATACCTTATTTGGAAGGGCACGAATGATGGCTTGGTAGCGTTGGTCCTGAGTAAGGTTTTGGCCCCGCCATACCGCCTCCAGGTGGAGGAACCAGGCGTGTACATCGTGGTTGAAGGGAGGAACGAAAGGTACATGGAGAGTAGTGTCTTGAGGGGTGGTGTGTGGAGGAGAGGCAGAGGTGTGTGGTAGGGACATGTTTGGAGAGAAGTGTGTGTCGGTAGGAGTGGCCATAATGGAAGTGTAAACAAAGAGAGAAAAACAAAGGTATGACAGATGTTGTGGTGTGGTTGGAGGCCATACGAATGGATTCAACGATATTATGGGGAGCACGGGGGTTTGAAGCACTGGGGGTAAATGTGTGGGTCGTGTGTGTGTGGGGAACGTGGAGGGCAAGCACGGCAGGTATGCGACAGGGGTTAGTGGTGAGTGGTAGAGGAGAGTGGAAGGGAACGAGGAAGGGGTATATGAGACGGAGACGAGGAGGCAAGTAGGTAAGTAGGGGTTAATAGGGGGTAGGGACAAAAGGAAGGGAGGAAAAAATGGGGGTAATTACGTTATGCGAGGTGGAGGGAGAAGAACACTGGGGGCGTAGCAAACAAAAACAGCACAGGGAGGGAATAATGTACAGTGTCTGCATAGAAATACCTTTGTTGTAGGCGTCGTGGATGGCGTAGAGTTGTGGAGTGGTGGCGTATCGCTGGCGACGTCGTGGGTGGCGTAGAGGCGTGGGGTAGAGAGTGGAGCAACACAAGGTGTGGAGAGTGGTGCGGTGAAGCGCGTGATGTGGAGCTGGAGAGTGGAGTGGTAGAGTTGCGTAGCAAGGAGAGTGGTCCAGGAGCAACACGTGGATGAGTTGCTTGGACGCGTGTCGAGATTTACGTGGAAGGTATATCACTGCGTTTAGTGTAATAGAGCTGTACCGGGGTCACCAATTGAAACGACAAGGGATGCCTTGCGTTGCTACCCGGGGTGAACAGACTCTAGGATACACAATACAGTTTATTGGTAGTACACAAAGGTCACACAGAATATGGTAATATGCTGGCATGCCGTGCCATGCCATAGTCGCTAAAGGAGAGTTGGCTTGAGGTAGGAGGATAACTGTGTGATCAGAGCGGGAACGCAGGTAGATGCAGGGCAGCTAGGTGGTATGGCGGCAGGCAGGACGACGGTGGACAGAGACCTTTTTCTTTCGGTGCTGGTGCTGGAGTTAGTGTCCTAGCAGAGCTGGCAGCCCTCCTTATATTTGGTCCGGGCCAGGGAGTGGAGGCGACAGTTGCTGTCACCAGGGGGCTTATGGTGGCTTGGCTGTGGGTAGGCATGGTCCCTGGAGTGGCTTAGGTCTGCATGGGTCGAGGATTAGCGTACCTGGCCGGCTAAGAATAGACCAGGGATCTAGGAGTGGGATACCTAGTGATACAGGAGTGGCCATATGTGTGTAGTATATAGAGTGGCCACACATGTGGCCGCTACAGTATCGTCGTCTGATTGTTCTGGCTGAAATGTCCAGCTGAAGTCGTTGCTTCGAGGCCCGGGAGTTTGAGAAGGGGTGTTCCCGGATGTCAGCCTGGATCCTCTGGTCATCTTCTATGGTTGTCAGTCTTGACTGGCCTGATCTTGGTAGATCTCTTTAACTGCCGGTTGCAGCCCAACGGTCACGCCAGCGTCTGACAGTGCTCCTGCTGACTCCCATCATCCTGGCAGCACCATTAACACTTAAGCCAGCCTCACACATGCCAAACATCCTAGCGCGGCGGGCAGTGCTGTCGTGATGGCGCCCATTCATCTTGCTGGTAGATTTGGTAGTGAAGAAAGAATGGTATTGGTGGAGCACTTGAACACCTCGGTTAAATGCACCTTTACCATTCATATCGCCGCCTCCCATTACACCTCCAAAACGGTGTTTCGCACAGCATAGCTTTCATCTTCGTCATATTCATGGTCACCATCTATTCAGCAAAAGAAACACAATATTACATCAATAACCACCTAAAATGGAGGTGCAACTTAGCATATTGCATCAAATGTTAAAAGGATAACCGTAGCTGCCATGTGTAGCGTTCATATTTAGATGTGAATATTGAACATCGAGAATCCAGGAGAGTACGGTGCACTCTAGCAGTATATTCTGGGTGGCGACGCTATATAGACCGAGTACACTCCATATCATTTTACTCACTACGCAGCGACAATCCCTTTCCAGACTGAATACTCTTACTTTTAAGAGAGAGAGAGAGAGAGAGAGAGAGAGGGAACGAACCAAAGTTCGAGCAACAGATATAAAGATAAACAGGGGGTGGAGCTTCCTGTCCCGAGAGATCAGCGGGAGTGGGGGAGTGGGAGGGAGAAAGTGAGGGTAATACAGTGTTACCAGATGAAATCCAATGTTTGCTTCCAACAAGTGGATCAGAATATACGGCTACAATCGTACATTATATTAAGTGAATAGGGTGACGGTCATATGCTTTTTAGCCTACTCCCGTTTATATAACTTTAGGACATACAATAACAATGATTAAATGAACATAGATTCTACAAATACCAACACATCTATGACATCCGCTAGTAATTCTTATAACATAATAGAGTGGACAGGGGGGGCGATGGGGAGGCCAGGAATGAGGGTTAATGGGGGAAGGGAAAGGTAGGGAGGGACGGGACGGGGGATAATGGTCGTTCGTATGCATACATTGGCGATGCTCGGAAATGCCATGTGTATCAAGATTAAACGCCTTCACTATCACCATTTGGCAATGCCCTATATTACCAAAAAATATCGGAAGGTGTCTTGTACACTGTGTCAAAGTACATACCATTCCGATCAATTAATTAGTTTGAAAGATATTTGCGAAAAATTATGACTCTCATTCCCTGAAATGGATAGTAAATAGCTTCTTGTTATACTTGATACTTATTATTATAGTCATTACGCTTCAAGGAGTCCGTTCTAGGTGGGGCAGAAGTTGGAATTCCCCTGAGTGCAAAGTTGCCAATTTGATCACCATATATGGGATGGTGGTCAGGCTGGAAATAAGTCAATGACCCAGTATGGCTTCGGTGTGGCAGTATGCCAGGTGTCATAAAAAAATTTCAAATCGTTGTTATAATCCGAAAAAGAAACATTCATTGTACAATACGTACAGTTTCTTTTACTATATACAAAATATAAAAAGAAAACAATTTCAAATTGCACATAGATGGAAAATACGAGAGAGAGAGGCATGAACTAATGTTCATTTGGCAACATGGCTAGTGGTAAAACACGATGTCTGCCACACCCAGAATGGATCCTTGGAGCGCAAGGACTATATTGCCCAAGTATCCTTCCCATTTCCTATTAGTATTTCAAGGTGGTTAAACACTTGGTACATTGAAGCTTCTTGATTCCTCCAAAGTACAGTATGCCAGGAAACAGGACCAGATTAACATAAATCATTTGGAAAAATCAACTGCTCCAGGTTTACCAACACTATTGCCCCCTGATATATCTAACTCACTAGTAAGGGATAGTGTATGGTACTGGTGTTACTTTAGGTTTTTGTTTCAGTGATGGCCATCAATCCAGTTGCCACATTGTGTATGCTGATCGCATGTATACTACAGCTACAGGGAACCTTCACCAACAATAGTAAGTTGACAGAGTAGTGTATCTCTTATTGATACATGGCACCTCATAAAGCACAGAGTAGGATAAGACATTGTGTGCAAAGGCGCATCCTATTCTGTGCTTGATAAGGAGACCGTTTGAAGTGTGTCTATTCTATGTGTCCGCAACTGTACATTCACGCCCAAATTCGGATGCAGCTCATGAATTCAAGCTGTTCTGAAATATTGAATCTGAAACTCTTATTGAAAAAACAGGCCCATGTGTTAGTTGCTTCATATTCATTGGTTCAGATTATATGGGATCGAAAAATATGCACGTTCTTTGGGCGTGAAAGTACAGTCGGCAAAAAAAGTTTCGATACCATCCTTTTAACAGTGTGATGTAATGTTGGCACACCTAACTGGTGAGTCAGGCATGACGTGAGGGCCACCCAGGCCCCTCCTTCAGTGTCTCATGGGCAGGCAAGCAGGGATGACGTTCTTTCACCCAGTGCTATTTTTTGTGGGTATTTCACGGTTATTCTTGTCTTAAAATACTCGACCTCATTTCCTTATGTTTAATAATGAATAGTTAAATAGTAAGAGTTCTTGAACACTCAAAATTTAATTTACAATCAGGTAAACTTTTGATATAAAAAAAAATTGGAATGCGTTGTGCTAAGTTGTCACTGCCGCGGCCTACATATTATCGCCTATCAGGCCAGTGTGTGGCCATCACTCGACTCACGTCTTCAGTAGAGTACCAACACTACCCCTCTTACTGATGTTAAAATTAACGTAGGGGTGGTAAAGAAACTTTTTTTGCCAACTGTACAGTCAGGAGCATTGATAAGCATCCAGGTGTGCTTCGAATACCTAAAGACATAAGTACAGTATATCAACAATAAGATCTCCATTAGAATTACTTCATTGGTCAAATGGACTCTTAAAATATTCAACCAAAGCTGTATAGTTATTATTGCTCGTGACTGTACGCTTGTGAACATATATAACAGACAAAGCTGAAATGAGAGAATATAAGAATATAAGAACACCATTATTTTTGTTCATCTGATGTAAATGATTCCTCCAAACTATTCCAAGCAACAAACACCATTATTTTTGTTCATCTGGTCCTGTTTCCTGACATACTTTGGAGGAATCAAGGCACTGCAATGTAACAAAAGTGAATTACACCCTTAATTAACCGATGAAGCCTTATTAGTGTGAGCCGTTGTGTTCAGTGGTGCGTTTTTCCTTATGCTCATTACAGGTGTGCCTCTTTCATGTGCCCGTAACTGTACTTAGGATTAAAAAAATATTGTCTGCAACTCTACATTATAAGGACATAAACAGGGTGTATTGCGACGTATAGCATTAACTTACACCAGAGATACAAAATATAATTTTTAGTATATTTTGTTCCATAAATTATGCTGTGTGTGATCTCAGTAATGTGCAATGAATACTGATAAAATCTATTTTAACTGGTGTTGTCAAATGGTGGTGAGCTTCGGAGGGAGTGGAAGCCTAATATCGTTTTCGGACCAAAGAGGCCTTATTTATTTAATCTTAATAAGTTTTATCATGATTGCAATATTTATGTGATGTTCTATAACGTACATTGAATCATATTTTCAATGCAGAGGGATAATACCAGGCCTGTATAAGAAGAAAATCCGTGAAATGTAGCGAAATGTTGAGTTTGCAGGTAGCATTTAGTCGGTAAAGATTTCCTAACCTCCAAAAGATATTCATCATATTTCGTCGAATATTATTTATAAGAGCCTGGTATTATCCCTCTTATACAGGCCTGGTATTATCCCTCTGCATTGAAAATATGATTCAATGTACATTATAGAACATCACATAAATATTGCAATCATGATAATACTTATTAAGATGAAATAAATAAGGCCTCTCTGGTCCGAAAACGATATTAGGCTTCCACTCCCTCCGAAGCTCACCACCATTTGACAACACAAGTTAAAATAGATTTTATCAGTATTCATTGTACTTTACTGAGATCACACACAGCATACTTTATAGAACAAAATATACTACAAATTATATTTTATATCTCTGGTGTAAGTTAATGCTATACGTCGCGATACACCCTGTATAGAGATAGATTGATTATAAGGAAAAATATGGAGATAAATGTCTTGATTATAAAGAACTATACTGTAGGTAGAGATAATTTTATAACAATGTCCACATCAAAAGGTAATAGACTGCAATCCAATGCTCTCCTTGTTACATACAGTTGCGGTCAATAATAACCATGCATCCACATATGGGTATCTCAAACAATTTACTGTCTAATGTTTTCACGTTCACATGTGATATTATTGTTGTAAGTAGTGCGTATCTGCTTGTATTAAATTAAAAGATGGTAGTTAACCTACTTATTGGAAAGTTTATCAGTTAAGAAACGGAGGTAAGCTGTCAAACTCTTTCGTGAGTTACCCCGGCCTATATGGATGATTATTTGATGGTGTTAATGATGGCGTGGTACTGGTACAATGACTCCATAGACACACTACAGAGCCATATTGTACCATTGCTCAAAAAAGTATCTGAAAAATAGGGTGCGATGGCTCTCATAATGAACAAGACTTCACACCTTATCCTCTACCATTTACCAGAAACTTTAGTCAGATTTATCTTATTGCAATTGCCGAATTTTTTCATATACTATTTTGAGCGATGGTACAGTACCAGTAGCACACAATCGTCAACACCAGATGGCACATATCACAGCTGTGGGAAGGACAGCCACCATAATACCTCAAGACATATATACTGTACAGTACGTATGTAACGAACGAAATTAATCTCAATAATACCAATCAATCAAGTCAGACCCAGAAATTGATCCATTTAAATTCTAGTCGTACCCATGGGGATTCGAACCCCGGACCAGACAAATTTCAGCCAGTGACTCTACCGGAAGAGTACTCCACTGGCCCAGCTTTCGAATTTTGCCTTTAACTCTCAGGTCCGGCCACTACACGTATGCTACTATTGGCCACAAGAATTCATACACAGGCTGTGTTGTTTTTTAGGGTTTACTTTACAACATAAAGGAAATGTAGGACTACGTAACTGCAATACAATATTACTATTGGGTTTGTTGATATGCAACGACCGAGTCACTTGGTAGATCATTTATTGTAGTACTTTCAGAATAATGACATATCTTTCCATATAGCCTGTGTAAGAACTCCTGTGGCCAACCACGTACACTCGTAATCCAAAATTTGTATCCAGGTCTTGTTGAAGTTTTGAATCATTTGACATACTAGTGAACAAATTACAACGCTTATCCTGTTTCATATTTGCTTGAGCTCGCTTAATACTCGATCAGGGTATTCGAAGCAAGCCTGGCTACATATTTTGGATTGCGAGTGTACAGTTCTGATCAATAATAATCATCACATATACGGTAGGTAAATTGCTGTCTTATGTTTTCATGTTCATATATTATGTTATTGTTTTGAAGAGTCAGTAGCTGTTTGTAGTAATTTAAAAGATGATACTTAACCTATTCATTGGAAAGTTTATCAGCTAACGAACAGCGGGAAGCTATCAAACGTTTACACGATGCACCTCAATATAGATGATTTTTATTGACTACGACTGTACAACAAATATGAAAGATTTTTATGTCATACTCAACAAGTTAAAAAAAAATACCAGTTACTTTAAAACATCTGAAATTATCATTACTATTATTAATATTATTATTATTATTATTATTATTATTATTATTATTATTTGAGATGCAAATGATTTTCATATTTCAGGCAATGTTATGACCACAACAACTCAGACTTCACTTGATGTAACCCCGTTTGGTGATAGGGAAGCTGATGTTCACACTGATAACACTGCTGTAGTGGGTAAGATATAATGATGACTGCACACACACACACACACACACATATAACAGTGCTGTGCTTGGCCAGTAAGACATTGTAGCACTAGGGTGAAGGACAAGCACGAAGGAATAAGAAGGGATGAAAGATATTTGAAGAGAGGATTGGGACTGGCTCGAAGGGGCATCCAAACCCGTGATATATTGCCTATATCCCTACGGTGGTGTCTGTGAGGAAATTTTCGTTTTAGTAGGGGGATAGTATACTCTTGTTACTTTGAAACGTCTTAGTTCATCCAAAGTATACGAGGACACAGGACCAAATGAGTAAAGAAAACTGTAGTCTGATGCAAGGTATAGTCTGGAGGAATCATGTGGTCCAGTTTATACGAACGCTGTATTATCCCTCTTAATTAATGAATCTAAAGTTTTATTATCATATTTGTTTCCTCACAGTTTTGTCCTGCATTTATTGTTCAAGGTCACAGTCTTGTTAATTAACAGTGACAATAATATATTTCACCTGTAGAATATTACTGTTATTATATTTTTCTTCACTTTATATTCACAGTTCTTGCAATTTTTTAGTCACGTTACACTAGTCTTGAAAGTCGGTAATTTTTTGTACCAAATGACATCATGTTCCTCTCAACATATGATCAATTTAATGAAAATATGTCTAATGCCATTATGGGAATTTTTATTTTTAATTATTCAAAATTTCAAATGAGAGAGAGAGAGAGATAATATATATATATATATATATATATATATATATATATATATATATATATATATATATATATATATATATATATAATTTGATTTTAAATATGGTAAATGAAGCCATGGACTGAGTGCGAGTCAATGAAGAATGGATAGATGATTTAAGATTTTAAGGGGAAATTCTCCTTTTGACATAATTAGAAAACTACTGATTCCTCCTAACTATGAAACCAAACAGACACCTTCAATGGTACTGATAGGGAATCTGCTCCTTAGTACAGTTTGGAGTAATCAGAGACCTTCCAATGAAAGAATCTCACCTTAACCTATATCCATTTCTCTTCCTGAGTGCCATATCTGGGAATGGAACTCTATTATCCTCATTTATATTGAATGCTTATAGGAACACTACAGAGAAGATGGATGTTATTTTTATTACAATGTGGGAAGTTTAGACCCTTTGTTAATTTTTAGTATAATTTCGTTTCTTTTTCTTCTTTTTTTCCCTTTGACGTGATAACACTTCCTTTATGGTGTAGATGTTATCACGTGTTTACATTTTATTAGAACATATTCACAAAACATTAAGGGGATGGTACAATGTTGGTGAATCTGGAGCAACTGATTCCTCCAAACTATTCCAAGCAACAGAACACTATAATTTTCGTTAATCTGATCCTGTTTCCTGGCATACTTTGGAGGAATTAAGGCACTCTAATATACCAAAAGTATTCTCTCACCTTTATTAATGGTCGCCTTCGGGTATAACCAAACCTGATTCTAAACAGCAAGATATATGACCCTATGCACCTTCTCAGTTAAGGAGGTAGTATACTTTTGGTACATTAGAGCCCATTGATTCCTCCAAAGGAAACAGGACTAGATTAACAAAAATAATGGTAGCCTGTTGCTGAATAGTTTGGAGGAATCAATTACTCCAGATTTACCACCAACAATACATGTACTACCTCTTTAACACGCTCTAAAATCTATAAGACAATAAAATCATCTCATTATTCAGATTGCTTCCTTCCATTCCGCACTAGTGCGACTTCCCATTCAGCCTTCAAATGTAATAGATCAATTCATCTCATTATTCAGATTGCTACCTTCCAATCCAACTTGACTCTCCATCCATTCCACTAAAACTGACTCCACCGGCAATGGAGAGGGAAGATGTGTTTTTGGAGAGTGAGCGTGTAAGTATACAGCCTCCAGCTCATAAGGGGAAGTGGGCTATGAGGTTCCTGGTAAGTGCCGCTGATGGCAACCTCTCCAAGGCTGAGATAGATATACACCATCAGCCACAAAGCAAAGGAGAAGAGAAGGAGCCAAGGGAAGTGTTGGTAGTGAGATGTCCTGTCGACAGTGAGGCAGCTACAGTCACTGACAAACCCATGAAAAATGCCGTCACCTTGAACAGAGCATTCCGCCTCTGGTTGCAGGTCAGTCGCTGGTTTTATTATTTATTGTAAACCATTATACTAAGAGAATAATTGATTTAGCACGAATTGGAGCGCTACTGATTTCTTTAGACTATATCAGGAAACAGACTACTTACTCCTGTATTAGTAACTGACTATTTTTTCGTAGCATCGTTTGAAGAAATCAGTAGCCTAGCTCTGATTTACTTAAAATAAAATTAATGATCCTCCTAAGGGGGAAATACAGTTTTGTTAAATCTAAAGCCACTGATTCATTTTAACAATTCCAAGCAACATCCTACCATAACTGTTGTTTATATGGACCTGTTACATCGCATACCGTACTTTGGAGGAATCAAGGCATTCCAATGTACTAAAAGTTTATTACCCCCTTAACATCTTACTTTAAATACCTTGTGTGTAAATGTATGTGTGTTTATATTAGCGTGTTCATCTAGTACTCATCCAAGTATCACAATAAGTGAATATTTTCTTGTGGTCAAATTGGAGGGCCACTAATTCCTCTAATTTATACCACCACATATCCCCTCTTGGTAACAACAATGAGTCGTGTGTTTCCTGGCATAGTTTGAAGGAAGAAGTAAGTCTTCCAAATCGCACATAATAGTTGATTCTTTTAAGGGGAAGTACAGTATTAGTAAATCTGTAGCAACATTCCTCTAAGCTCTTCCAGGCAACAGGCAACTAGTACTTACTGTTCATTTAGTCCTGTAATTTTCTGGCATACTTTGGAGGATCAAGAGGCTCCCGGGAATGTACTGTACCAATCGTATACTATGTCCATGATAATAATCAGATTGATATTTTGAGGAATGACGTACACTTGCAATCCAAAATAAATATCCAGGCTTGATTCGAAGAGTACCTGATCGAGTATAAGCTAGCTCAAGTAAATATAAAACAGGATAAGCGTTGTAATTGGTTCACTGGTATGTCAAATGTCTCGAAACTTCAACAAGACCTGAATATATATTTTGGATTGCGACTGTACATGCAGTAAACACAATTTTTACACTGAGAACAATGGGTGACATCGTCATTTCGAGGGCTATTACTTCCTCCAAACCATGCCTGGAAACAGATCCCATATTAGTAACATTGATGTATTCTGTTTCCTGGCATAGTTTGGAGAAATTAGTAGCCCTCCAATAGATAATAAATACTTTCCTTAAAATTCGGTTCTAAATTCTGATGCAATGTGTAGGAATTTATTATCAATGTTTATTTATCTTAATATTTGTTATTTATAAATTTAGTCACATTGCATGTCACCTCTTCTTCATAAACTGTTTCAGAATGCATGACAAAAGTTGTATTTTTCACACTAAAACAAAAATTATATCGTACAGATTGGAACCTCATATATTCGAGTTCATCTAGTACACGGGAGGAACAACAAGGTAACCTTTCTTAAGGACTGCACTCCAGCCTCGCTAGTTTCCCTTCACTTCAGCCTTAGTCTTATGTGCCTCTCGAAGGGTACATGTGGTTTCCTGAGGTCCTCGTGCAAGAAAGGTAGGTTGTTAGATGTCCTGCTACTCTTTTATTGGTAGAAAGTTCTTATGTAAATTTACAAACACTTTAATATATTAGTTTTGCCTAAGATACTGCAAGACAAAACAGGACAGCCTCATCTGCCTTGTGATCTTGCCGAGTTTCCCCCCACGTCTCGCATTTAAGTAAATCACCATCTCTTGACTCAAAAAGAACATCAATCACACTTCCAAAACGTTACTCTTCCTCTCTTCACACCTCTAGAGGAGCCAGCTCTGCAACCAGGCAAAAGGCAACCATGACACAAATATGAGACAATATGGTTCGTGCAGCATCCTACTCTAAACGGTGTACAAACAAAGAAAGACATCCGTTGGGATACACTGAGCTGTATTGAGATAGGGGCTAACTGGATGCCTATAATGAATAGTTGGTTGGTTCTCAACCAGGCAGGCGCTGGCGTAGAGGCAGCAAATGATAGCCACTGATATAGGCAGGAAAGTTAAAAGCTATTGCACGGTTACTATTAATTTTTCGAATACAAAGGTTCGCTATGCATCCTATGGGTGCAACAATGTGGTCTGAAAGGGGATGAGGGAAATATGGGATGGCATAACGTTTCACAGTTAATCACAGCTGATTGATTGATATTAGGCGCCGAAACAGAGAGGTCATATTGCACCAGGAAAAGGTGATAGAGAAATGAAACAGCAAGCAGAAAGGAAATAGAAAGAAAAGAGGAACAGTTGAAGAACTGAAGGGGAGTGGCTGGAGCCGAAGGGGCACCAAAACCCTTAAGGTATTGCCCACCTCCCAATAGGCAATACCTGAAGAGAATTAAACACAACATCCGTAGTCCTATTAACCCCTTAACCGTGGGTGACGACGTAAGTCGACATAACCAACAAGTGTGGGGGACAGCGAGTACTCTCAATCTTACATATACAGCACTACTATACGTTTCAGCGCCGGACAGACGGTGTTTTTCGTAAATATTTCTTAAACGAATCGTTGTATCAATATAATATTTCAGCACACTGTCTTTAACACCCGGGCGTAATATATGGCTGACATACCATATTACTATATGTGTTATGTTAGGAGTTTACTGAGTGATATTAAGCCTAATCCAGTCATCATATCTAAGGCGTTATAGAGAATCGGACGAGTGTGGGGTACTCGTGTAACCCCTCCACCAACACCCCGAAATCCCCCCACACCATTCCTTCCTTCCCTACCCCAATATCTCATTATCCCCCTCCCCGTTTCACTCTTCACCCCCCTATTTACACCATCCCCCTTCCATTTTTTATTTTTTTTATGACAGTATGTATATACGTATCGTTCATTAGTAATATTGTGTAATACAGTTACCGTTGTGTTTGGACATGAAAACCAGAGTGGGTCAAACGACCATTAAAGCAATAGCTAATCCCGTTGTTAATGGCCGTATAGCCGGATAATAACTCACGTGTCTAAGGCCACCAGAAAAATGATTAATTTTGGTTTTGGGCAACCAAATATAATCGTTCATGGTTGCTTCATGTGTTCTTTACCTTTTTAAATAAAAAATTTATGCCTTAATTGAATATTTACAGTCTCTCGTATCCCCTCTACCTCTCTCTGAGGTATGAGGTACCCCCCAGTCCGAGGCTATGACTCAAGTAGTGACAGGGTAGAAATCATTGACTGCCGAGGCGCACCTATTAGCAACAATGTTGTCCATTTGCCCCCGTGGATGCAGGACAGAGTTTGTTCTTCGTCTTGCCACATTGTACAAACGTGAAAGACAGTGATGATGAAGACGATGACGTTTTCCTTGACAGTGATTGTGAATAAATTTTGTTTTATCATGTTTGCATCATTAAATCCTACACTATTATATATATATATATATATATATATATATATATATATATATATATATATATATATATATATATATATATATATATATATATATAATTTGGTGATAATATAAATAACAAAATAACAAAATAACATTATATTAACTGGACCAAGTTGACATTTTATAATGAATAGGTACACAGTATCTAATAACTTTTCCTAGAAGGTCCAGACCACAGGTAATGCCAGTACATCGTGTTCACTTGCATGGTTGACCATAAGGACTGCAAACATGGACCTTCTACATACTACATGAATGTAAACATGCTGTTGTACAGTAATTATCAAAGTGAAATTCGTCTTGCCTCTATAGAATTGTACTGCACCATACTCTTAGTTAATAATCATATCTATACATATACATCTACATAACATTCTAATATATAATACAGTGATGGAAGAAATAGGGAGGGACACGAGTGATGAGGGAGGCGAAGAGCTAGGGGGAGAAGAGGAGAAGGGGGGGGATGTAGTTGTGGTTAGGAATGGTTTGGGAGGGTGTTGGGGGGGCCACACTTTCCTTCGAATGCGTCAATATAACTGGCCAGCTTTGTGCTGTTTTTCACGAGTAAACTCCTCGCATAACACATATAGGAATATGGTATGTCAGCCATAAATTACGCCCGGGTGTTAAAGATAGTGTGTTGAAATATTATATTGATACAACGATTCGTTTAGGAGATATTTGCGAAAAACAGCGTCTGTCCGGCGCTGAAACGGATAGTAGTGAACTCTGGAACGCTGTACCTTTATCCATCTTTCTCCCTTATACTACACTACGATTCATGCTCCTTCAAATGTAATGTATCCCGGCATCTGGAACAGAATAGGAAAATTATTGGACCTCTCTCTCTATTTATCTTTCAGGTGAGAACATTAAGCGAGTTTTCAACCTTTGGTCCTCATTTTCTTCAATATAGAAAAATAGAAATTTTACAGTTTGGAGTGAAAGGGTAAACGAGAGGTCTGTGTCCTGCAATAAAATTAATACTGTAGGTTGATAAAGACGATGATAAGATGTCTGGACGATGTTAAGATGGCTGCTTAAATTCAAACATAAAAGGGATATTTGAGTTACTTTTGTTCTACAGTGGAGTAAAATAATTAAAGAATCACCAAGCTGAAAGAAGTAACGTCGTTGAGAATTGAGATTTTCCATTTCATGAATACATATTTTTCCGAATCCTCATTGCAGCCCTTAGCGCTTATAAGCTTATTACAATGTTTATTATCTTCTGGTGCAGAGTGTACACTTGGAGGATTGATACCTGGGGAGACAGAGCTACCTGTCAGGTTACCTCTGTTCCACACCATGCTGGATAACTACACCCTCGCACAAACACATCTTTTCCATTACCCAACTATTGATGTTTTCCACGCTTGGAATCTGATACTGAAGTGGCACCAGGAGGGTGGCGTAGTTGCAGTAGTTGAACTGAATTATGTGCCAAGTCAAGAGATGGGGAAAGATGTCCTGAAGGTCACGTGTGGTGAGGATGGAGAGGTCACAACTACTGACCAACCCTGGAATATGTCCTCTCCTCTTCTTTCACTAAAAGCTTTCGCTCGTCCTCGCAAACTCATCTTCCAGGTTAGTCTAACTACTTAGTAATAAAGTTTGTCTTGCCTTCTTATAATAGTTGATAACTTACAACAATAGGAGGCTGAAGTTTCCAGCCAAACAGTCCAGTACCCCTAGGGTGTACTGTACGCTGGATTGGTAATAGGGAGAGTTGGAACTCCCATTTCGCCTTTCTGTCCACAATTGTTGATCTTTTCCGTATTTCATTAACACCAAGAGTACTCCAACATACATTCAAAGACATAATTTTACTGCTATGTATATCGTACAAACAAACACACTACACAGCACACACCTTTTGTAAAATGCTGAAAATTCAAAATTAATCATAATGGATAATTAATACAAACACAACTATGCCTCGGAGGCCCCTGCAGATAGGCCAGTTACCTTCCCTCAGCCTTGATCACGAGTAAATAATCCTTCGAAATATCCTGAACCTTTGTCTGACACATTCTTCATTAACTACTGCAACATTCGTGTGATTTCTACAAATCTCCCATCTGTGGAACACCACCTCTCCTCTCCTAAGCTTCACCTTCTTATTCTCACTGAAACACAGGCATCAGCAGTAACTGAAAGCAAACCTTTATCTATCTCCTCCTACTTCCTCTATTCTCAGGTGAATGTTGCGTATTTGAACACAACGTACTAGTTTTACCGAACCCAATTCATCTTAATTAGTTTTCCTCTGGTTTCGGTTTTCATATTACTTTAACATTATTTTTCCTCAACCTCGGGACTGTAGCCCGTGACTCTTCTGAAGCCCCGAGATTATTGGGTGTCGCACTAAATAAGACAGTGGGGCTTCATGTTGGTAGTGTTACGGTCCTCGACGTTAGATATGAGAACAACGGACTTTGATCTGACTACGAAATTAAATGGAGAAACTATGGGCAAGTTTGAGCCTCTAGTTGAGTATAAAATGTATAAAAACACGTCGAGTTTCGTAACCCAGGTTCTACTTAGAAGGAGTAGAGATTAATACTCAAAGAAAATGTAAGTTACTATAATTACACTGAAAATATTTAATACACACAAGTTACTATAAAGAACAAAACAATAATGCCTGGTTTGATATGCTACAACAATTAGACCTAAACAAACATTCACCCAAAAATGCGTTATCCCAATATAAGCAATAATTAATTAATCACACACACAACCAAGAGATAGTTAAAGTAAGCACTGATCAATTATTAATCCCTGAAAATACAATACATGTTAATATCCATCACAAACAATTTAATATAGTGTTCAAATAATAATGGCAGAAGCGATTAGCTCAATACTATCACTCGATACACAATGGCTACCCTGCCGGCTTCAGTGGGCAAACACACCAGAATAAACACGTAATTAAACTCATACACAGGCACAGAATATACTATTACTAATGGCACAAGAGTGAGAATACTTATACAGACAAACTTATAATTATACTTAGATACAAATACGAGTGAAGAGTAGTTCCCACTCAAAACGAACGTCCTCACAGTTCACACCCCCTCTGCTAAAACTGAGCTCTGTAAACGCTCTCCCCACACAACACCACCACGCCTATGACGTCACAAGGTCAGCGAAAAGGGGAGCTTCTCGAATGTTCTACAGACACGGCGCCTATTGCGTCACTTCCGCCTTGGCTTGAAGTGTGGGAACAAAAGCTCATTAGGCTACTTGCAACATAATTATTATTACCAGTCTTTCTGAGGCTGTCGTAACACGCCCCCACAAAAGAAAGAATTTTCCTTAGAAAATTCGACCTTTCTTGAATATACCCCTAACCACGAGACAGACAATCAGAGTAGATGTTGTCATTTCCTTTGACATGGTGCAAGGACAAGTGGTATTGCTGGAGGAACAGACTCCATCTCGTCAGTCGCTGATTCTTTGTCTTCAAACTTCCTAAATACTTCAAAGGGTGATGATCAGTATATACTTTCACATCAGGCCCAAAAGGGGGAATATACACGGAAATATGTTGCAGGGCGAGGATCATGGCCAGTAACTCCTTTTCAATGACTGAATAATTTATCTGTGCAGGAGAGAACTTCTTACTAATATAACAGATAGGATGCTCTATCCCCTGATCGTTATCCTGCAACAGTACAGCACCCGCACTTACATTACTGGCGTCTACTGAGATCTTTCCTGAAGTTGGGAGCAAGCATGACTGGGAAAGTACTTAGGGTCTGTTTCGCCAGGTCAAAGCTATTCCTACACTCCTCTGTCCACTGGAAAGCCCTATCCTTCCTCAACAGTTCAGTCAGGGGTGTCACAAGGGTAGCAAAGTTCTTGAGGAAGCGTCTGTAATACCCAATGCACCCCAGGAACCTACGGAGCTCCCGCCTGTTCTGTGGCTGTGGGAAGTTCTTGATGGCATCCACTTTCGACCCAGGAGGTCGTACTTCACCATGCCCCACGACATAACCCAAGTACTGAACCTGGGCACTCACAAACTCGCACTTTTTCAGGTTCACCACTCCATCCACCTGCAGTCCCAAAACTCGCAGTCGACATCGGCATCCTCCTTTACAGCGATGACCGTGGCTGCAACTCGCACCACTGGAGCTTGTTGGGTTTCCTCTTCTCTGTTGTACGGTTTCAGCATGTTTATATGGCACAGTTGATGCTTCTTGCGGCGGTCCGGTGTCCTCACAAGGTAGTCTGTCTCCCCAATCCTCCTTTCAACTACATACGGTCCGCTGAACTTTGCAGACAATGGCTGACCCTGCAGGGGGAGTAACACCATACCTCACTTCCCTCTTCGAACTCTCGCACCTTGGAGTTCTTGTCATACCAGCTCTTCATTTTTTCCTGGACCGTCTTCAGATTCTGTCGGGCCATCTCCCACGTGTTTCTCATTCGTGTCTTGAACTCGATCACATAGCTTAACATGTTCTTGCTCTCCTCCAGCCCACAACACCACGAGTCCTTGACAACACTGAGCGGTCTCCACACACGGTGGGCAAACACAAGCTCATTAGGGGAAAATCCCAGACTCTCCTGCGGGACCTCCCTGGTGGAGAAGAGAAGGAAAGGTACCCCACAGTCCCAGTCTCGGGTGTGTTCCATACAATACTTGCGGAGCATATTTTTCAGCGTGTGGTGGTAGTGCTCCAGTGCTCCTTGAGACTCCGGGTGATATGCAGAAGAGGTGATGTGTTTAATGCCCAGCTCTGCCAAAGCTTGCTGGAAAATATTGGACATAAAATTACTCCTGGTCTGACTACTTTCCATTTATTAAGTATGAGACGTTAAGAGTGAGAACAACGGACTTTGATCTGACTACCAAATTAAATGGAGAAACTATGGGCAAGTTTGAGCCTCTAGTTGAGTATAAAATGTATAAAAACACGTCGAGTTTCGTAACCCAGGTTCTACTTAGAAGGAGTAGAGATTAATACTCAAAGAAAATGTAAGTTACTATAATTACACTGAAAATATTTAATACACACAAGTTACTATAAAGAACAAAACAATAATGCCTGGTTTGATATGCTACAACAATTAGACCTAAACAAACATTCACCCAAAAATGCGTTATCCCAATATAAGCAATAATTAATTAATCACACGCACAACCACGAGATAGTTAAAGTAAGCACTGATCAATTATTAATCCCTGAAAATACAATACATGTTAATATCCATCACAAACAATTCAATATAGTGTTCAAATAATAATGGCAGAAGCGATTAGTGCGAGAACAAAAGCTCATTAGGCTACTTGCAACATAATTATTATTACCAGTCTTTATGAGGCTGTCGTAACAGTAGCTTCTCTTCTGTCGCATTAGATGACGACACCTTATTGATACGCGTCACTATCGGGAGAGGGCAGCTACATCGTCACTCACAGCATCTTGGAATATGGTGGGGCATCTTCTATGTTATGAGTTGATGACGATGTAGGGTGGGTTTTCTTGGCGTGTTGGTGTAGCCAGGATACTTGGCGAACAGCAAGAACCATCAGATCACATCAGAAAACAAAAACAGACGTTTTTGCATGGACTCTAACCTGGATCCACGCCATTTCTAATTCGTCACTGTATCCATTCAGCCACTGCCTCCCCAATACTAATTCCGGCTGCACAGTTTACCTCTCTCCATCATTACTGATTATCAAAACTCTTGACTTATGGTACTTCAAAAGAGGAACACATTTTATCCCCGAAATCTATAAATTAGGATATTTCAATATTCACCACCACCCTTGGCTTTCATCTCCTTTCACTGATCTCTTGGTGAACAAGGCACAAGCCTTCATTATGTCTATCCTCAACAACCTAGAGCAGGTACAGCCGCGCACACAAATTCACAATACACTCAGCGTTCCTTCTCCCGAACGTGCTTTGATACTGTGAAACTCTGAACCTGAAGCAGACACCGGATTGACAATGCTGAATGTACCGCGAATTTGTGTGCGCGGCTGTACTTCACCACCTTTCCCATATTCCAGACCGCCTGGAATATCAGCCCAATATTCTTGACATATTTCTAACTTCTCACCCTTGTGCTTATGCTATCAATTGTTTCTCTCCATTGGGCTCCAATTACAAACAAATTTCTGTATCAGTCCTACGACGGGGGTGATTTATTATTTTTTATTTTCTAATGATAACAACTCTCGGTTAAATTCCTGGTTGTCTACTGCTATCCACAACAAGGAGGAGACTTACAGAAGGTATCGATGCCTCCACACTAATGAATCTCGTGTCCTGTATGTTTCTGCCCGGAATAATGCCAAAACTGTACATCGACAAGCCATAAGATTTTTCTTTTACTTGTATATCCTTGCCAAATACAATTAATTTCCAAAATCTTCCTCCTAGAGTTTCTCAGCCAAAAATTTCTTTTACTTCTGAAAAAATTCAGTCCGTTAGAAGAGAACTTGATGTAAACATAGCCTTCAAATATACTTCTAGTATCAAAACCATTCTTGTCAGAAATAATGCCACGGGTAAACCCCAAGCAGGAGTATACAACATTTCTTGTAAAGACTGTGACTTAGTTTATATAGGTGAAACTGGTAGATCTTTAGATGTTAGAATGAAAAAATCATAAACGAGATATGACGAATTGTAACACAAATAATGCTAACTTTGTCCATGCATATGACAACAACCACTGTATTGATTGAAATTCTGGTAAAATGATAATTAAGTGCAACAATTTCAAGAAACGTAGAATATTAGAATCAGTATGTATACAGCACTATAAAAACTTTAACTTAAATGAAGGTATGTTCAAACTAGATCCATTAATGAGAACATTAGTGGTCAAATCCCTCCCAGATGTGAGGTCGGGTTCCTTAGGAGAGGCCAGGTCAGGTCGGTTTGGTGAGGTGTGGCCTGTCATCAGTAGACACGCCTTGTCCCTCCCTCCCCCATCCGTTCCCGGGTGCTATCAGCTACCTATTTCTTTTTATGTTTCATTCAACTCTGTACTGCTGAATAGGAAGGCAGATGCCTCCGAAACGTCCAGAATAAATTCTTTCTGTCTATAAAAAGTGGGTTTTTGTCAGCATTGTTGCGCTAGTTAGAGCAAAAGTTTTTGATGGAGTCTGTCACAAAATTCGGTTTGTATCCTTCCCTTTGCCCCTTAATCTCTCATTTCCATTCTGGCTGCTCTTCAGCTGCATTTACAGATCGTCATTGCTCTTCTCCTAAGGTTATTAACAGTGGCGTTCCTCTGGGATCTATCCTACTACCTACACTTTTCTTCTTTTTATCAATTATTTTTTTGCTGAATTTTTCCCTCTCCACTTTCACCTTACAATATACCAGCTGTTCAGACAGCTGTCCATCCCCACAGCCCTTCTCCACATCACGTGATGATGCAGTGGCAGAGAAACACTTGTCTTCTTTAATGCCTCCAATATAATAGTCACTTCATCTTTCAACTCGCTCTAATCTTCCAAATGACTGTCTCCCCTCTTTAGTTACAAACAGCTGGATTTTACCTCATCTCTCAATACTCTTACTGTTTCTTTCTCTCCCAACCTCACTAGAAAAGAACATGATTATTACCTCTCTAGTTAAAACTGCCTCAATTAAGCTTGGTGTGCTGCACAGATTCCGAGCATTGTTCACCTCCACACAGCTGCTGTCCTTGTACAGTCATTCAAAAAGAATCGGACCCCTTAGGCTAGAGGTGCAGTATCTCATGGCAGTTCAGACCTTTTATCACTGTGTCTGAACTGGGAGAGAAGAGCTAAGGAGTCAGAGAAAAAAGGGCGTGGCAGCAGCTCTTTTAACTGGCGCATGGGCCTTGAATGCCCGAAGTTCTGGGTTCGAGGCCATGTGGTGGTAGTACTTCTACTGTTTATATATATATATATATATATATATATATATATATATATATTGGCGCGGGCCCTTCTGTCCTCGCTTCATTTTTCGCCAGAATATTGGCGCGGTTCGGGGGAAAAATGATAACTGGCAACTCTCCTTGGTTCTCCCGTAGGCTGGCTGAGGGTTACCATACATCAGTTTTCTCGCGGGCGTTTTAAGAGTAAAATTGTGTGTTGTTGCCAAACAGACTTTTCACTTCATAAGGTGGTAGTAGTAATAGAGGTAGTAGTGGTGGTAGTAGTAGTGGTAGTAATGGTGGCTCCTACATCAATCAACTGCAACACACACACACACACACACACACACACACACACACACACACTAACAATGTACTGTACTTATAAATATTGTATGCATGATTTAAAACACACACACATACACACAATATCAATGTACTTATAAATATTGTATGTATAATTTAAAACACACACACAATAACAATGTACTAATTTTTGGTGAGTGTTACCTTACAACTGTTTTCGTCCGTGTTTTTTGTAAGTCTGTTCACATCGTCGCTACCGCGCCAATTTCAACCGTCAGCACTGTAATATATATATATATATATATATATATATATATATATATATATATATATATATATATATATATATATATATATATGAGGACCAAAGGCTGGGATCCCGCTATTCTTCCTCATCTATAAATATACAGTAGTAGTCCAAAATCGTGTCCAATCTCGTTCAAGATGCCTAGACACATTGCATTTGATGGAGCATAAGTAGTAGTAAGGAGGAAAGATGGATGAAGGTAAAGTGTCCCAGAGTTGGCCAGTTGTGTATTTGAGAGACTGAGAGTACCGGTTAACTCTTGCATTAGGGAGATGGACAAAAAAGGGGTGAGAGTGATAGGCTTGGCAAGTGTTGCATGCTCTCTTGAGGGGAGGAAGCATAAATTGAGAGAGTTCAGAAGGTTGAGCCACCGCACATATGAGAGCCATACTCCATACTGGGGCAGATGAGACCCCTGTACAGAGACAGAAACTGTGTGGGGGTGAAGTATTCACGGAATCTGCGCAGCACACCTAATTTCTTTGAGGCAGCTTTAGCAAGAGAGGTAATATGATCTCTCCAAGAGAAATTGTTAGAGAAACATGCCAAGAATATTAAGGGTAAAAGAAAGATCGAGTTGTGTATCGTTGAAGAAGGGATAGTCATTTGGAAGGTTAGTGAAGTTGAAAGATGAAGGAACTGTGTTTCAGAGACATTGGAAACCACGAGGTTGTCTCTGCCACAGTCAGAGATGAGGGAAAGATCAGAAGTCAGGCGTGCTACTGCATCATCACGTGATGTGGAGAGGAGCTGCTGGGATGGGCAGTTGTCAAACTTCATGGGTGGAGTAGTGTAAGGTGTAATCATCAGCATAGGAGTGGATAGGGGAGGAGGTACAGGTATTAAGGTCATTGTTGAATAGGAGAAAGAGTAGGTAAAAGGACAGAAGCCTAAGAAACACCTCTTGTTGATAGCCTTAGAAGAACAGTGGCCATCTACAACTGCTGCTATAAAATGTCCCTGACGGAAACCATACTGACGATCAGAAAGAAGGTCATGACGAGTAAGGTATTTTTTAATTTTGGAGTTAAGAATAGATTTAAAGACTTTAGATAGACAAGAGATCAGAGCAATGGGGCAATAGTTGGAGGGTTGGGAACAGTCTCCTTTCTTCGGAACAGGTTGGATCAGAGCAAACTTCCAGTAGGAAGGAAAAGTATTAGATGACAGACAAAGACGAAACAGTTTGCCTAGGCAGGGTGTCAGCACGGAAGCACAGTTCTTGAGACCAACAGGAGGAATCCCATCAGGCCCGTATGCCTTCCAAGTGTTAAGGCCAGAGAGGGCAGAGAAAACTTCCTTTGAAGATATTCCGATAACAGGCATAAGTAAGTTAGATGGGGTGGTGATGGAGGAACAGAGCCGGAATTGTCCAGAGTAGAGTTAAAGGCAAAGGTTTTAGAGAAAAGTTCAGCTTTATCAGGTGAAGATATGGCAACATTTCCATCAGGAAGGATGAGAGGAGGGAAAGAGGAAGAGGTGAAGTTACTACAGAGATTTTTGGCTAGATGTCAGAAAGAACGGGAGGAGGAAGAGTTGGAGAGATCATGGCACTTGGCACAGATTAGGGATTTTTTGGCTAGTCGTAGAACAGATTTAGCACGATTCTGGGCAGAGATATACAGAGCACGAGATTCATCAGTTTGAAACCGTCGTTACCGTCTGAAAACTTCCTCTTTGTGGTTGACAGCAATAGAACAAGCGTGATTAATTAAACCAAGAGTTTCATGAATTAGTAAGAAGGAAAGAATATGGAATGTATGCCCGAGAGGATCACCTCCGAGATGCACGCACCCTCAGATGGACCCCGGCCACAAAAATCATTCCTTGGGAAATCTCAGAAGTATTGCCTCAGATCATCCCAGTTGGTGGCTCTGTAGTGCCACAGACGCCGCTTCCTGGGAGGGTCCAAAGGTCTTACAGGAGCGATAGGACAGGATACTGAAATAAGATTGTGATCGGAGGAGCCCAAAGGAGAGAAAAGTTCAACAGTTTTAGCAGAAGGATGAGAGGTTAGGAATAAGTCAAGGATATTGGACAATGGACTGATCTCCAAGGCGGTCTGGAATACGGGTAAGGTGCTGAATTTGCTGCTCTAGGTCGTTGAGGATAGAAAAGATAAAGAATGGGATAGAATGTGGTCCACTTTTGAGGTAAAAGTGTCAAAGAATTTTGGATAGGCAGTAGAGTTAGGAGGAGATATACAGCACAAATGTGTTTAGTTTGAGAGTAGCTAAATACATCGAAGCCAGAGGGTTGAGAATTCAGAAGAGTCAAGTTCGGGAACACGAGAACAAGTGAGATCATTGCGTACGTATACGCAACAGCCGCATTTGGCAAGAAACTGAAGATAGAGAAAGTAAGAGGAGACAGAGTAGGGGTTGATGTCAGTTGATGCTGAGATCTGGGTTTCGGTGAGGAAGAGAAGATGAAGTTTAGCAGAAAAGAGGTGGTGTTCGACCGAAGAGAAGTTGGAGGAAAGGCCTGGAATGTTGCAAAAGTTGATGGCGAGTGTATCAGGCAGTGGTCCAGGACATCTTGAGGGGTCGTCAACAAAAGGTTCAGTCCGAAGGGAGTTTAGTGACCCATCTACAGAAGCCTCCTAGGCTTCGTTAAAATTATTCATGATTAAGATTTTAAAATTGGACAAGTGGGTGTGGTGTGTATTGTGTTTGGTTGTATTGTGTAAATAGATGGAGTGATGTCTTTGAGAATATGTTGGACTACTCTCGGTGTAGGTGAGACACGAAAAAGATCAGCAAAGGTGGACAGACAGGTGAAACGGGAGTTCCAACCCTCCCTATCACCAGTGTCTTCAGTCTCCTCCTGTCGGATAGGTTAGGTTAGCTTAGCTTAGCTTAGGTTAGCTTGGGGTGACCACCTATGTCTGCATAACTTACTGCTCAGATCATGTTTCGTGTCATGAATCATATAATCGTAAGTAGATGGTCAATAGGATAAATTAAACAAATACTTTTATAAATTATCAACATTTGTAAGAATAAATGGTGCAGCCCTAGTTATTTTATAAAAAAAATTCTACTCACCCTGAGCAGTAAGTCGTGTAGACATTGAGTGTTCGCCTTCCTACAACCCCTCATCTCTCTGCCACCCTAATCTCTACCCTCTAACAAAGGAGCCAGCAAAGACCATTATATCTGGCCCATGATAAGATGGTTTTGATACGTTTCAGGGTATTATTTGCTTAAATACTGTATATTAGACCATCATCATCTTAAAAAAAAATACGAAAGTGTGTTGATTCTTACTTTATTCATTCTTGATGTATAAATCAATGTTCTGCATTTTAATCTACTGTCTAACCAAAATATTCAGACGGTTTGTTTGTATGAAAATGAGGAAAATTCGAGAACCAGTAGATCATACATTCATATTCATACATTCATATTATGGTTAATCTTTAGTTTTTAGAAGTCTATACAGACCCTAAGGGCGTCAGTAGGGGCCGATTTATCGTAGTACCAATGTGTTTACTGTTTAATTGTATAAGTGTATTGGTAGAATGACTTCTTTTGAGATGGAGCAAATAATTTGGTTAGTGAGACTGATGAAAGGAATTTTCCAGGTGGGTGCAGGGTTAGTGAAAGTGAAAGAGATCTTGAGTGAGGGACAGGAAAACGAAGTTGGTGGCTTCAACTGTTCACTCACCACACCACTCCCACCATCCCTCACCCTCACTATGAAATGTGAAGGCTATAACTGTGGTCTCTTTAACACCACATGTTTCAAAGGTGAGAAACAACTCTTTAAATTGAGCAAGTAATCCACCCTGGTTTCGAACCCGTGACCAACAATTGTAAGTCAATGGAGCTACCACCAGACGTACAGTTGCTGACATATAAAACAGACACACCTAAAATGGGACACTTCATAATAAGAGGTCTGTTTGAAGTGTGGCTGTTTCAAGACGAATGTCCGCAGCTGTACCATAAAGTGGTGTAGTGGGTAGCTAGCTTGTCTCACAATTGTTGCCCTAGGATGTACTTCACAGGTAGGATAACTTGCTCATATATATTGGCACGGAACTGTGTGACTGATTGGAACTCTCTAGTCTTGACTCTTTCCAATACCCAGATTCTACTCAGCTGAGATGTAATGACGTAGTACACTCGAGCTCGTAATTTCGCGACCAAGTACTGTACATACTTGGATGTTTATGTCATTTGAGTTGGTAACATTGATTAGTGAGGAATCAGGACTAGGTAGAACATAGTAGAGCGACATGATACAATCTTTCGCCTATAATGACTACTTTACCACACAGCGTTACTAACTCAGCCAGATGACATAAACATCTAGGTACAGTCGGCAAAAAAAGTTTCGTTACCATCCTTTTAACAGTGTGATGTAATGTTGGTACTCCTGACTTGTGAGTCAGGTGTGACGCGAGTGTCTTATATACCTCCATCACCCAGACTCACCCTCCCTGCCCGTCAGTGTCTAATGGGCAGGGAAGTAGGAATGACGTTCTTTCAGCCAGTGCTACTTTTTCTGGGTATTTCACGGTTTTTCTTGTTCTAAAATACTCAAACGTATTTCCTTATGTTTCATAATGAATGGTTCTCGAACACTCAAAATTTAGTTTAAAATTAGCTAAACTTTTGACATAAAAAAGCTGTCACTGCCGCAGCACGCATATTATCAGAGAGGCAAAGACGATAGCTGTCCAGGATGTCTCGGATGACACGAGGCATGGCTGTCCAGTCTAGTGGAGTACCAATCCTGCCTCGCTTACCGATGTTAAAATTAACGTAGGGGTGGTAACGAAACTTTTTTTGCCGACTGTACGTGGTCGCGAATTTATGAGCTCGACTGTACACTTGTGCAGTACTGATCTTGTGGAAGAAAATTTAAGTAATAAAATAACGATCCTGATATTCTATTTCTTTGATAAACTTATAAAATATAATTTTATGAAGAAAGCGAGGAACCAGAAGAGACGTGAATGTACAAATACTACTTTTTCAGAACACAATGATGAAGTGGAGGTGAAGTTACCATTTGGTTCTTCTCATCCACTGATGTTAAATAGCGTGATGAAGGAGGGAAAGGTGCTTATGGAGGAGGCTCGGATAAACCTCGACACATATTCGGTCAACCAGGAATGGAAATTCTTTTTCCTATTTAGTTCACCAAGCATGTACCTTAGGGATGGATTGCAATCAGTGGTAAACATTTCCCATTTCCCAGACGGTACAACAGGGACAGACCTGGTGGTGTTGCACTGTACCTATGAGGAATCAACCGTCGTGATACACAGTAATGTTTGGCACATCAATACTACCAGTCTGATCACACCTCTATCTGTCACGCTCCAGGTCAGTGATATTCACCTCTCACATTATTCTGTTACATTGTCAATACTAATTCAATACATGTATAATTAATGCTTAGGGTTTCTGATCTAAGAGAGATGCTTGATAGATAGAAGCTATCTTTACGAATTCTACGTTTGAAAGGAATATTGTATGGACATAAATAGGCTACATGTTGAGGTTAATAGTCCTTTTTCTTTTTCCGCTTTAGTTATTTCAAGCGTTGAGCTGGGTGGGATCCAATGGGACGAAACTCAATGAATTATTCAGAGACAACATTTCATAGATGATTCTCATGAAAGTTAACAAGAACTTTCAGATCAATATCAAATCCTTGCTGGAAATTTCCTTATAATATATGCCCAAAATACATGTACCCGTGGTGTCGTCCACTTCTGACTTCTGCGTACCTGTGGATATACTTGCCGGGCTCTCACTTACTAGATGGGTTGGTGTAACTTACCACCCGTTGTCACTTACACATAGAGGCTGGTGTCAGTCAACTTACCACCCGTTGTCTGAACTTACCACCCTTCGTCTGCCTGGGGAACTAAGGGAAATACTCAAGGTTTAGAGTAAACGCTTGGACTTGTCTCTATTTACTGAAGTATATCAGGTTAAAATATTACAGATTATATTACAAACTTTTCATGTCGTTCAAAAATATGAGAGAGTACGGCCTCTCTCGCGGCACGGCGCTAATAGCCCCTCTCTCGCCAAAGGCAGGGTGTTAATTGCATCTCTCTTCTCTCGCTCCTCATTGATGTACCACACCCATCGTACGTGACAGATTGTAACGATGATGTTGATAATGCTTAGCTTATATTGTGAAATATATTCATGTTAGATACAAGATTATATAAGAATGTGAGTAAATATATATTGTCCCTTTCTCTATATACTAGATGACAAAATGGTGATGATTATAGTATAGAGATTAGCATAGAGATAATTATAGGGTTAATCTTGCAATCAGGAGCTCTACATGGAACATTCCTAGCAAGCTGTCAAGTCAGCAGAATTTGAAGGATATTGTGTCTGGTGAACTGGTATGAACTGCTTTCAACCCTAACGGTATTTTCCTTCACCCATGGGCGTATCGTGTGTCGCGGGCGTGATATGGGCGAGGATACATACACATACATTTAAGGTCTCAGCACTGTACGGCGTTCATACAACAGTAGGCAAGTGAGGGGAAAGAAAAAATAGAGCTTAACAGATGGGTGAGTTAGATGTGGTTAGAAGCAACCAACACCATGAAACTCCATTGTTTCCATCTAGTGAGACACATGTTAAATTAAACACACAGCCAACATCTCATACATATCCCTCGTCACACCAACACCAAAGTAACGCTCTCACTCATTCTTTTCTAATAACCCCTTTAGCAAGGGATAAAAATACACAGTCACTCATAAAGGTTCGAGGGGGTCTGTGAGTGGCAAACACACACACACACACACAGTCACGGAGTGACTGTACTGTGTAACCTTTATTTACAGTACTGTTATCATCTGCTAAGAACAAACATTAAATTTTTTTACATAAAAACAGAGGGTAAGGAAAACCTTAGGTAAGGATCGTGGTTTAATCGTTTCTTCGTTATATTGTGTGGAATGAAATTAAAATAATTCTGTCATCAATTCTTGGACGATTTTGTAAATAAGAATATACGGAACGCGTACAGTATTTAAATAAAGGCTTCTTTGACCAAGATTAATATGATGAAACCTATCATAATATTACAAGAAGGAGGCTACTGTAATGTAGAATTTATGATTTGGATGACAAGTAAAAAGTAAGTTACCTAAGGTTATTGTTTCAGTAAAGATGACGTGGTTGATAGCACGATCGTACAAATTATCAATAATACTGAGTTAATAATAGTGCACGTTAATAACGAAATTAGACTGAGGATGAACGAAAACCGCCCTTAGGCCTGTTTCAAGGAATACTATACTTTTGATACGTTAGAGGTCCTTGATTCCCCCAAAGTATGCAAGGAAACAAGATCAAAATAACTAATAAAATGATGGCCTGTTACTTGGAATACTTTGGAGCAATCAGTTGCTCACGATTTACCAACACTCTCCTACCCTTTTGAAATGAGAAGGTGGCCGAGAGATGGAACAGTAAGCATGAAGGAAACAGAAGGAAAGAAGGGATTACAAGAAAAATTGGAAGGGTCAGTCTCGCTCCAACCTTGGTGTAGTGTGGATGTTCTCCTGGTGCTCTGCTTGCGTTGTTGTTTCTGTGTAGTTGTCTGTGTTGTTGTTTCTGTATTATTGTTTGTGTGTTGTCTCTGTGGTGTTCTTGGTGTTGTTTGTCAGTTCTCTCGTGTTTTTTAGTTTTGTTTTGCTGTGGCTCCGTGTGTGTGTGTGAGTCCCTGGCTGATTGCATGTTCACTTGTTCACTTCCCATTGAGGCCTTGCCTGGCCTGATGAGGAAAGCGGATTCGGATGCGGCTTCCTGATTTGAGGCCAACTTGGCCATGTCGTAGGATGACGAGTCTCCTGTTGAGGATCACTGGCCTGAGCTGCCCTCGCGCAACCCTCCCCCCCTCTCCTCGGTCACTCCGCAGCATGGGTTCCAGCCGTCCACCTCCTCTACCTCTACCAATCGACCCGTTCGACTCCTTGCAGGATTCCGATGGTGTGGACTTTTTGCCTCCGGCTGCCAAGACTGCGAAGGGGGCTTCATCTGTGCACGACATACCTTCTCTGCCTCAACATGGTGTTTCTTCCCTATATACCCACTCCTAGCCCTCATCTAACCTTCCTGCTTTTGCTCTGAGAGATGCCTATGTCAAGCTCTCCTTCTCTGGGAACCCATAAATAGACCCAAAGCTGCGTTGGTTGTCTGATGTCAACAGGGCTTTCCAACTACAGCGTGAACTGGCTGAAGTCAAAATGGCTGCCATCACCTCCCGGTTTGTCTGAATCTCTAGGAAGCATCAGGACATCATTGATAGAGTCAAGGCTGGTGAATTTTTGTCTCTGCTTCTCTTTCCTCAAGACTCACCCGAGAGGCCTCGTAAGTTCCCCAGCTACATCCTCACCTGTTTTCCTATTGATGTTGACCCGAAACTTGCCGAAGGATACCCTGGTGTGTACTCTGCCCGTCGTTTTCTCCTGGATGGTTCCCCCATTAGCCATATTGTTGTCTGGAGTCAACCCGATCCACCTCCAATTGAGATTTCCTTTGATTTCCTCCCATGTCTTCCACCGTGTGAGGTGCGAAAACTTCATAATGACCAGCCTTGGTGCTACAGGTGCTGGGGAGTTGGGCACATCTCCCGGTACTGTTCCGCCTCACCGAAGTGTGCATGGTGTGCCGCCGACCATGATTACAGGAAGTGTCCTGTCAGGGGTGAACCATCACGTCCTGCTGCTTCCACCTCTGAGCCTTCACCTCCTGAGGATAGGTCTCGATGGAAGTGTCCATGATGCCTTCAGCCAGGGGTTAATGTGTGGCATGGATGTGATCGACGTCAGGTCCAGGCTCGTGCCTCTACTATTGCGCTGCCTCCACCACCGCCATCATCATCTCCCCAGTCTGCTCCTCCTACCAGCCCTGCCTCGCCTCCGGACCTGACCCTCCGCAAGTCTGTTGCTACCCTCATGGCACGATGTACGGCCCTCGAAAACCGCTTCTCCGCCCTTGAAGCCAGGATTGATGGGCTCGTTGCCGGTCAGGCTGCTAATGACTCCAAACTTTCCACCTTGGTTGAGGCTCAGCAGGCCCTCATCTCAACTGTCACCGCCCTTACCGAAAGAATGGATACTGTTGCATCTTGTCTTGAGAAGCTATTAGAGTCCTTCCCTTTTCCTGGTTCATCTTCTCCAGGTCGCTCATCTGCCCCCACTCACCGGACTTCTACCTCCAAACACAGAGTTTGATAGTGATTGCCAGCTGGATGTCATCTCCTGGAATGTATGTGGTATCACCAGTTATGCTAAGCTCACTCAACTCAAGGCCTATGTTTTTCGTCATCATCCCAGTGTTATTTTTCTCCAGGAAGCATTTCCAGGACGGCCGCTTGCTGCTGGGCAAGCTCCTCCCCTCTCAGGTTATGTGCCATATGTTCATCTGGTAAGGAATGTTCTCCTGACTTACATACATAGCTCCTTACCACATCGCCTTCTCTGTACCTTCTCTGATCCTGACATGACCTTTCAGCTATTTGAGATTCTGCTTTGGGATGGAGTACTCCAATTATGTAATGTCTATTCTGCTCCGGCTAGACTCACTCTTGAGGCTCTTCCTTCTCTAACAGTGCGTGGTATGGTATATATGGAAGATATTATTGCTCGGCATTCTGACTTGGGTAATGATTCTGGCTCTATTAAACGTAATGGTGTTCGTCTCCTTTCGTACATCCGCAAGCATCATCTGACAAGCTGGGACACTGGCGGTGCCACTCATTGCCGGGGAGGTACTCTGGATTACATACTCTCGTCTGGCCTGATAGCATCTCAGGTCTAGTGCTCCTCTGTGCCAGCTGTATTCGCTGATCACATCGCTCTTTGGTTTCATTATTCTCTACCTGCTGGGTCAAGTGCTTCAGCCACTCGTTTAAGTATTGCTGTGCCCCCTAAATATTGAAGTCTGAACAGTTGTACTCTGATCTTGTATCTGCTACTTATGACTTTTATAGGCTATACGTCTCCTGGCCACACCTCCAACATCGCCATACTGCCCACTCCTGGACGCTTGGTGCACGTATACTGGAGGCGAAGGAGGAGGCTGAACGTGATGGCCTTTTGTTTCAAGCCAACCCAACCCCTGACCTACTCCATAGTTACCAGATGTCTAGGGACGCTTTAGTTGCCTTGCAGGAGTGTGCTCACACTGAGTCTTGGCAGCGGTTCACGGACAGCATCAACCAGCAAGCAAGTGTGGCTTCTATGTGGTCAGAACAATCTACCCCAGCCAGTCTACCCATCCACATACAAGATGCACTCGCTTCCCGTGCTGCTGTCCATCGGTTACATCTGGTGTCTGCTCTGGTACAAGATGATGACGATGATGCAGAGCAGATAACCGAGGAGGAATTGTGTCGTGCTCTCTCTCGAGGTAGAGCTTCTTCCCCTGGTGATGATGGTATTACTTATGCTGTGCTGCGCCTACTTCAACAAGTTCCTGGGAACCCTCTACTTCGACTGTACAATCTGTGTCTTCGTGACGGTTGTGTACCACGAGTCTGGACCAGCAGCACAATAATACCCATCCCTAAGCCCAGCACTGCGAAGTTCAGGCCTATTACCTTTACTTCCTGTTTTTGTAAGGTTAAGGAGAGGATCTTACTGCCTAGTCGACCTGTACTCTCGCTTCTCCAGGGGCAGTGTGGTGGCCTTCAATGACCTTCGAAGTGCCTACGATGTTGCTAATAGAGACGTCATTTTGGATCACTGGTTGACTTTGGGATAAAGGGTAATCTACTACGGTGGATTCAGGGCTACCTGAGTAACAGGACCTCCCATGTGTTTTTCAGTGGTGCGCTCAGTCCTTTGAGCAGTTTTCATCTTGGTACACCTCATGGGGGTGTTCTCAGCCCATTTTTATTTAATATTATGATGCATTTGTTGCTCACTTCTCTCCCTAATATTCCTGGAAGGAAGTCAAGAGGATAAGAAAGGGACATCAGGGAAAGAGGAAAGTGTAGAAGCAGAGGATGGTACCATGCTGGTTGAGAAGAAGGCAGTTGAGAGGAGATGGGCCGAGTATTTTGAGAGATTACTGAATGTTGATGAGGATGGAGAAGCTGAGATTGTTGTGTTTGGAAGGCGAAATGGAGTAAACAGGTTGAGGGATTAAATGAGGAACTGATAAGAAAGTAGGTGGAGGAGGCAGTGAGAGAGATGAAAACAGGAGAAGCTTCAGGTTTGGATGGATGCATTGTAGAATGTCTGAAATATGGTGGAACAAGTATGATGGAGGGGTTGTTAAGGTTGTTGATGATATATTTTAACAGTGGTAAGGTCCCAATAGATTGGGTGAGTGCTTGTGTAGTACCTCTATATAAGGGAAAAGGGAATAGATACCAATGTACGAGTTTCAGGGGTATAAGCCTGTTAAGTGTAGTAGGAAAGCTGTATGGGAAGGTGCTGATAAAGAGAGTCAGAGAGGGTACGGAGACTGTGATTGGTGAAGAGCAAGGTGGCTTTAGGAGAGGAAGAGGTTGTGTGGACTAGATATTTGCAGTAAAGCAGGTGTGTGAGAAGTATTTAGAGAAAAGTAAAGAAGTAGTATGGGCATTTATGGATCTCGAGAAAGCATATGATAGAATTGATAGAAATGGATTGTGGAAGGTTTTGCAGTTGTACAGGCTGGGAGAGGAATTATTGAAAGGGGTGAAAAGTTTCTATGTGAACAGTAGAGCGTGTGTTAGAGTGGGAAGTAACGTGAGTGCATGGTTCCCAGTAAAAGTAGGACTCCGTCAAGGATGTGTGATGTTACCATGGTTGTTTAATATTTATATAGGCGGCATGGTAAGAGAGGTAAATGCTAGGGTGATGGAGAGAGCACTGAGTTTGGTGGACAGCAGAGGTAGAGAGTTGGGCCTAAACCAATTACTGTTTCCTGATGATATGGCATTAGTGGCAGAGTCAGAAAAGGAACTGAGTATGTTAGTGCAGGAGTTTGGACGGGTGTGCAGGAGGAAACTGAGAGTGAACGTGGCAAAAAACAAAGTAATGAGATGTATGAGGGGAGCAGAGGATAGAAGGATGAATATAATGCTAGATGGTGAAATATTGGAGGAGGTAGAGTGCTTTAAGTATTTGGGGTCAAAGGTGACGGTGGATAGCAAAATAGAGACAGAGGTAAAATCTAGAACAAATGAGGTAGGAAAGGTGCTAGGAGGAATGAATAGGATGTTTGGCTGTAAGTCACTTAGAATGGATGTAAAGAGGAAGTTGTACGAAGGGATAGCAGTGCCTACTGCACTGTATGGAGCGGAAACATGGAATATGGGAGAAAGTGAGAAGAGAAGGTTGAATATAGTAGATATGAGATGTCTGAGAAGCATGCGTTGTGTGACTCGAATGGACAGAGTCAGGAATGAGGAAGTGAAAAGGACAGGTGTCGTGAGAGAGTTAGCAGTCCGTGCAGAGCAGAGTGTGTTAAGATGGTTTGGATATGTGGAGATAATGGCGGAGAATAGAATGGTAAGGAGGATATGGGGATCAGATGTGGGAGGTGTAAGGAGGAGAGGAAGGCCACAGAGGAGATGGATGGACACAGTGAAAGGAGCTCTGAGTGGAAGAGGTATATCTGTGGAGCAAGGTAGAGTGAATGCGCATGGCAGAAACGAGTGGAGGAGGGTGGTGAATGCTTGAAGAGAGGACGCGGCTTCACGGTCCTTGGAGGAGGGGCCTGCATTGAGTGTAACCCATGGCCGGCTGGATGCTGGAGGGGAATTTTGCCCTGTAGTGAAGTGGCAGGGAGAAACCAGCTTTTACTGTCGGGCCTTGCTATTGATGCATACATAGCTGTGCCCCTTGTAGTCCCACAAGGGGATGCGGTTATGCGGTGGGGGTTGCTCCCTCCTCCAACAGGGATTGGGGAGTTGAGAAGGTATGGAGTGTGTGTGTGTGGGGAGGGGGAGTTCTAAGTTTGGGAGTTCTAAGTTTGGGCTGGAATAATATGTATGTATGTACAATTACGTACTATACTGATGATATCAGTGTTCATTCTACCTCACCAAGGGATCCCAAGCGGTTTCTTGACTCCTCTATGTCCTCCTCTCACTGTGGCATTATTGTCTCCCCAGATAAGCGCAGAATATTCACCCGCCACCTCCCTCAAGCTCGGCCTGTATTCACCATTGGAGGGACTGTCATTCCCATGTGTTCCCAGTACCGCTACCTGGGCGCACTAGTCATTATATGGCTGATTATCCCTGCCAGACCTCAAGACCATCCCATTGTCCAGGACTTATTGGGTCGTCTCCAGCGCCGACTTACACCACTTCAATGGCTCTCTAACAACTCCTCGGGCATCTCCATCCAGTAGCCAGGACCATCTATATTGCTTTCATCCGTTCAGTTGTTGATTACCTCTCCCCTGCTTTGATTCAACCTCCTAGGGCTACTATGGAAATTTTAGAAAATTTTCAGAATAGAGCAATGAGAATAATTCTCGGCTGTCCCATGTCGACCAGGATAGTGAACATGCAGCGTGAGTTGCGTCTTCCCCCATTAGTCGAGAGAATTTACTCTAATGTTACTTGCTTCACTGTCAAATGCCTCCATTTCCCACATCTTTCACCTCACTACTCTCAGTTAGTCAGGACTTTTCTTAGACCAAACTCCCCTGTCCCTACCATACTGCCTGCTGGACGTGCTCTTATAAGGTCTGTTTTCTCTATGCTCCGTAGTCTTAATATAGATATAATGGTTGCAGACGTCCCCCCAGGGCCCCCTCCGTGGATGCTACCAACACCTGATGCGAGCTTCACACCTACTTCCAAGTCAGAACTGCCTTCTCTACAGCGGCAGTTGGCTTTGGAACACGTAAAAACAGTGACGTCCTCCATCACAAATCCATACTGCCTCTACACTGATGGCTCATTGCAGGTGGATGGTACAGCAGGTTGTGCCGTTTTCTCACCTGACTTGGAGTCACCTCCAGGGGGCTGGGTTGGCCGTCATCTATGTAACCACTCTAGCTCCACATTGTGTGAACTGTATGCCATTCTGGATGCTGTTAGTCTTCTTTGTCAATGTGGAGTGAATGCTGCCATCTTTTGTGACTCCAAAACTGCCCTTCATTCCCTCTCCAGTGTTCAGCCCACACACTCTAATGTTGTTCAGCAGATTTTGTCATTTTTGGCCTTGTTGCATCATTGTGCTGTCCCATGTAGGTTTATGTCACGTCCTCTCTCCTTAACCTGTTACCTCTCAAGAGTCTGCTCCACCGCTCTCCTCCCTGTATGGCGATGCAGGGATGCAGAGAGGCCCTTCAGCATCTCCATCGCTCAATACGTGTTTGTCTTCCATCACAAATATTCCTACCGTCGTCGGGGCCTCATGGTTCGGAGGCACAATAAAGTCTCTGCTCGTTTGAGGCTTGGCTACCGGCCACCGTGGCAGGTTGCTGGGATGCAGGGTGAGCCTCCCTTCACCGAGTGTCGCTTGTGTCGAGCGCCTCGTGCTAACACTATAGAGCGCTATTGCCTTGCCTGCCCCACTGTCCGACACTTGCTGCCCCGGGGCCTGCCGCTTAATGTGGTTTGTCGACACCTGCTGAACTACCAGGTTATAGAGGAACTTTTGGTATGCCACCCTCGTTTTTGTGGATTTAAGTAGGTCATAATGTAAATATTTGTCTGTAATCTCGTGTTTCATTCTACTATGTTTTCATGAGTGTGTGTGTGTGTGGTCATTGGATTTTCATGGGTTCCACCGGGGCAATAAAAAAATAAATAATGGAAGGGTGTGGATGGGGCCAGAGTGGCTGTAAAACCCCTAAGAGGGTAACTGATACCTCCAAACTATGCCAAGCAACAAGCCACCATTATTTTTTATACTCTGGTCCTGTTTCCTGGCAGATGATTCGAACTCACCTCGTACACCAACATGCTGTGTTTGTAGCCTATCTGGTAACAGTGGCAGCTATGAACTGGACTGAAATTCAGTCGTCTGCTCGGGCGAAACAAATTTAAGAATAAATTATCAATAAGCAGATATAACTGTTCTCCAATAAATATAATTCAAGTAAAATTATTATAGTGATAATGAGTAGCATATCATACTAATTGTCGTTATATTATATACACAGTCTTAACACACTGATATCCAAATAACGATTAGTTCATATATGTGAGTACACACGGGTTTCGGAACTGAAGCAGTTTGTTTTTCGTGAGATTATTGTTATTGTTGGAATTATCGTCGTGAACCAAATATCTTTAACCAGCTTTCATGAGATGTGTCGTAGGGTTATCCACTTTCCCACAACTTAGTATTATTGCAAAGTTCAGTGATGCTCCTGGGAAACAAAACCAATTACCTGCGTATTTAATGTAGGTGACAAATTATCATTGGGTTTGTTTTGTCCGAGCAGACGACTGAATTATTTCCGTCCAATTCATAGTTGTCACCGTTATAGTTATACGACATATAACACCGAAATGTTGGTGGACAAGATGACCTCGTGTTATGTGATTACAGGTGTGGAAGAGAGGAATGCGTATAGTGGAGAACACAGCAGGAATGGATCGAACAGCAGTTGAGGTCAACTGTCCCTTTGGCATTACTAACTTTCCACATTCAAAGTTGGATGTTTACTGTTTTTCTTCAAACTGCCCTCTGATTACACAACATTCCACTAGAGGTAAGATGTAAAACTATGTTATTGCAGTCTACAAACTCTTATTATTACGAGTATATGTATTAATGTTCAAATATTATGATTTGAGGATTAAAGAAGGCTGCCATGGCCTGGATGAACCTATGAGAGTAATGAGAAGTTGGTAGAGCGCTGGGACAATATATATATATATATATATATATATATATATATATGCTGAGAGTACTGCTATCTTTACTTATATATATATATATATATATATATATATCAATAACATTGCAGATGTGACAACAGTGAAAGTCCTAGGGCATGGGACCGAGCAGACGCAGCGAGTTCACCTGATCAAGACTGTTATCAAGCTTAGCCTGACTATTACTTTGTCTGCCTTCATTCTGGGTGGCAGTCTCGTCTTTCTCTGGGTCCACTACTTGAATTTTAATTTCTATTACTATCTACCTAGTATGTCGTTCTGCAAAGTATACAAGTCTAGTGACAGCACCCCATGTGATGATGATGAATGTGAATCTCACTCAGAGAACAATAATGATTAAGGGGATAGTACACTACATTATTGGTACATTGGAACGTCTTGATTCCTCCAAAATATGCAAGGAAACAGAACCAGATTAACATTAAATGGTGGTCTGTTGCTTGGAATAGTTTGGAGGAATAATTTGTTCCAGATTTACCAACACTATAGTACCTCCTTAATAGTTTCCTGTTTCATTAATATTGTGTTAGTTATTATATGTGCTTCATGGTTGATATTTTTGCTATTGGAAATTATATTTACCTGAAATTGTATAGCGTTTGATCAGTCAGTGGAAATCTTTGATTAAGGGTGGTAAAACTGGTGCAACTGTATCCTCCAAACTTTTCCAAGCAATATGACACCATTATTTTCGTTAATCTCGTCCAGTTTTGAGGAAACTAGAATCATGGCGCTCCACTGTACCAAAAGTACAGAATCCCGTGTACCGATGCTGAGAGTAATGCTATCTTTACTTACTACAGACTTACTACAACCAGGTTACGTCAGTTACTCCTCCCTCATTACTGTAGACGATAGACTCTCGATATACAATAAGTACTTGTATCCACAACTACATTTTACACCCTCCCCCCCCCCCCACTGGGGTAGGGTGCTATGAATACCTCCCCAGTATTCCTACTTGTCGTAAAAGGCGACTAAATGGGGCTTATACTTCTCCAACTGTCCCATATTTCATCTGTCACCTTCTGTGCTTACTGCCCCACCTCTCAATCACCTTCCAGGAGAGCTATATGACCTCGCTGTTGTGGCGCCTAATATCAATCAATCTGTCAAACTTTTTACTCAGTCACTCATTGAAGACTATAAAATGTTTTCACAGGATTTCCCTCACTACCACCATTCACTCCGCAATCACAAACTTTGCAAAAAATGATATAACTGTAATCCCTCCAATATGGTTACTCCAATATATCATGTAATGGTTACATGACATTCTCATAAAGCTGTCCATGCAGATAATTCTCGCTGCATAACACTTAGTTAAGGGAGCAATGTATTTTTGGTACATTAGAGCGCCCTTGATGTCTCCAAAGTATGCCAGGAAACAGGACTATATTAACGACAATAAAGGTGGCCTGTTGCTTCGAATAGTTTGGAGGAGTCAATTGCTCCAAATTTTCCAACACTGTACTATTTCCTTAATCATTATAGAGGAGACAGAGTACCGCCATGTGTGTTCAAGATTCTTCGGCACGACATAATTATTTTAGGCTGATTATTATTATTAATACACAGAGAACAACCACCACCAACCAAGCCCAGAGGGATTATTTGGCATTAAGGAAAGCATGACAGTGGTAAAATGAAGCTAAATACTATAGACACTCGATTAACAATGATTTGTGTGTGTGTGTGTCTGTGTGTGTGTGTGTACAGTTGCCAAAAGAGGAATTGCGACAAATCTTGATGGAACTTTAACCATATTAATATCCTCATATTTGTAGGGACTATAAGCATGTATAACAGAAGGAAATATACATATACTTCTGTAATACGTACTTATGATCCCTTCAAACAACTATAGACATGAATATATTTAATGTTCTATCAATAGTTGTCGCAATTCCTCTTTTGGCAACTGTACCTCAACCTCGGGACCATGACTCTAGCGAGACTCCGAGTTTAATGGGTATCGCACTAGATGAGACAGTGGGGCTTCATGGTGTTGGTAGCTTCTCTTCTGTCGCACTAGATGACGACACCTTATTTATACACGTCACTATCAGGAGAGGGCAGCTACATCGTCACTCACAGCATCTTGGAATATGGTCTTCTATGTTATAAGTTGGTGACGATGTAGGGTGGGTTTTCTTGACGTGGTGGTGTAGCCAGGATACTTGACGAACAGCAAGAACCATCAGATCACCTCAGAAAGAAAACAGACAATTTTGCGTGGACTCGAACTTGGGTCCATAACATTTGTAGTCCGACAGTATATCCTCTCTGCCACTGCCTTCATTATACACTACACAGTTCATTATACACCCAGTCCCTCACTGAAGTCCACCAAATGTTTTCCCAGGCTTCTGTTAATCATTACTATGCAAACAAAACTATTTACAGAGCCTATGTTAAAAGAATAGTGCTAACTTTCATCACCTTATATCGAGGGCCTACTGTAGGAGAAAGAGGGAATATAAAGCTATAAAGAAAATCTATAATAATGGAGCAAAAGGCAGGTATGGGACAACACATCCAATAAGTGTAAGTGGGAGAACCTGGGGGATTGTTAAGAAGGTCTGTTAGAGAGGAAGGGAACGATAGTGAAAACATAAATAAATAACTGAAAGATCAACCAGTCCAATGAGTGTCTGGGAATCGGAGGCAATCAATGTAGAAGATGCTGTTGGACTGTGACCTGTTTTTGGGCCGTAAGCAAGATCATTGGTGGTGTTGACGATGGTGTAGTACCGATACGATGCCTCACTGACTCCACAGACATGCTCCTACTGGTATTTCATAATCGTCAACACCACTGATATTCTTGCGTATGACTCTTAGCCTGATTATTTCTTTGTGTTCTCTCATCTAAATCTTCTCTTTCCTCATAGAAGCGTATGTATCTCTGTCCTGACTATCCTTAAGGTGATCTCACTCATTCTACTTACAACTATCTCATTCTACTTACAACTATCGTCTCATTTCATTATTATCGCGTAACTGCAAATTCATAATTTTAAACAACTGACTCGTTAATTAAGCATAACTTACTTCCCGGACATTATTCTTAATTATGGTCAAACTGTGTCAGCCTCAGGGCGAGTTTCCAGCCTATCGAGCTTAGTAGCCACTCGAGCGAAACCCAGAGCTTAGTAGCCACACGAGCAAAACCCAGAGCAGATCCTAGCAGTGAAAAAAAAAAGAAAAAAAAAAAAAGATTTGTTGAGAACAGCACATTAGGTATTTTCCTATCCTGATTTAGCAATGTTTTAACTTTTGGCCTGGATTACCACCCTAAGATTCCGATATATTTTGAATTGACTGATTATATATATATATATTTTTTTTTTACCAACAGCAGTAATTAATTAGTGTTGAGAATGATATATAGATAAGTTTCCAGCAGATGTTTCATATTTGTTCATTTTATAAATATTTAACTGAGTGATTTTATGATGCATTTTATATTATAAATTAATTGTTGTGGATTTATGGGCCTTTTCCTCGTTATTTAGTTTGCAAAATAATATATATATATATATATTGTGTGTGTGTATGTAGATTTTATATGTATTTATCCTTTTGTTTCGCCGGGGGTATTAACTGTTTTATATTTTGTAGTACATATATATACTGTTATATCTTAGTTTAAAATTTTCTTTCCTTGAACATTTGTTCATTATCAATATCCTAGGACCTAGGCCCCTATAGGGCATTAAGCGGATTAACTTAATTAACCGTACTGCTTTCACCTGAATAGACAGTTGTGGATATAGAGGTGAGAAAGAGTGGATAATTGACCTGATAATGTTAGTTATAGCAAAAGTGTATAATGCTTTGTGTAACTGCATACTACGGAGATGACAACGACAGGAAGCGAGGACAAGCCTATCATTAACACGGCTGGGTAGACTATATTTAGATTTTGTGGAGGAGTTGACTTGGATAATGACAGAGATGGCAGGGCTGAGACAGGAGAAGGAGGAGTGAGGGAAAGTATGAGATGCTCCACCAGGTATTCCAACCTCCCATTATGACTAATGGAAGGTGAGACACCACCAGTGGTTTGTGACCGTTATTAGAGGGACATGCACCCCCCTAAACCACGACAAGGTGGCAGCATTATGGGTGTGTGGGGGGGGGGGGGGAGAAGAAATGTCCCCCAAGCCATCTCTTACACCACTCGTGGACGGAGTTGCATAATCAGGGGCTGCAGGATCTGACACGTTAGGCAATGTGGAGATTGCAGGAAGAGCAGTGTGGGAGGCGGCAAATGCAGCAGCATCCTCATCCTCCTCTGTCGATACTTCCTCTTGCCACTCCGTGTTGGATAATATACAAAATCCGTCATTCACACATGGTGACACAGTTCCCATGCAAAAACAGATTTGGATAACCTTGCTCCAGGAACGTGGAGGCTGCACACGTGGAGTAGAAGTTACAGGTGGTGAGGGGGAGGGCACTGAATAGGACGAGGAGGAAATATTTCCGCCAGCCTTAGCCATCACTCAACCATCATAGATGTGTATCTTTTAACAAAACTGTAAGTCACTCTAATCATGTTGTAATACTGTTAGGTTTCCCAATACGTCTTCAGCAGCAAGACAACATAGTTTTCGTGTATATCAGTAAGTTCACACATGGCGAGGAGAAGTGAATTCATCGGAGATTTAGGGATGAAAAGCTCTTTTTTTTTTTACGTAATAACTGTATCCGGCTCCTTGAGTCACTACTTCGACTCGTGCTGACCTGCAGTAAACTGTAAGTTATTTAGTAATTGTAATGTTTAATGATATCATATTTCATTGCCTTATTTGTTATAGAAGCTTTCTTGAATTATCATATTTTCTGTAGATATTAAAATCAGTTTCAATGTTTCAATCATGTAATTATTGTTCACTGAATGATGATTCTGTGTGTTATTCATGTTCATTGGTGTTTTCCTTGCTGTTACACTTTCATTTGTTACTTTGTTACTTATGTTATTCAGAGTAAACTTCGTAGGAGCTAAAAATAGTCAGTACAATTTGGACTACTCAAGTGTTTGTTTCTCTTGCCCCTTTTCTTCATTGTGGTTTAATACACTACAAATGGTTACGGGTTGTCTTTTACGTGCTCTGTAGAATTACCGAAGGACTGGACCATCTCGCAGTTGGGACTATTGCAGGAGTTCCCCAAGGGGGAGGATTGGTCCTACTTTGTTGACCAGTTAAAACCCTCAAAACAAGACAAAAAGTAGTAGCAAATCTCGAACAGTGGGGCAGGTCAAACAATAGTGTTCTATACCAGTCTATAGTGTCAGCACGAGGCGCTCAGCTCAAGCGACACTCAGTGAAGGGAGGCTCGCCCTCCATATATGCAACCTGCCAAGGTGGCTGGTAGTCCAACCTCAAACGAGCAGAGACTACATTGTGCCTCTAAACCATGAGGCCATTTTGCTATAGAATAAATATATAAATGTATAATGAACTAGAAAAATTCACAATGCCGTGAATGCAGAAGTCTAGTGAAAAACCCACATTTATTTGTAATTTATTGAAAAAGATATACGACTTTTCGGTTACATCACGTAGCCCTCTTCAGGTATGAGTGAGGACAGGTAGAGTAAACGAATATATATGTATACCGCTCATAGAGGGGGAGAGGCGGAAGGGTCACGAGATAGGCGGGAGGAGGGGGGAAAGAGAAGTTGGGAGGGGGAAAGAGAGTAGGGGTGGGTGAATTCACGCAGGAGGAAGGAAACGGAGGTAAAATGGGGGGGGGGGAGAGGCGGAGAGGACGAGCTGATAATGGGAAAGGAAAGAACATCGGGGCAAATAAAAAAAATACATGGAATGGTAACGGAGGAAGTGGAACAAAACAGAATACAGTCACATACAAATAAAAATAGAACTATAAGTTACACAGTACTGTATGTTATATGGATGTGCCTTTGACCTGAAGAAGCAATAGCGAAACGTCGTCAATAAAGGCTCCTCGTCATAGAGTGTTGTTCTTACCATTTTGTCAAGCAAATGCTTATTTGAACTCAACGTTCTTCATCTCACTAGACTCTATTAAAATAAATTTTAATAGTTCGTACTGAAAATAAATAAGAAAACAGATGACAAAATTAACAACAAACGATAACACTACTTCACTATCTGTAAATGTAAATCGTTTTAAATTTGTCTATAATTATATAAAAAGCATATAACCTATCCCTATTACTAAGGTAGAAATTAATATTTGAAGCCATAAAACGAATCACAGCACGAGCCGTGAGCCCGTGAAGCAATGCCAGGCAGATCCCCTCCCATCACAATCAGTTGGCTGATGTATGACAACCACAACTGAGAATAAAATACGAGTTATTTCAGTATGCGTTATAATTCAGTTCCTCATTAACAATGTATGCTACTGTTCTTCATATACTGTATATATGGCAAATAAACATAATATATTTAGTTCACCACAATGCTCTCTTGTTTAGATGTAATAAGGTTATATTATCACTAAACTTTCCTAGCAACTCATCGACCAATCATCTCCGTCGTTATATGTTCAACTCTCTACACCTCCGTCACCTCCTTGTGGGGTAGGGTATAGAGGAGCCCAGGGTGATAAAGAAACTCCCTTCCGCAACTGTACCATTGTGACGTAAAACTACATGGGATGGCACCCATAAAAATTTGACAGTCAAGTTACGATGACACAATAAGGCCAAACACGACAAAATCTAATAAACAACAGTAGAGTGTGTGGCATGAACACTGGAGAGGGAATGAAGGGCAGGCTTAAAGGGAGATTCTTTTGTTGGTGAATTGGAAGATCACTGATTCCTCTAGACTATGCCTTGAAACAGATCCCCTATTAGTACCATTGAGGGCGTCTGTTTTCTGGTATACTTTGGATGAATCAGGGCACTCCGATGTACCAAAAATATGTTATTATCCCCTTAATTGGAGTCACAAAAAATGGCAAGACTAACAGCATCCAGTATGGCATACAGTTCACACAATGTTGAGCTAGAGTGGTTTCAGAGACGATGGCCAACCCAGCCCCCTGGAGGTGACTCCATGTCAGGTGAGAAAACGGCACAACCTGCTGCACCATCCACCTGCAATGAGCCATCAGTGTAGAGGCAGTATGGATCTGTGATGGAGGACATCACTGTTTCTACGTGTTCCAAATCCAACTGCCGCTGTAGAGAAGGCAGTTCTGACTTGGAAGTAGGTGTGAAGCTCGCATCAGGTGTTGGTAGCATCCATGGAGGGGGCCCTGGGGGGACGTCTGCAACCATTATATCTATATTAAGACTACGGAACATAGAGGAAACATATCTAATACGAGCACGTCACTCCTCCAGCTGGGGTCCTTGGTGTACCTTTGCTTTTTCACCTTAGCCTGCCAATGATTAGGACCAGTCTACATTGGGAGTCTAATAAGATGTAGTAGGAATGTCAGTGGTTCTCTTGAGATGTAATTTTGTTATTTCTACTGCTTCAATATATTTCTACAGTATTCATAAATATGATTAATTCAATTACAAAAAAATAATGGAATTTGTAATTAACAGTTGTATCATCTGTCCTAACTTGATATTCTTTCCTCCCAAACAGAATCCATGCTATCACAATGGTGATTCTGTGTGTGGTATAGATGCAACTTGTATGGTCAAGGATCATCAGCCTGTCTGCTCCTGCCCTCAGGGATACACTGGTAATCCTCTCACAGAGTGCCGTCGAGGTTTTGGAAGTGATCGGTTTGTTACTGGCCACACAAGGAAATAAATCTTGTGGAAAGTCATCATGGATGCCTGAATCAGAGGCATTATGGAAGCTGGTTAGTTGTTGGAGCATGTATGCTTGAAGGGAAAATAGTGTTTGTTGGTCATATTTTTATACTAGTACTGAATTGGTAGCTCAAGTTATCGGAATTTTCTGTGTTGATTTGTTAAAAGGCGCAAACTTTAAAGTAAGTGAATCTTTGTGGTACACATGATTTTGTTATCCTCAGAAAAACAGAAAAACTAATAATGAATGGATGTAAATGACGTCTTACTGAGCAATAACCAATTTCATTTTCCTTTCAAATAGATATCTACTTCAACTCTCCCAAGCTAATTCACAGATATTAAATTTGTGAATTTTTTATAATGGCCAAGGAAATTTCCTTTATTCCTTAGAATAACTTTATCACACCTACTTGAGCAAAGGGTCGGTTCGTTGTCTTCTCTCATTCTTAGTCTGACGAAATCTCTTGCCGCACATGAGCTTTACTGAATTTTTCTATAGCTTTATTTTCCTATAACCATTCCGATTATCATGTTTTCCATGTAGCTTCATACTGTAGGCATTCATCAAAGTAATATTGTGTGGGAGAATAGTTTATGGATTAATTTAATTTTTTTCTGCTTCTACCCTAGTCAGCTCCACTAAAAATAAAATGAAATCTTGTATAGAAAAGGTGAAATATGGTGTGTTTTGTTGTGCTCTTTGAAGGCTGTCTCTTCCAGTTTTTCTATGAGAAATCTTCAACACTAGAGGCTCTATTTTTCTCATCTTTGCCAAGTTGTAGGAAATACATAGTCAGAAGGTCAAGATAATGTTGACAAATTGTACATTGCTAACTATTCCAATCTATGCAGTGAAACTGACTTCCTCTTTATAAGTGTTGTTTGCGGCACAGTTTGGAAGTATCAGTGGCCTTTTATTTGCCAACAACACAGGCTCCTTAAAAGTACTATTGTATATTAAAGATTGTGTATGTATACTGTATATATATCAAAGCTTTATGGGATAAAGTAATTAATTTCTTACACATTGTCTCCTTCCAAATGAAACTTCACAAGGTTCAAAGTATAAGAGAACCTTCATGGTACACATTATGTCCCTGGTGTTTGATATTTCTCATTGTTTAAAATGTTTATCCATATGTTTACATATAACGAGAGATCCTCGGAATGAGCCTTCATCAGTTTACATTATTTTGGGTCATATAAACACAAATAACCCACTAATAATTATTATATTAAAATTAAAATTAAATACACAAAAATCTTTGTTGGTTTTTCTATAAAATATCATGTGAATTGTAACCTGGAGTTCTCCTTCCAAAAATAAGGCAAAAGTAATGTAATTCACTATGTAGTCAGTGGTTCATTAACTGATGTTTTATTTATACAGTACAGTACAGAGTACAGAACTTGATTATGTGGAGCACTACATAACTGTTTGGAATGGGGAATATTACCATACTTGTACATAATATTTAGTATCTCTTTAAGTATTGTATTGTAATGTAATCTTAGGACACTGGAGATAGGCTTCATGCATCCCATTACCAAGGCTTAGGTATTCACAAACCCACACACACTTTGCCAATTTTTCTGATCAATCCCGAATGCTACAACAACAGTTTTACAACATTTGGTGACCTTATACCTCAAGCCTGAAAAATGTTTTTTTGTTTTAATCAGCATTTTTTAGTCCCTCTTCAGAGCGGATTCTAATTCCTGAACTTTATATTACAAGTTCAAGGCTCTCGGTCACGTCTTTTCTAAATAGCCAATTGGGTCCTGTTAGTTAGTTTGAGAGGCTGCTTGGGTTAATTAAGCTTGGACTTGTATAATTTATTGTTTTACAGAAAGTTTATTTACCGCCCTTTTTTTTGGCTACCATTAGTCAGTAGACTGTACTTATTTGCATACATGTACAGTCATCTACATAAGACTGAGGAGCATATAATTAAGCTGTTTAGAATTCCCATGATAGCCATATTATTTTGTTTTCTGAAAAGGGAAAGGAATACACGAACACATCATAAATATGTCATTATTGGTATAGTGAAACCAGCACAGCTGGATTGCTATAGAATACGCCCCTTCACAAGCCCAGGCCCCGTATAGGCATAATCTGGGTTGGAAGGGTCAATTCCGTGACGTTCATCAGAAGTAAATAAAATTCAAATCTGGCGCTGTACTGATAGTGGAGCCACCTGGTGGTGGTGCGGTGAGGTATTAAGCCCCTCCTCCGCTGAATACCGCTCGCTCACTCTGTCGCGGAACACGTCTCAGTCAACATCTACGCTCCTCGCTGCTACGCTATGGTATTGTGTCACGTGTTCCTGCTAATATTTTCTTTTGTGTTCTAGTGGCTAGCCTGCTTTGCAGATGTATCGTGTGTGTTTTCTAGGAGGGTTTTAGGTGTTTATGGGGGTTTTTTCTTCGTTAGGACTGAGTTCTCTTTTCCTTAGCGAAGGGGGGCTTTTCAGCCCTTTTTTCGGAGTTTTTCTCCGTCTTTCCCCCCTTTCACCTTTCCTCCTGCCACTAGTACATGCTTCGTGTGTATTTTATCGGGGTTTCTGGGGTTTTTAGCGAGGTTAGTGGCGCCACGTGGGACTTCACCGCCCCACGTGGTGAGCACATGGGGTCTTTGCAGCCCTTCCTCTTGCCTTCCCCGATTATTATGTGGCCCCTCTCGGTAAGGGGGAGTGAGAATTGTGCCCTGGTTCTCTCTTCCTCTCCCGGGCGGGGGTTTTTTATTTTATTTTTGGGGTTTTTCCATTATTTTTCAGCCTGGAGTGTTTCTTCTCAGGCTATCGGGTCCCCTCCTACCCCTCCTTTTGGATCATTCTGTCCGGGGGGCCCTTATTTACCCGCTCCATGTGGCGGGCTGTTTTGGTTTTACGGGGTTTTTCCCTGGGCGGCCGCGCGAGTGTGGGGGATCGTGTCCTGGTCCCCGGGTACAGCGGGCGTGTCCCGCGCTTCTTTCCTTCGGGGAGGATGGGTTTCGTGTCTTCTGTGTTCCAGTGTTTGCACGTGTTAACCCATGTTTGTGTATTCTTTTCTCCCTCAGCCTACTCGTGCCCTTTGTGCTGCTTCAGGATGTACCGTGCGGGTCTCGCCTGACGGACACCTGCACTGTTCGCCTCACGCACCCTGCTTCACTCCCTTGGGTTACGACCCTTTGGCGTGTGGTGTGTGCCGCCCCTGGGCTGAGTTGTGTCGGGTTACCTCCCCTTCTGCCCGCTCCAAGCTCCCTGCCCTTGCTTCTCTTCGTATGGCGTGGACGAGGGCTAGGAGAATGGCCCACAAACGAGACGGTTCTTCTTTGGCGTGGGTGGACCCGATTTTGGGAGCGGACCTGGGTATATTCAGGACCCGTTACCCTTCTTCCTGTCTCTCGGAGTCTCAGGGGCTAGAACCTCCTGAGGCCCGAGAGATTAAGCCTCCTTCCCTAGACGGTGCTACGACTCCTTCTCGGGGCTTAGCCCCCCGGGAAATGAGCGAGTATGTCGCGCTGGTTCTCCCGACTACCTCACCGGTACAAGGGCCCAGCAGGGAACCCCCAGCTTCGCCTCCTGCTAGAGCTGGCTCCTCAGGCCTCTCTAGAGGACGCAAGCGTTCAGCTAAGAGGTCCCGCCACTCCAGGAAGTCCCGTGCTCGTCGCCGTTCTCCTTTCTCCTCTTCTTCGTCGTCCTCTTCCTCTTCTTCGTCGTCGGGGAGCTCTCCTTCGCCCGCCCGCAAATCCCGCAAGGGTAAGCGGGGGGGGGACAGCCCCTTGTCGAGGAAGATAGTTAAGATCTTCCACTCCCTTATTCCTCACGCTTTTCCTGTGGCGTCCGTCGCGCAGCCTCCGGCTGTCGCTACGGAACCCGCTCTTTTTCCCCCGCTTCCCGCTGCTGCTCCTGTCGAGGGCGCGAGTCCTCCCGGGGATGGGGGAGTCCTTTTCGTGCCTCCCGTTTCCCCGGGACTCGAGTCTCCGTCGGGGGACGTAGCTGAGGAGTTGGTTACCTCCGCACCTCCGTCCCCGTCACCCCCTCCTTCGGGAGACGGATACCTTCCCTACTCTTGGTCTCTTCTCCCTCCTACCTGGACCCACTCTTCGGAGGAGGGCAGACTGGTGGCTTGGTCTCCGGACACGGCTCAACCAGACGTGTGGATCCGGAGGGATGACGTCCTGGTGAAGTGGGGGGCGGATGAGAAGGGCGAGGCTATTCCCTTCTACAAGGTCCGTCCTATCTCAGCGCCCGTACCCACTTCATCTAGGGTGTCCTCTGCGGCGACCCTGGACGCGATGGGTTTTCTGGTGGAGTACAGCCAGCTACACTTGTCCGGGGCTTGGAGGATTGACCGCTCCCACGGTAACACGGCGCTCCTCCTTTCCCCGGACGCGTACTTCCCGGGGGATAAGGGCGAAGGGGACCTGGACATTCCAGCCCTTCTCCTTAAGTCCCTGGACCACCAGAGAAACAACGCACCCAGGAAGCCCCCTCCTCCGTCTTTCCCCGTCATCCTCCCTCATTCCCGGGCCCCCCCCGGGCTTGAGGGAGTGCCTGTGGAAGACGGAGAAGGAGCCCCCGGTCCCCTATCAGCTGAAGGAGCCCGATGGCAAGTTGTGACATGCGGAGTCTGCTACCCGTCTAGAATTGGCCCACACCATCTCCACGGGGGCAGCCGCCTCGTTGATAAGGGACTGCCTCAACGCCCTAACCAACTCCTACCACGAGATGTCGGGTGTACAGCTAGCGTGAGTACCTTACTCGTGTGTCATGTTTTTTAGGGATACTGGGTAGAGGGTCTCTCTGTTACTCCCGGGTACTTATCCCCGGGTTCGCTCGGTTTTTTCCTTGTTTACCCCTTACAGTGACACCCTCTCTTCCATGGCCACCGTGATGGAGGGCGTGGCGGCGATGGCGACCCACTTCATGCGGGAGGAGGCGAAGGCGTTCGCCGAGGCGAAGGCGTTCGCCGAGGCGAGACTGGCAGCCCGCCAGGCGGCGGCTAAATCTGCGCCGGAGATGGCACAGAGGGGAGTGGTGCGAGCTGCCCCCTTGTCCCCTGCCCTCTTTGACCAACCAGCGACAGACACAATCTTCGCCTCCCTCCCAGCGGTAATCAATTTACCAAAACCCTCCACCTCCAAGTAAGTACCTCTCGTGTTCGTCTTACCCGAGTTGTCACGGGGGTGAAATGAAAGGATTTTCGGGTCTACTTTGGTTCCTAATCATTCTGTTTGTCCGTAGGCCACGTGCCCCACAGCCAGCCAGACCAGCCTACCAGCCCCGGAGGCCCTCCCAGCCCTCCAGGCTACCGAGGCCCTCCTATCCCACTCCCCCGAGAGCACACAACAGGCCCTCCCAGAGGGGCCAGCAGCCGTTTCGGGGAAGGGGACAGGGCTCCAAGTCCTACTCCAAGCCCAAGTCCTCCTTCAACCACCCCTCCCAGAAGGACCGCTCCACTTGAGGGTCCCACTCTGGGCTGCCTCACAGGGTGGTCAGCAGCCTGGCCCACCCACGGCTGGGCAGCAAGGATAATTCGCCAGGGCCTGTCATGGCCCTGGATTACTGTTCCGGTGAGTAACTGTCATCTTTCCTATTCTGACATATGAATTATGCCTAATCCCGTCCTTGGGTTACCGTTAGGTCAAAATCAGATTTTCCCTTGCGGTCAAAATCTCTGCCTCTCCCGTCATTTACCCTCCAACCACCCCGGGTCCCTCGGGCCCCGGGGGATTAGGATTAACGGTACTCTCACTGACACCTGTCTCTTCCCGTTACAGCCACTACGTCTACCTCCTGCCTCAACCAAAGTGTCACTTTCGGTCGTCCCGCATGTGTTAGAAATGCGGGAAAAAGGGGTAGTGGAGCGGGCGACGGGAAGGGTCTTTCTTTCTCGTTTATTCACGGTCCCCAAAAAGGACCAGGGAAAAACGAGATTGGTGATGGACCTGAGCAAGCTAAACAAATTCGTGAAAACTTTACATTTCAGGATGGTTTCGGTTGCTCAGGTCCGCACAGTTCTGAGGAAGGGAGACTGGTTAGCATCCCTGGATCTCAAGGATGCGTACTGGCACGTCCCGATCCACCCCAGGTTTCGCCGTTTTCTGGCCTTCCAGGTGGGGACCGAGACGTTCCAGTTTACCAGGCTCCCTTTCGGTCTTTCTCTAGCTCCGCGAGTCTTCACAAAACTCGTGAGGGTGGTGGCATCCAGTCTGGCAGAGGCGGGTGTTCCCACCCTCATGTACCTGGACGATTGGTTGCTTCACGCCCCTTCCAAGGAGCAGGTAGCAAACAACGTCCGGGTAGCGAGGGGAGTGCTAGAGGAAATGGGGTTCCTGTTGAACATCCCCAAGTCCTCTCTCACCCCCACTCGCAAGCTGTGTTGGCTAGGAATAGAGTGGGACTCTCTTTCGGCCACCCTCTCTCTCGCTCCAGACAACGCCCGCCGGACCCTCCGCCACGTCCGCCAGGCGCATTTTTCCCGTACTTTCTCTCGCCGCCAGTGGGAATCATTGCTCGGGTCCCTAAATTTCGCGGCCCCTGCAATGCCCCTGGGACGATTGAAACACAGGAGGCTGACGCGGGAGGTAAACCTCCACCTGTCCCCCGCACACAGGGACCTTCCCAGGCAAGTGTCCCCTCTCTCCACCGCCTCCTTCGCCCCTGGCTACGTCCCAGTGCCCTGCGTCAGTGGGTCCCCTGGGTGTTCCCTCCCCCGGGGATCACGGTGGCGACAGACGCATCGAACGTAGGCTTGGGATACCAGTCTTGCCTGGGACATCAACGGTGCGGGGGATGGAAGGAAGGGGAAAGGCTACTGCACATCAACGCCCGGGAGTTGATGGTAGCGAAGGAATGGCTCAACAGACACCCTCAGTTTGCCAGGATAGGCGTCCGCTTCGATATGGACAACGTTGCGGCCGTGCAGTGCCTACAGAAACAGGGCACCGCACGGTCGGAAATTCTCCTGTCCCTGTCAGAACAGATTTTCGCAATAGCGGCCAAGAGGGACATTCACCTCTCGGCCCGCTACGTGCCAGGGCAGGAGAACGATTGGGCGGACGCCCTATCCAGGTTCAGGGGGACGTCTGTCGAGTGGCAACTGCGTCCCCTTGTGTTCGAGTCTCTCTGCCTTCGCTACGGGACACCGGAGGTGGACCTATTCGCCTCCCCATCCACGGCCCTACTCCCTCTGTTCCTGACATTCTCATCCAGAACAGAGGCGGGAGGCCCGGACGCCTTCACAGAGGACTGGAACAGGTGGGGGCATCTCTACCTCTTCCCACCCCCAGCCACTTCAGTCCTCCTGAAGGCGATCCTCAAGCTGCGCACGTTCAGGGGGAGGGTTCTCCTCATAGCCCCCCTCTGGCCAGCACAGCCGTGGTTCGGAGAGTTGTCCCGGTGGTGTCCTCATCCCCTTCAGTTGGGATCGGCGTGCCTCTCCAGCACCCTGTCTGCACCACTCCAAGCGTCACTGAAACTACACGCTTGGAGTTTCTACGGGGAGTCCTCAGCAAAAGGTTCACTAAGGAGACAGTGGACAAGATGTTGAGGGCTCATCGTCAGTCGTCGGTGCGACAATACGAATCGTGCTGGAAAAGATTCCAGGACTTCTTGCGAAGACACCCCTCCAGGGTCATCTCGGAGGACACAGTCCTGGAATTCCTCATGTGGCTCGCCGATTCCACCAACAGGGCCCCGGCGACGGTGCTTGCGCATCACGCAGCCCTGTCTGATCCCCTCCTCCTGGGTTTTAACATTAAGGTTTCGGAGAGGCCTCTCTCTCTCCTGAGGATGGGGATTCGGGCGGGGACCGCACCTCACCGGGCCCAGACACCCTCCTGGTCCCTTCATCGCGTCCTTTCCTACCTGACCTTCGAGGGGGTCCCTCTGGAGGTTTGTCACCTCCTCCAGAAAGCTCTCTTCCTGCTCGCCTTAGCTACAGGTTACAGGGCTTCTCAGTTGGCAGCCCTGACCCGTCACACAGCCTTTTCTTCAGTAACCCCTAACCTTACTTCCCTAACCATTTCCCCCTCTCCTGCTTTTCTAGCTAAGAACGAGCAGGCTGACGACAGAATTGGCCCTCTCGCAGTACCCTCGTTCCTGAGGGATGGAAATTTCCACCCCCTCTGCCCAGTCCACGCCTTTGTAGCATACGTGGAGGCGACGAGAGGGGCTTCTCCGGACCACCTCTTCTACAACTCTAGGTCCGGTAACCCTCTCTTCCCTAGGTCAATCGCTCGCCTTCTCTGCCGAGTGATAGAGAACGGGGATCCCGGACACGCCCCGAGGGCTCACAGCGTTAGGGGCGTGGCCGCCTCCCTCAGGACTCACTCGGTGGAGAGGGTCAGGGATTTGGGGGGCTGGGCGTCCAATTCCTCCTTCAGGACGAGGTACCTGTTCCACTCACTCTCCCCTACCCCCTGTGTGGCTATGGGTACTCCACCTTCTATTCCCCAGGGTCCCCGCGGGAGACACATGGGGGGGAGGGGCCGCCCGAAGAGAAAAGGTCGGGTGATTTAAATCCCGTCACATCATCCCATACCTCATCCACATCTTGTACAACTTCATGCTCATCCCCATTCTTTACGTGTACATATGGTGAGGGAGACAAAAATAAATTACATTGTTACGGAATTCTTGTGTATTCATTTTCCAAACAATTACTTTACTATGATGAGTGACAGGAGATATTATTACACAAGATATCTGGATCCTAGTGTCCTCCTTCATCCCCTCGGGATCACATTACCTGAGCGAGGGCCATAGCCCTAACTCAGAAGACTTGAATAAAGGGGGGGGGGTTGCCATGGGCATTCTGGTCTATAACAGAATGGTCTACGGTTATATGGTATAAGCTACTTCTGCCCCACCACGGCTACTCACCTAGCCAGTGTCGGGAGGGGCGTTAGCTTCTGCCTCACCGGGCTCGGTTACCTTTCCTGCCCTCCGCTCTCAACCACTCTTAACTAGCACGTGATTGCCTCCACCTCACCTCCCACCTACCGCATCGCATGCATAGCAATCCAGCTGTGCTGGTTTCACTATACCAATAATAGTGCATTTGTCGCAGCTTCTAGCCGCTTAAATTGTATTTATTGGTTGTGAAACCAGCACAGCTTTTACTGTCCCACCCACCTCCCGATGCGGCAGGCAATCACTTCTTTCTCATTGGAGTGAACGAGCGGTATTCAGCGGAGGAGGGGCTTAATACCTCACCTCACCACCACCAGGTGGCTCCACTATCAGTACAGCGCCAGATTTGAATTTTATTTACTTCTGATGAACGTCACGGAATTGACCCTTCCAACCCAGATTATGCCTATACGGGGCCTGGGCTTGTGAAGGGGCGTATTCTATAGCAATCCAGCTGTGCTGGTTTCACAACCAATAAATACAATTTAAGTGGCTAGAAGCCGCGACAAATGCACTATTATAGTGACCTCTGATGGTAATGGACCTGACATTACAATGTGACTATAGCCTACAATACATTTGCTGTGAAAATGTCATGTCATTGTAAAATTATGACATAATATTAATGTACAGTCGGCAAAAAAAAAAGCATTGGAACCTCCCTATAGATAATTATAGTTAATTTAAATGTAAGGGTGTTTCCAATACTTTTTTTGCCGACTGTACAGTAGTTGAATCCAGTGGACCCCTCACAATTCACACATTTTGGGGGAAGTTATAACCTTTAAAATTACAGTAGGATAAAAGGGTAGAAGTGTGAGTCAATGAGTGTGTGTGATTACTGTCCTTTCTTGATCTCAACGGTGTGTGTTGTGTATATACAGTAAATATGATAACAGGACCACAATGGTGTGTGTTGTGTATATACAGTAAATATGATAACGGGACCACAATGGTGTGTGTTGTGTATATACAGTAAATATGATAACAGGACCACAATGGTGTGTGTTGTGTATATACAGTAAATATGATAACGGGACCACAATGGTGTGTGTTGTGTATATACAGTAAATATGATAACGGGACCACAATGGTGTGTGTTGTGTATATACAGTAAATATGATAACGGGACCACAATGGTGTGTGTTGTGTATATACAGTAAATATGATAACGGGACCACAACGGGATTGTAACTGAAATATAAATTTTTGGTTTTAGGGGGATTGGTTTGCTATTCACAGATTATCGTGACTCGTGGGGAGGAAGGCATATAACCTCCCTCCTCTGATGGATTTGTTAACTAGAATTATTTTTTAATTGTTATTGGCCTGGTAATTTGGTGTGTGTTTTTTTGTGCTCTTTGAAGGCTGTCTCTTCGTGTTTTTCTAAGCGAAATCTTTAACACTAGAAGCTCTATTTTTCTCATCTTTGCCAAGTTGTAGGAAATACATAGTCAGAAGGTCAAGATAATGTTGACAAATTGTACATTGCTAACAATTCCAATGGATTTTTTACTAGAATTATTTTTTAATTGTTATTGGCCTGGTAATTTGGCCATAACATCATCATCACATCACATACATGACCTCCTCGTGGCCCTGAACCCCTTATATTTGAGTCATGGTAGATGATAAAAATCAACACTGGATGGTATTTAAAATTTTGACATGGCATCATAGTCCTCTATAATTTATCAGTACTGTATGTTGCAAAAATTGTCAATGCCCTCTCATTGTCAGTGATGCCAAATTAGCGAATTTTCCGTAAGATTTAGCGAATTTGCACATTATCTAGCGGAATAATATGGTCAAATTTACAAGAGTAACTATAGTAGTGGGTTTAAAAATGCAATATAGCGCAAAATTTTCAACATTTTACTTACAATCTAACGCTTTTTTTTCGACTAGTTTAGCGTCTTTAGAGAAATTTGAGTTGGGAACACTGCTCATAGTATCAAGTAACGTCACGTGTGGATTGTACGGCTTCCAGGGATGCCTTTCTATTATACTCAATATTATTCCAATCCTGTCAGCATCGTTATTTCTGTGGAATTACTTCTTAGTTTGCCCTAGATGTGACCTAAAATTCTATTATTATTATTATTATTATTATTTAAAGAGAGTATTGCATTTTATATTATTAATAGGCTTGCCACATTACAGTGTTGTCATGTGAAAACTATTTACGATTTACTATTTTGTAGAGAGCCGTACTCGTATGAATATTTTTACTCTATATTATACTCTGACCATTTAAATATACCACCAGTCTGAACCAGGATAAATTTAATAATGAAAGTGTTTCGACAAGATAATAATGAAAAGAAAAGAAAAGAGAAGTGATCTCTTTTCTTCCTTCCTATATAATAGTCACGTTGAACTCCGTGTGGTAAGAAAGGTGACACCACAACCATCTCCACCCACCCCAGTGCACCAGTCCATTCCAGTCACAGTCAGTCACAGTTACTCAGTTATAGTCAACCTCACAGGTTAATTAAGGCCGGTCTGGCTGGGTCGCCAGGTAGTTAGGAATTTCCGGTGTGCTGCCACGTCTGTTGCTGACCACTAAGAGGCCTACAAATCTCTCTCTCTCTTTCTCCTGTTACTAAGTGTTAAATGAATAGGTTAAACTTACTCAGTTATATAATAAAGTAATTTACATTTATACGTGACAATGTTTTTGCTGGAAAATCAATTACTGAGTTTATTTTTCATCAAGTTTGGCACCGCACCACACCATATGCTGCATTGCCAGTTGTGCCCTGAGTACAGTGACACGTGGAGTCGCTGACCTCACCCCAGATTTGTTAATCCCCACATATGTCATTCATTCCTCGTTCCTAGACTTTGACCCCTGTGGTGGTGTGGAAGAAAAGTAAAAATGAGGGATAATAAACTCTATGATAAAATAAGAGTTTTGCATCTCTACCACTGTGACTCCGATCATTATGACACACTATTATTATTATTATTATTATTATTATTATTATTATATACCAGCTGGTTATGCTTCATGAGAGACAACCAGGGTACTCAGAGTGAAAAAGGTGTGCAGTGATGGGAGTGGAGAGCAGGAGGACCTGGGTTAATTAGGGGTGAGGTGGGATATGGTGTGGTGCGTGGTGCGTTTGACATGTCAAGCTATTTATAGGCCTCCTCTTGGTTGTCAACGAAAGAAGTGGCAACACAGTGGAAATTCCTAGCGGACTGGCGACCCAGCCAGACCGGCCTTAACCTGTGAGGTTGACTATAGTCACAGTCACTCAGTTAGTCACAGTCACGCAATTAACACGGAAGTCGGTGGCAATCAAGGAAAAAAATAAGGTGTTTATTCCGTATTATTAAAGGTGACACCATCCATTCCATCCTCGGCCAGTCACAGACAGTCACTCAGTTAGTCACAGTCACTTAGTATAGTCACAGTCACTCACGCAATTAACACTCAATTAAGTCAGTGGCAATCACGGAACAAAAGAATGTATTTATCCCGAATTGTTAATATGTAGATGGACTGATGGTGGTGGTGTTTATTCAAGAACATTGATATGGTGCATAGTTACGATGGTACGTGTTAGTGTGAGTTCATAAATTAATCATGTGTCATAAGTCAGTGTGTCGTTTTATATTGCATAGACTCAACCATGCATGCAGGATCGAGCAGCTGATATAAGTCAAGGAAATATTTATATTCAACGCTTGTGGCTGTAAATAAAATACAATTATTATAATTATTATGTTATGAAATGTATTAAGCTATATTCAATTAAGGATATTTAATTAAAGTATAATATATCCGATCAATAAGCTATAATTATAATTTTTGAAGTTTTTGAACCATGAACCTGTTGTATATACAGTCTGCAAAAAAAGTATTAAACCGTCTTATGGGTAATTTTATTTATTTTCAATGTAAGGATGGTTCCAATACTTTTGTTGCCGACTGTACACTGATATTATAATGCTAAGCAGGAGATATACTTGTAATCGACCATAGATTAAAAATTTGTGTATTTGATAATATGGTGGGTAGGGCTATGTTAGGCTATGCAACACCGGTCGAGGTTAGGTTGGCTCTATCTGTACTTTATCGGGCCAGATTAGGCCAGATTACGTTACACTACACCGATCGAGGTTTAAATTAGTAGGATATACGATTTATTAACATGTCTGGCAGCATACCTAATGTGGCCAGTTTCACAGTATATATATATATATATATATATATATATATATATATATATATATATATATATATATATATATATATATCCTCCTGAACGCAAGAACGTGGATGTTCAAATGATTTATAGTAGAGCTTTTTTCTGATAAAACTAGCAGCATTTGCAGAACTGTGGAATGACGGTGCATATTCACGTATATATTACATAAAGTTCACGAGGATACAATGAGGACCTGAAGTACGGTACTCTAGAATGCTAACAGAGCTGTGCAGCCAACCAGTCAAGACCTTCATACAGTCCTTGGGATTTGATGGCACAGGTTGGCTGGACATACCAAGGTCTGGTCAGGTGACGTAACCCCATCTTGTCTGTCAATTCCTCCAGCGACACAGCCTTAGGGAGGTCCGTCTTGTTGGCAATCACCAGCAATGGACAGTTTTGTACCTCGTCGTTCTCAAGCTGTGGAACAGATAGCTCTAGGACTCTAGGTCTATATGGGTGTGGTATTATAAAGGAGAGTTTATCTTAAGGACCCTGTGATCGTGTATGGAAATTAGAGGCTTCTGATTCCTCTTGAGCCTGACGATGCCAAGAAAGAAGCTCCTTCCATATAGGTGATGTTTCGTGGCAACATTTGAAGGACTCAATTATCTCCAATTTTCTGACTACATCACTGGGTCCCGTATTTGTTGGTGAAGTGGAGAGCTGCGGACTCCTCTAAAGTATACCAGGAAACAGGACCAACAGATTAGCAATAACAATGGTGGCCCGTTGCTAGGAATAGTTAGGAGGAATCAGTTGCTCCACATTTACCAACACTACTATTTTCCCCTTTAATTGAACTACTTCTTCAAGGAAAAGGCTCCTCGATCGTCATTCAATCCGTATTCGCACAGACACGTAACTAATAGGAATGTGACTCTTACCACCAAATGTAGCTCTTCCCTGGCCTCCACCAAGCGCTCCGGGTCGTTCGAGTCCACCACATAGATGATAGCCGAGGTGTTGACATAATAGTGACGCCACAGTGGTCCGGGTCTCTCCTGACCACCAATATCCCACACGGTGAAGCTGATGTTCTTGTACTCAACCGTCTCCACGTTGAACCCTTCGTTTGACATGGATATAATTAGTTTGTATAGTCATTTAGTTAGGGTATGTCGTGCATACGGAAAATGTAGTTGGCTTAGGTCAACACATATTTATATAGAGAGAGAATTGGACAGCAGGCTATAGGTTTGTTGATGTAGTTTTGTCTGTTATTCTATATTCCGGAAGGTGAATGAAATCATGTAACTTAGCATTTACTGAAAGTTAAATGTTACGTATGGTATTATGAACAATTGAATCAGTACGTAGTGTTAATGTTACACTTTACTAAACGATAATAAAACTACCACACCTAGGTATATAACCCTTAAAGGTAGATTATCTTGTTGGTAAATTGGAAGGCTACTGCCAGATTCCTCCAAACTATTTAACTATGCCAGAAAACAGACGCCCTCAATGGTATTATAAGGGAATAATTGTCGTGGCATAGTTAGAAGGAATCATGCAGAGACCTTCCAATTCGCAAACCAAAGAACCTCCCCTTAACCAAATGAAATTCAACAAGAGCAGCTGATGACATATTTTCTTACCTAATGTTGGTACGGTGGAGATAACTTGGCCCAACTTGAGTTGGTATAGTATTGTCGTTTTCCCTGCAGCGTCCAGACCAACTGTTGATTAAGAGAGAACGTGTATAGTAAACCAGTCATAAGGGGAAACTATAGTAATAACTGTACTTATTAAAATGAATATAATATAATAAGGTACATTTTATAATCGCGGGGGTCAGCGCTCTGATAGTTATATCTGTAATTTACTTCAAGTTAGGTTAGGTGTGAAATTTTGGATTAGGTCCTTGTACACCTCCCCAAGATTATTATTCCCAGTATCTATTAGACTGTTTGTTATGTATAAAAAGGTTAAAAAAAAAATCACATTTCCCAGGGTTATGTAATTCAGTATTCATTAACAAATACATTCCTTTTCAGGTAAGGATAATGTTTGTCTCCGGATAATGTCTTCACTCAGACTGTTTCAAGATGTCTAGTGCTGGGTAAGTGTTTTCTTTGGATTTGTTTGTACAATTAAATAATATTACTGATGGCTCTAAGTTTACATATGAATGCTGAAAGATTACATAATATGTCTGACTGTACGGTTCGGTGTGTCCCAAACATAAGGCAGACCAGGCTGGTGTACTAGTCTGCAAAATATTAGTTTATTACGTTCGTTACATCATCCTGGTAGTCTCAGAACAGCTAAATTCCCACCATCCATGCACGTATTTGATAACTTCATGCATGGCCTGTAGCGGCAACGTTTCCCAAAATGTTGGTTGGAATTTGTACTAAAGGTAAATAAAGAACTTAAATAATAATAATAATATAATAAGTAAATCCTATGCCAGGTAACACTTGCTAGGTATAAGAAAGATTACGAAAGAAAGATTGAGTTAAGGGGCTTGATTCCTCCAATTTATGCAAGGAAACAGAACCAATGAATGAATATAATTGTATCCTGTTGCTTGAAATAGTTGGGAGGAATCGGTTGCTCCAGATTTACCACCAAAAACAATGTGCTATATACGCCCTTAATTAAGGACCCTGTGATCGTGTATGTCACTGTATGAGAATTGGAGGCTTTTGATTCCTTCTAAATATGCCACGCTCCTTTCATATAGGTTGTGTGTGTGTGTGTGTGTGTGTGTTTCGTGGCAATATTTGAAGGACTCCTATACCTTCAATTTTTCTGACCATATCACAGGGTCCTCTAAAGATAATAAATAATCAGACTCACCCATTAGAATTCGACAAGGCTTCTTACTCTGTACCAAGGCTAATATACGACTGACAATAAGACCCATGTTTATGTTTAGGATCACTCAGTAGCCTAATAATAGTACCGGTAATATATTGTTCTCTCGGCCTTAGTTTCAGTACGAGTTGCTCAATATTCAGTAGATAATTCCTATGAGTGTTGAATACCGTATCCTCTCTTGAATACTTTGTTCAATCACTGTCGTTCTATTAAATGTTTAGTGTATTTACTGTACGGGACGAATCGTGGTGTTGAATCTTTACGAATAATAAATTTTCAATGTTGTCGCGGAAACACAATCGCTTAATTATGATGAATCCTTGTATGAGACCTGGTGGTGGCTTCTGATTCCTCCTGACTGTGCCACGAAGCAAGCAAGCTCCTTCAATATAGGCGGCGTTTCGAGGTAGTATTTGAAGGACTCGCTAACCTCCAATTTTTACCAACGAGAGAAATTCCTCTCAACCAACACAGTATAAAAGTTGTTGCACTCGTAGAAAGTTTTGGCCCGAGCGTCATGTATGTATGTATGTATGTATGTATGCACAGTGAGAGGTAAGTTGTAGTTAGCCTAGTGAGTGAGTTAGTGGTGAGGGGTCTGTGTATAGCCTATATATATATATATATACGGTATGCAGCCAACCAGGGACTAATGTGGTGTCATATTGTGGTTCCACGTTACTACCTTCTGAGTTGGAAGGTGTGTGCGTGTGTGCGCATGTGTGTTGACTTGGCTACACACACGTTGGCATGCTCTTATCAGATAGCTGGAAGGTGTGTGTGTGTGTGAGAGAGAGAGAGAATGCAGATATAATGAGTCATCACTGAATCTGTAATAAATCTGTAGCCTACTATAGCTAACAGTCGGGGACTAAAGTTAGACTAAAAATGGTGTAAACTATCCTTTCCTAACTGTTCTCTCGAGTTTTTGTTATTATTATTATTATTGTTATTATTATTATTATTATTATTATTATTGTTGTTGCTATTATTGTTATTGTTATTATTGTTATTAATTATTATTATTTTTATTATTATTTTATCATTTTCACCAGGTCTAAGCAGCCTCAAACTCAACCAGTTTTATATTTTGAAATAGGAATAAATTGTTAGATGAATATTAGTTGCAAACTGGACCTGTGTCTACTAGGCTATTGATTTGTTGCTGTGTGAGTAAGTAGCATAATCCTGTCAAAAGGCTATTAGGCTAGATTACAATGCAGTATAGGCTAATACAACAAACAAATATAAAAAGCAGTGATAATGATAATAATAATATACATGTAATACCTGAAAAAATGGAAACTATATAATTATATGGAAACAAGTAAAATTATATACATATATGTTACTTTAAAATACACACCGTAATTAATAATATGGACAATGTAAAGGTCAGTCTGGATGAACAGGGGTGAGAAAAATGAATGAGATAAATCCTTGATAATGAAAACGACGACAGAATGTATATATAATAATGATGATGATGATGACATATTATGACGACACATTATAACGACACATTTCCTCTCCCTGATAGCGTTTGTTGCACCTGTAGTCTTTTATTCTCTTTGTATTGTTCTTGTTGTTACTGCTTTCAAGAACGGCTCACAATACAAAGTAAATAGCCTATCAGAATATTATTAATCAACAATAGTAGTAGTAGTAGTAGTAATAGTAGTAGTAGTAGTAAGAATAGTAGTAATAGTAGTAGTAATAGTAGTAGGAGGCAACGTGGCAAGGCAAATCAATCCCTTAAGGACCCTGTTATCGTGTATGAGAATTGAAGGCTTGTGATTCCACCTGACTATGCCACGAAACAAGCTCCTTCCCCATAGGTGGTGTTTCGTGACCTCCAAATTTCTGGGTACAACACAGGGTCCCTTAATTGACTATGTGACGTGTACAATATCGATGCGACACTCCTTACCCCGACGCAACAAATTTATAGGGTGATGCAAGAAGTAGGTTCACAGTCGCCAGCCAGTACTATACCTACCATTTATTACTGTAGTGAGCATATTTCAACACAGTGCACACACACACACACTGCTTCTCTCTTAAGTATTCAAAGTGTCTCTCCTCGGCATTGACACTGTAGTGAGAATATTTCTACTCACACACACACACAACACACAGATGCACGGCCTTAAACATAATTATTAAACAACAAAAGACACGAAATTAAGGACAGGATGTTTTGAAATCCCTGAAGAAATGATAAATAGGCTAGATGTTTAATTTATGTATTCTCTTTATACAGTTCATAGTCATTTAGGCATTTCTGAGTATTCAATCGTTCTGCTGGTGTGGATGGTCGAGAACATAAGGGTTGGAAGAGTGAGTATAGCGTAAGTAAGTTGTGTTAAAGTTAGATACAGAAGGAATTTGTGAATGGAACTCTCTTTTGATTGACGCCACGGTGCAATAAATTAAAAAAATAAACAAAAAACAGCTACTTGTATATATGCCATGTCAGTTCTGTGTGTGTGTGTGTGTGTGTGTGAAAAAAAGAAAAAAAGAAACAGCTACTTGTATCTTTACCATGTGTGTGTGTGTGTGTTAATGGTACTGTGTATAGGTGATCAACTTAGACTTGACTTGTAACTGAATATGAAAGCAGCAAGTGTGAGTCAGTGTGAATGATAATATAGCCTACGCGTCTCTCTCGCTTTCTCTCTCTCTCTCAGACTGACAAAAATAATTCTGGCCTGTTGCTGGGAATAGTTTGGAGAAATCATTATCTCCAAACAGGCAAAAAATATATATATACCCTCCCCTTAAGGACCCACGTGATGTAGCCTAGTCAGAAAATTATTGGAGGTTAGTGTGTCCTTCAAAACATTGCCATGAAACACCACCTACATACATTAAAGGAGTTTGTTTCGTGGCATAGTCAGGAGAAATCAGAAGCCACCAAATCTCACACACGTTCACAGGGTCCTTAATTAAGGGGGAAGTTTTGTGTTGGTAAATCTGGAGCAATCGAATCCACCAAACTATTCCAAGCAACAGAACACCATTATTTTTGCACGTCTGGTCCTGTTACCTATAACATACTTACTTTGGAGGAATCATGGCACTCCAATGTACCAAAAATGAATTACCACCTTAAGTTAATCTCCTCCACTGTGGTGTTACTTGTGTCATTCGTGGTGGTGGATGGTGAACCTTTCCTGACACTCTTTGTTTATTCTTAGTCCAGTTCATGGCCGAGGAATACCCTATAGGATGAGAAATACGACAAGGGTTATTCCCCTCGTATTTTTTTTTACCCTTAGGGGAATTTTAATCTGACGTGAGCAAATAGGAGGGCTACTGATTCCTTCCTCCAAACCTTGCTATCAAACACATCTATCAAACACATCTTGCTATCAAAGACATTTAATGTTACAACCCATCGGCTACACACACAGTCGTTCAAGGGATATGAGTAAGACAAACCTGATCCCAGTCACTGTACAGCCTATACGTAGCCTAATGAGTAGTTTTTGATGTATGACAACTAGGCTACGGACAAGGGATTGACTTAAGGGTTTGTATTTCCTGGTCGGTTGCTTGAGTATAGATGCCTTTGTCACATTGTGTTTTTCCTGATTGGTTATGTAGCAAAGGAAACCTTTGTCTCACTGCCCATCTTGTATGCACGTGTTATGGTGCAAATTATTCCGGATAATAAAACAAACAAATATATAATAATTATTCTCAGCCAATACAACCAACCATCCTAGTACGTGTGTGTTCATCGCCATGCCAACCACACACACACACACACACACACTATAAATTACCACTACATAATTTATATTACTACCATCCCACCCACCCACCCCATCTGAATCATATATAGTATAGGCCTACCCTTTAATTAAAGAAGTGCCGCCTGCATCATAAGTTGTCTGTATGTCATCAAGTCGTGCATCCTCTTTATCGCAGCGGCTGATCTGGGCACGTCGTCAGCAGCATACCCGTACTTTCCTTCGTACTTGTCGTGCTTGTTATCAGTCAACAGGTTTGTGCACGTGGGTCGAAGAATGAGCTGTGGTTGTGGTGGTGGGGATGGAGATTGGGCTGGTGGTGAGTGTAGTGGTGTAGAATTACTAATAGAAAGCTTCCTGAACCCTATTTTGGTCATGGTGATGTTGATGATTCGTGTATGTATGTGTGTGTGTGTGTTTATGCCACGAAATTGTTCAGTATATAGCCTAGGTGTATGGATTACTCGGGCTATTTTGAGGTTATGTTTTGTTTGTTGTTGTTGTTGTTGTTGTTTCTTGGTGTTGATATAGGATCTCTTGGTTTATTACAGATGGAGAATATAGTCTAACAATATTGAGAATGTTTGAAGTTCATTCCTCTGTCCTGTTGGTGGGCAAAGTCGATGGTTTGGATGTAAATATAACTTGGGTGTTGGCAGTTCGACTATAACTCATTCTTTTAACGTGTATTCACTTCGATATCGGCAGCGTCCAAACAGTAGGCTACAACAGATTAATTTTCATAACTCTGAGAGGGAAATCTACTCTTGTGTTTAGGAAGCCTCGAATTAGTATCACCTTCAAGGACCACTCAAATTATAATCTTTTAAAAACTTATATCATCAAGGACACATAACACTAGCCAAGATAATACAGTATTGCCATTATCTAAAAAGTTCACTGGGGCAGTAATGATAAGGCAGTGTTGTTGTTGTTGTTGAAGTTCCTCAAGCTGTCACAAGGCAGTGTAATTTTCATATACACTGACACTATATTATAAGCTATCTAGAAGTTCACTGGGGCTGTATGGGAAAAGGCAGTGTGTTTTTCATATACACTGACACTTTAAGATCACTGGAAATATGTGGAGGTTCCGTGGGGGTTGTCTATGTGTTCACTGATGATAATAATAATATTCCACACGTGGCGATTAAAGGACAATTGATTGTAATAGTCAGAACGGCATTGAAACCACATCTGTAGAATCTAGAAGGAAGGACACTGACATTCACTAGACACAACTTATTACATTATTTTCTAGAGAAGTACTAGCGTCACCTATAGAGGACAATGAACACTTCATTAAGGGGGTAATACACTTTTGATAAATTGGAGTGCCTTACTAATTCCTCCAAAGTATGCCAGAAAACAAACAGGACCAGAGTATATATAGCAATAATAATGGTAGCCTGTTGCCTGGAGTAGCCTGCATGGAGGAATCATTTTTTTTCTTCGGACTTACCAACAGTGTACTATCCATCCCCTTTACACATCTATAGAAAGACACGTTGTAGTAGGACACACGGGGAGAATATACAAGTACCCTGGCACTTACTAGAAGAACACTAACCCTGAAGAATGGGGTGGCACCTATACTGTATACTACTTACTTGGGGGAAAGGAGGGGTTGGTACTTTTAACATGTGATAAGTTATGTTGGTGAGCCCGGGGAAGATTGAGGGGATTATACCGAGGGACAAAAACCGGATGAGTCATACATATATACGCTTGGACACTAAACAGGGGAAGTGGGGCAATTAATATTATAAGGACAGATATACAAAGAGTTACAGAGGTCACATTATTTTGTTGTATGCCTAAAAAATATCGTACGGTATGAGAGAGAGAGAGAGAGAGAGAGAGAGAGAGAGAGGTAGGAGTGAATGGGATGAACTTGATGTCTCTTACAATTCACTTCTAGCCTTCCAGTCAGTCAGTCATCATAATTCATCGTCACCCAATCAATCTTGCACGGCATATTCATAATAGTCATGGATTCACCGTAGCTAGGCCATCTATAGTCCGTACTTATAGGTTACAGGAGAGTGCTAGCTATCCTTCCCTATCTGACTTGTAGGTTAATGAAGATAGCCTCACATCCCAACAACAACCAACCATGCAAAGACAGTATACTACAGCACTAACTTATTAATTCGTCGTGTACAGTTGGGGGCACATGCATGAAACACACACTTCCAACGGGCCCATTACCGAGCATACAGAATATATGATTATATAAGACTCACCTCTCTGTACATAGAGTCTCATCCTTACCTATATGCTTAACGAGGGGGCTCTTTCGTTTCAAGTGTGACTGTTTCATAATGTGTCCACAACTATACCATTCTTGTTTCGACTCTTGGCTGCATGGTGTGTCGGCAATGGTGTTTTCTTTCACATTAATAATTTATACGGTTTTTACTTCCGTCAGCGAATAGGGGACGTTATGTGATCAGCTCCGTTTGTCTGTCTGTCCATGAAGTAAATAATATATTGTTATAGGATATGCGCCAAAGAAAAAGTAATCATTTAAAGTTAGAAGGCATTCGGTAGAGGGAAGTCGAATGGATACATACTTAGAACACAATTTAACATAATTCCCATGTTTGTCTGTATGTCGATCCGCGTGTAAACAAGAAATATACCTACCTCGAAAAGCTATTAATTAAGGACCCTGTGGTCACTCATGTATGATAATTGGAGGCTTCTGGTTCCTCCTGACTATGCCACGAAAAGAGCTCTTTCTCTATACCAGTACAATAATAGGTTTTCTAAAATGTTTCCTGCCTTCCTGCCTCACCCTATCCGCATAACATCACGCAATCCTGGTATCATTTTCCGTCCTCCTGTCGACTTTTCCTTATAAATCAGAACTCACGGATTCATTGCAAGGGGAGCAGCAGCATCCACGGAAGACGCCCACGCAGTCCGAAATATATATATATATATATATATATATATATATATATATATATATATATATATATATATATAAGAGGATAGATAGTACAGCGTTGGTATGTCAGGAGTATAAGTGATTCCTTCTAACTATTCCAAGCATCAGCAGGACACCATTATTTTCGTTCATCTTCTCCTGTTTCCTGGCTGGTATACTATGGAGGAATCAAGGCACTCTAATTTATGTATGTATACTGTACCAAAGATGTATTACCGATACACCCTTGGTTATACTCTCAGTTCTTTGTGTTCTTCTTTGCTGTAATAACACACACACACACACACACACACTCTCTCTCTCTCTCTCTCTCTCTCTCTCTCTCTCTCTCTCTCTCTCTCTCTCTCTCTCTCTCTCTCTCAATACAGCACAGTCGCGTAACACTATCTCTATATAGCCCACCTGAGTCAAAGCCCGAGATATGAAGCAGGCAGTTTCTGGACGACAGCCCACCCAAACCATCACGAGACCAAATACATATCGAACCAATGGAGGCTTTGGGTGCCCCGGGCTGTCATCCACAAACCCAATGCTCCAGATTTTTATTTCATATTTTTATTTCTATATACTGTAATACGTAGTAGTACAGGTATGGTTATAAGATTTCGACACCAGAATGAGGGAAAAAAATAATTGCTTCCACAAACCACACTTTATTACTCATGTGAGAAAAGGATTTGGAACGTCAAGAGGTTATAGTAAACATCCTCTACATGACTCATTCACTGTTTCCTATCCTTCAGGAGGTAATAGACTTTTGTTACAGTCGGCGGCAAAAGTCCCGTCACCAGATCTGTCAAAACATGAAGTACAGTATGGAAATAAATGCTTCACAGGTTCGTAAACTAAATAATCAGAGTGGTTTATATATCTAGCCCCTGGATATCGTAATTATGTATGGGTGAAAGTGTTTTTTTGATGATTATCCTGTACTAGCGGAGGAGGTACCCGGCGTTGCCCGGGAAAGATGCACTCTGGAGTTTAAAAATAGTCAATATTAACTTTATAATATGTGAAAGCATTTCAGTCTTGTTCCGCGATCTCCTGCCGCTTGCCAGTTGCCATATGTATGTACAGTACAGTACAGTACAGTTGCCATATGTATGTACAGTACAGTACAGTACAGTTGCCATATGTATGTACAGTACAGTACACTGGCCAGCACTGCCGCGTGGACAGGAGCTCACACATATTCAGAGATGTAGCACCACTGTGATTATTTAACTGGAAACAATCCACGTGTGTGAGATGGAGTATCCTCGATACACTAGCACATGAAGTGAACTTTGTTGCTTAAGGAACTGAATCACTTAAATCTCTTAAACATGTGAGCCCCTGTACCACGCGGCAGTGCTGGCAACTGTACAGCCATGGCTGATAGTGCTGGACCAGGGTCCAAGGACTGTTGGAAAGCAACTGAACAGAGTTCGAACAAGTGTGAAACACATACCAATATGAGTGAGTGGAAGGTTCATTGAGGGGTGGTGGAGGCTTTGGTGTGGTGTTCTATGGAGGCAGGGTAGGGCGAGGACTGTAAGCAGTAATGCAGAAGTCTTGGCCAGGTACTATTTTTATGAATGCTCAATATAGGTCAAAGATAGTAGTAACACATGGTGGAGTTTTGGGTTCATGTTCTACATCATAACTTTAATGATAATTACTGCAGGTAAGAATAATATATCTAGTGTGGAATTTAAGCACGTCACCGTGTTGCTATAACATTTCACTCCACCATTAGTCCCCACAAGTCAAGATAGGCTCCTTCCTTCAAGTTAGTCATTGCATATTAATAAGGTAATTATTTTGTGATCATGACACAGATTTGTCAATAATAACGATGTCCAACATTTGATGATCATTATGAACAGTAGTAGTGGTGTACTAACAGTTGTCATTATAAGTTGTTTCTCGACAGTTCCGACCGAAGATAATTCATTATATATTTTTCATTACATAGTGAATCTTTCACAACCTTTATTGTTCACATTACTTTGTGATCATAGATGGATTGGGTGAGGATGGAAACATATATCATATATTTAAGGTGTTGGATGCTTCATATGTGTCGGAGTTGATGAATACAGTAGAGCTTCAAGGTGTTGGTTGATTCAGGGTATACATAAGTAAATATTCTGATATTTCACTTTGATACAGAGTGACTTGCACCTTACATGTGATTTACAATACCCTATTTACACAAGACAACTTATTTCATTAATATTAATTGAGTTTAGGCCATGACTATATGATGCTAGTAACCACAACTGTGCACGAGAGAGAGAGAGAGAGAGAGAGAGAGAGAGAGAGAGAGAGAGAGAGAGAGAGATGACTTCCAAGGTATTCGCGACTTTAACTTTAAATGTACGGTATGAATTTTGTTGTCATCCTCGTTCAATCCGTCTATAACCGCTTAGTAATGTCAAAACTGAAGTGTGTGAAAGTTCAATATGTAATGATAATAACATGTTACATCGACCGGAGCTGTCAAATTTCATCGTAAAATATCAACAGTCATGACACTACTACCAATGTTCACAATGCTCGTAAATTGATTAAATTTGTTATAATTGACAGAAAATAAAGCCATCGTCATCACAATGATTAACTTCGAAAATTCGATATTCGATATGGGACCAACCTATGGAAATTTATGAGGCCCAATGTTAACATGTTATGTTCTAGGAACATTGTGACGTTTAAAACTTCACATTCAATATAATTTACTTATTATGTGTAATAACCATCATTAACGTTATGATGCAGAACATGAAAAATTAATTAAAACCAAGATGCGCTGCTGATAGCTGGCATATACTAAACATTGATAGAGACATCTGGCCGAGACTACCTACTGCCTCACCAACCCTCCATTTATTTTACTGTTTGAGAACATAGTATACAGATAACAAAATATAACAAATAACTTTACTAACCACAACAATGTTTTGTTCTAACAATGTCATGTTTGTTATGTAACAGATTTATATAGCTGACGTATAATTTAGTACAACATTACTACTTAAAGTCCTCTCGCTAACTTTCCTCCGTAAAAACATTCACCACACCATTACCAAGCCTACACCCTTCCATTACCATCCCCACGTTGTACTCGTGGCATGTGTTTCGAATATGAGAGTCGAAACTGGAGGTTCACACCTTGTGGGGTACAAACATTGACAACAATGGAGTGATGAACGTGGCAGTGGAGGAGACTGTACTATTATACCACCTTAAGGGGGTGCAGGAATAGGGGGACAGGCTTGGGGGGGTTTAGGAGGGTGCGGGGGGTTTTGGGGGGTGCGGGAGTAGGGGGACAGGCTTGGGGTGGAGTTAAGGGGTTGCGGGATTAGGGGACAGGCTTTCTACCCACCCCAAGCCTGTGCTCCTATTCCCGCACCCCCCCAAGCCTGTCCCCTACTCCCGCACCCCCTTAAGGGACACTGCATGTGATCTTGTATGAGACCTGGTGGCTTCTGATTCCTCCTGACCAGGCCACGCTACAAACTCCTTTAATTAAGAACCCTGTGATCGTGTACGAGAATTGGAGGCTTCTGATTCCTCCTGACTATGCCACGAAACAAGCTCATTCCATATAGGTGCATGGTGTTTCGTGGCAATATTTGAAGGACTCGTCTACCTCCAATTTTCTTACTACATCACAGGGTCCCTTAAGTAATGTAGATGGTGCTTCGTGGCAATGTTTGAAGGACTCTAACCTCCAATTTTCTGACTACATCACGGAGGGGGGGGGGGGGGAGATGTTCTTCATTTTACTCACGCGAGGTTAGACTGAATGACAACACAACGGTACAGTCACAGTCCTACAACACCTTCCAATCAAACGGCCTCGAAAAAAAAAAATAATGCGAAACTATACCTACCTAAGCTGTTGGTCTCAGTAATATTGGTTCATAAGGTTGACTCTCATAGCTCACTTTTATACACACGTTGCAGGACTTTTGACTGTGACTATACATGATGAGAATGTGTGATGTATTGTGAGACTGACTGACTGACTGACTGTGTGATGTATTGTGAGACTGACTGACTGACTGACTGTGATGTATTGTGAGACTGACTGACTGTGTGATGTATTGTGAGACTGACTGACTGACTGTGTGATGTATTGCGAGACTGACTGACTGACTGACTGTGTGATGTATTGTGAGACTGACTGACTGACTGACTGTGTGATGTATTGTGAGACTGACTGACTGACTGACTGTGATGTACTGTGAGACTGACTGACTGTGTGATGTATTGTGAGACTGATTGACTGTGTGATGTATTGTGAGACTGACTGACTGTGTGATGTATTGTGAGACTGACTGACTGACTGTGTGATGTATTGTGAGACTGACTGACTGACTGTGTGATGTATTGCGAGACTGACTGACTGACTGACTGTGTGATGTATTGTGAGACTGACTGACTGACTGTGTGATGTATTGTGAGACTGACTGACTGACTGTGTGATGTATTGCGAGACTGACTGACTGACTGACTGTGTGATGTATTGTGAGACTGACTGACTGACTGACTGTGATGTACTGTGAGACTGACTGACTGTGTGATGTATTGTGAGACTGATTGACTGTGTGATGTATTGTGAGACTGACTGACTGTGTGATGTATTGTGAGACTGACTGACTGACTGTGTGATGTATTGCGAGACTGACTGACTGACTGACTGTGTGATGTATTGTGAGACTGACTGACTGACTGACTGTGATGTACTGTGAGACTGACTGACTGCCTGACTAACCGTGTGATGTATTAATTAAGTAGAGTAAACCATCAATGTATTCGTAGTTTTGTTCCTGTAAGGTTGCCGTGGGATGTACAGTCACAAGTACTAATAAGCATACAGCCTTGGTTGAAGCTTTGAACAGTCCAATTCACCAATGAAATAATGCCAATGGAGATCTTATTGTGCATATATTTACTGTTTCTGGGTATTCGAAGCACACCTGGATACTTAATAGTGTTCGTGACTGTACAGTAGGAAGTATATCGCATAGATGCAAAATTTGTACATTTATAACTTACTCATTTCGTAATTCAAGAGTAAACATTAATTTTTGCTTTTGTTGGGCCTCCCATTTTCCTTTTACACAGAAACTCAGGTTTTTATACAGTGACTAATAAAATGTTCTCATCTTTGTCTGAATAGAATGTTCTTTGGGTAGTCGCAATCACTTAGGGAAATGTCTTAATTCTCTGAGAACTATAATGACAACATGTAATAATCTTCAAAGCTATCCTGCCTCGACATTAATTCATCCCTTTAAAATAACCTTATCAGTGACTGGGGAGGATATGCTTCAGAACGTCTGGATGTCTCATATAGACTATATAGTTGGCTTGTGGTAAGGTAATGCCACCAGTTGAAAGAAAGCATCCCCGTTAGAAAGTAACACACACCGGTTGTCATTCACTCAACTCCTATCAAATTATAAGGTTGTTGTTGTTGTTGATGTCGTCTCGCATCAACTTTGGAGAACACTTTGGCACCTCACCTCACCTCATCTCCCAAGTTATTATTCCCCTGGACAGCACTTCTGCACTTAACCCAATCCATACAGTACAGTATACAACGATCCTTCCTTCGTCATTCTGTTTCACCCCAGTCGTAGTTCTACCTTTTTTATTGTCAAGTCTGAAAGGAGTAGGCCTAAAGAATTTTCTGAGTTTTCAAAAGGCTCTGTAAGGTTGTGATATATAAAAATTTAAAATCAGTAAGTCCTGCTTCCTCTTTTAGTGATTTTGTAGTTCTATTATCTGTGTCTGCAGCAATAATAGGTTAATGTATATTAGGGTCTTGATAATGTAAAGTTGTCTTTCTGATTTTATCTTGTTCTGTAGCTTATGTACTCTTTTATTTCCTACTACTAGTTTTGTTTCTGTATTACATATTTGTAGTGTAACATTCCGGAGTTAGTCCCGTGTAGTGAAGATCCATGGCTGGTAATCGTAGGGAGTGGGGCCTGGAAGGGAGTGCTGGACATTCCAAGGCTGGAAAAAAGAAAATAAACAGGATGAGTGGAGGAGGCATTACGGCAGGAATTGGTCAGGGAGGTGCTGGACAACTCTTTGGACACAGAGGAACAACAGGGTACTATGAACAGGAAGGAGCAACGGGGTACTTTGAACAGGAAGGAGCAGCGGGGTACAGTGAACAGGAAGGAACAACGGGGTACTTTGGGCAGGGAGAGATAGGACAGGTACAATCTCAACACCTATTTGGACAGCGGAGGACAGGTTATGGTGAGGGAGGAGTGGACATTTTTGGACAGGGAGGATCAGGATACTATGGACAGTGCGGAGGTTGTGTTGTTGGTCAAGGAGGAGGAGGAGCAGCAGGAGGAGCAGGATCAGGATACAGACGAGAAAGAAGAGATGTTTTCAGCGAGTGTACGTCGAGTGTCGGAGAACCCGGTGGTGTGTCAGGTGAAGCCAGTGGAGGAGTACCCAGAGTAGCAGCAGGAAGGAGTGGTACCAGACGGATGCATATGTATGAGATGGGACCCCAGGATGACCGCGTGATGGAGAAGAAACGCAAGGAAGCAATCAAAGCCAAGAAAACCCGAGACAAGAATAACCAGCAGAAAGCATATTACCTGCAGGTACTGACCAATACCACTGAGGAGGTAGACAAACTTAACATGGAAAGGAATAAGAAGCGAATGGATGTTGCAGAGTTGGAGAAAATAGTGGACGACATGTCACGTTTGAAACCTCACCCTGAGTGACTTCTTGTGCCTCATGCGTTTTGGTAAGGAATATTTCTACTTCTCAGAGCTGTTATAATTTAGTTGTGTTGTGTTGTTTTCCTAAATCAGAGGGTTTTAAACTGTTTGGAATAAAGTGACAAGGGTGTGTAAACAAAGTAATAGATTAAAGAACTTATTTGCAAATTGGGGTGTACAGTCACGAGCATAAGTTTCTTTACCCTCATGGCGAGAATGAGGCCGAAGTTGTGGTTGGAGACGGGCCAGGCAAACGAACATTGGGAGTCAGTATCTCATGACGGCGTAAAAAATTTGTTGTATTCAATTGAACACCTACCGTGACATGAAGCATCATCCCAACATTATGAACTGGTCCATTTTTGTTCGTCTAGTGACTCTAGTCCATATCCAACCACGACTTCGACCTAACTCTCGCCAGAGGGATAAAGAAACTTATGCTCGTGACTGTACACTGTATACTTATCCATATTAATATGACAATATACTCCTAAGCTGTGGGACCACATTATTTGGGTATCTCTTTGTTTTGACCCACAAGTAGTACATAATGCAGTACTAACTAGACTTTGTTTCCCGTATCAGCCATTACGCATTTGCCAGAGAGGAAAAGTGTGTGTGTGTGTGTGGTGTTTTCATGTTTCGACATTCTACCATCTATTGTATTACAGATGATTGGTGTGTGATGTTCGTCAACCACAACCTTCATCTGCAGTGTGATCAGCTTCCAACTTTGTAACAACATGTTATAATATATTTAATTTTACTTCTGGTTATATATTTTTAGCACCTATTATATATTTTTGTAATAATACTTAAGGACTAAGTATATTGTGGCTACGCGGGATTGAAGTGAAGCGGATTCTGAAACACATTCAAGTTGAAATTAGTAAATATTAAACAAAAAAGTATTGTTCTATTTGGTAATTGGAATTATTTAAAAATTTCACGTTTTATGCATATTTAGTCCGCTATGCTTCGATCCCATATAGCCCATTGCATGTTGAAATTTTATCCTACTAGATCCCACTGCAATATGAAAAAGAATATATATATATATATATATATATATATATATATATATATATATATATATATATATATATATATATATATATATATATATATATATATATATATATATATATATATATATGCAAATAAATCACTTGGTGGCACGTGATCCAGGAATATGCGTAAATCCACAAGGAAGGAAAAATAAACACGGAGTCCCAAGCGCTTTCGTGTATTCACATCTTCAGGGGAAATACAGAGTGTAGACTGTAGAAAAATGGTTGCCGACTCGAGCGGTCGCTCCCCCAGGGCGGGGTCAGTACCTCTACAGGCCGCCACCAGGTGGCTCCCATATCAGTACAGCGCAGGGTTGCGCTGCATACCATAATTATGGTACTTGTACCATAATTCAGTGTCTGCGTACCATGTACCATTCACTGCGTACCGTGTACCATAATTTTGTGACATTTCATTTTCTCGTTCACAGCCTTAGATCTGACTCATCTGAGTCCTCTTGACTCAATTACTGTTGCCGGTTGTCATGGGACCTCAATTCCCGAAAGAGATTAGAAGGGTCCTGTGTAGCTGTCAAAGGTTTATAGTGGCTACTTATTCTTCCACATCACATCAGGAAACACGTTGCTTTAGTATGTAGGGTCATTTGTTTCATAGCATAGGTTGAAGGATTGAAAAACTTTGAATTTGCCGACTTCATCACAGGGTGGTCCATTAAAGGCTTAAGGGACCCTGTGCTGTAGTCAGAAAATTGGAGATAAATGAGTCCTTCAAATATTGTCACGAAACACCACCTATAGGGAAGGAGCTTGTTTCGTGGCATGGTTAGGAGGAATCAGAAGCCACCAATTTTCATACACGATCACAGGGTCCTTAACCATACAACCAGAGTATGCTGAGATTTCTGACCACCTTAATTCCTTTCTCTTACTGTCTACTTTTATTCTCTATTTATGTGAAGGTTGTAGTTGTGGTAGTAGTGAATGTGGTGGTGATGATTCCCATTTAGACGATTTTCCAAACACCATTCCCTGTGTAATGTTTGTTGTTGTGGTAGCACAATGATGGTGACTATAACAAGAAAAACGAATTTGCCTTAACTTAATTATGTAATATTCCTGTGTTTTATAATATAATATAACTTGTTTATTAAATAATCTGCTTATTAGTATAGATTAGCACAGTACAATAATAGTACCATAACTGATGTGCACAGCGTACCATAATTTCGATGAAAGTACCATAATAGGCGAGCCCACACTTTGAGTGATGTTGCCAGATGGTGGTCTATTTTTTATCTGCGACATTTTAAGTGCTGGACATGGGTAACTCAGTTAAATTTCATACCTTATTTTACACTAGAAAATTAGCGTTCTAGTTCACGACCTTTTACTTAGATGTATAAAAAAATACATACTTTTGTGTTTTCGCATAATATATGCTGAATATACTATATTTTTCATATAAATTAGTAAACAGTAAAAGTCGAAATGTGTGCATTATGCGGCTTTCATGAACTGCATGAGTATAACAGCCTACAAATATTAACAATTGTATATAGCATGACCCATACCATGAAGCGGAAAATGTTGAAATGCCATATGTTCACATTTATTAGCATTAGAAATATGCATACCTTGCACTGCCAGACGCATGAAGAGGTGAAAGCAAGCTAACTGAATGTGTGGATACTGCGGGGATCGCACACTGGTTGCTGCAGGAGCAGAGAACGTATCGTACGGAGACACCAATATATTATCAACATCTTATTGTGATTTAGTACTGTTACTATCATTGACGACGTAAAATGTAAAATATAATTATAAAAGGCCTGTATAAGTTTGTATATCATTCTAATTTTGTTATATTTGCGTATAAGCGGACTAAAAAGCCTCTTCTGAAATAATAGGATATGTATTTTTATTCATGGCAGTATTCGTATGAAAATAAGTCCAAGATAAGTTAAAAATATGTAAAAAAATATTGAATAAGTTATAATAAGTCGTTCCACAATAGGAAGCCCAATATAACTTTGCCCGACATAGGACATATTTTCCAGCCTAGAAATCGCCATCAAAATGCCGTTTGGCAACTCGCTTTAAAGTGTGGGCTCGCCTATTTCGGCATTAGTGTACAGTAATTTGGGCAGGTCGGCAGCGCAACCCTGGTACAGCGCCAGATTTGAATTTATATTTACTTCTGATGATCTTCACGGAATAGACCCTTCTAGCCCAGATTATGCCTATACGGGGCCTGGGCTGGAGAAGGGGTGTATTCTATAGCAATCCAGCTGTGCTGGTTCCACTTTACCAATAATTATTAGTTTTTCACGGACGTCGGAAGGTCGGACGAGTCTATTGAGCTGTGAACAAACATGAATGACGAGCTCATTATTGAATTGGTTAGAAATCAATTTGTTCTTTATGATTTATCCCAACCAAATTATATGGACAGCAGTTTCAAACATTCAAAAATTGTATGGAATTTTACAGCAGTGCCACGGATATGTGTGAACAGATCGATATCACTGATGCGTCACGGATATAACTGACACTGAACGAGTGAACGGACGTGGCACTGACAAGTCACAGATATGTGTGAATGGACCTTTAAGGATCGAGAGGCTTCGATCGACTTATCCCAACTTTTTAAAATCATACTTTACTCCTGCTGTGCTGGCTGACAAACAAGGGCAGGAATAGCACATAGCACACTCATGGCTGACGATGGTGGCCGCCTTAGCTTGGATCAGGTCATGGGTGCCTGAGTGGGCGGGATAGAAAGTTTCAAGACTGGGTCACGGGACGGTGGAATCGAAAAACTGATGAAGGAGGTTGTCCTTGTGTTCTTGTATAGGTGTTGATGAAAAAGTAAATGAGCAGGTATTGATTAACCAAATAACTCCTTATGCCTGGTCAAATGGACAACCATCCCACACTGTAACACTGACAATCTCTAACATCCTTTTGTCATCTTTCTCAATTTCTCAAAATTTTCGCGAGGCCGTGAGGCGTGAAGGGGACGAGACTACGAGCGTATTCATAAAACATTGTAGCCTATTGTGTGAGAGGGGCAGACATATTTCGGTCACATACTTTACTATACCGCTATACTATAATTTTAGAATATGATGTTAAATACATAATAATGTGGCCTACAGCAAAAGTGCCAGCGGGTGGGTGGGGGGTTACAGCTATAATAGTAGGTGTATTATATATATCGGAAACGCGGTATTTTCGACGGAAATCCCAGAGAAGAAAAGTATCTCTCCCATTGTCTTTAGCTTAAATCGGTAGCTTAAATTCTCCGGTACCATTATATTATTGTATTGAAAAACTATAACCAAGGGAAATTGGAATGCGTTTACTGGTGATTTTAGTTTTCCAATACTTCCCGTGTCAGCTCAATTTATACCAGACAACTATTTTAATTTAATAAGAAAACATTCTGTAACGACTCGAAAATATATGAATAACGAATGAGCGTTAACACAAGAAAAGAATGTTGGGATCTATTTAAGCCTCCCTCGTCCCGGCCAGGCGGTAGGAGAATTGAGAATGATATAGGAATGGGGGCAAATATACGAAAGATGTCTATAAAGTTTCACCAAGGAATTTATTACCACACACAAGATATTGATGAAAGAATCCACTCCAAACGATAATTATACGGAATTTTGGCTTGGAATTGGCTCATAAATAAGACCAATGATGACCAGAATTAACCTTAGAACTATACTTAGAATTAGAATCAACCTTATAACTATACTTAGAATTAACCTTAGAACTATACTTAATCCTACAAAGAACACATGTACAAGAAATAAAGTTTCACCAAGGAATGACAAAAAAATTACATAGAAATTAATAATACTGAAATAGATATCGACAGCAGAAACTGATTGAATCAGGAAATAACCCTCTGAACTTATAATAACCCTAAGAATAGTACCATGTCACCACATTCGTATCACTGTTTGTTTCCTAAGAATTATCACAAATTGTTGTTCTCACTTATTCAACTAGCTCGATGATCACACACAGAAATAAACACTCACGGCGGGCAATGTACCCTGAACCGTAATATGAATAACGAAAGAATCACACATAGAATTGAACACTCACGGTGGGCAATGTACCCCGAACCGTAATATGAATAACGAAAGAACCACACCTAATAATTAACTTTCCCAGATATATCATTGACTCGTATTACCTCGTGCTTCAGAACGCCACCTGTTAAGGGGAAAGCAGTAGAAAGAATCATCTCAATTTATCACTGAAATCGTAGGGCAAATTATTAATTACAACACATCAAGCACTTATTGGACACTTACTCTTTAGTTATGGAATATTATTATCGTTTTAAGTCCACTAATTACTATATTTAACACAGACTATTTATCAAATGTACCTGTTAAGGGGAAAGCCGTAAAAAGAATGAGCTTCTCCCCAGGCTTAGCGAAATATTGGAACATTAATTACTTTCCGTCAATAACCCTCTGGGACTGCTAATTACTTTTGTAATGAGTTTTTAAAAATAAGATAGGAGATTGGTGAGTCAGGTAAGTGGTCTTGGAGGTTAGTTAACTACCCATTATGCTAATCCTGAAATTCCATACATTATTTTGAAGACTCCGCTATCCTCGCTCGAATTCCATATAAGCTGATGCAATACCTCATATCATTACAACCTGGGGTGGGATCTTCAAAGCATCGTAACCGCAGTTATGATTCTCGTAGCGCCATATTTGCTCGTAAGTTGCTCATAACCGCTACGATCGTATCTTCAAAGCCTCGTAAGGGAGTTTCCGTCCGCCATTATGCGCCATATTTGCTCGTAGCGCTACGAGAACTGAAAGCACCCTTTAGGCTGATAGCAGGGTCGCGTAGTCGATAAACAACCCGTAAATAGTGAGATTTGAGTTTATTTACACTTGGCGCGGCCGACACAGGCAACATAATGGTTGTTGTTGTTGTCACTTATCGGTAAATATAAACAAGAGGAGGGGATTCAGTGAGCAGCTTAGGAGAATGGAGCTGCAAGTGTCAATTTAAACTGATGCACTGTGAAATAGAAAGTTACAAATACTTTTTTTTGTATCATTACTTTTGGAGTGTTTAAGAATAATAGGATATAATGGTGACTTACTAATTGCAGGAAAGTGGCTTCCAGTTACCTGCAAACAAAGCAGAAATTCTTCATTGCATAGTTAGACCTAACTTAATCCATGTAGTATGAGTCTTTAATCCATAGTCCTTTGCATGAAGTGGATATTCTTAAGGATAATAAACTTTCTTTATGATTGATTGACTTTCTAATGAAAATATTACAAGCACATTAATGTGATGTGTGAGCTGGTAACATTTAAATAACTGGAATTATATACCTACTGATATATACTGGAGATGTGTAAAAGGTTGACCATATTCCCGAATCTAAAGACAAAAATATGCCTCAGAATTAACTAATGCAAATATTATCATGTTGTAAAAGTCTCAATAACATGTACCGTACATGAACCTTTCCAACCAATTCAATTAATTTTATTGAACAGTATAATTTAATACATAATTTTCACCTGTTCTCATATTACATAAGACTTGTATTTTTTTTAAATAAATGCTTTTCAACAGCATATAACAAATATGTGACTGGTATTGGTTTTTCTAAATGTTTTAATTATAGACTATAAAAAAACCTACATTTTATTTACATATGACACCTGTAAAGTTTACAGAAATCCATGATACCTCCCTAGCTATTTGTACTATTAGTTTCCTGCATTATCACAGTTCATTACATTATATATACCTGAGTAAAAACCTGCAAATTTTTGATATTGGAAAGCTGTTTGAACTCATGTACTTTCCAACAATGACTGAAAACAAAAAAACACCAATTCCTTAATGACTACAGTACTTGTTTGGCACTCTTCACATTGCTTGGACATATCACAAATATGGCAGAGAAATTATTAAAATACAATAAGATTAAAGCCACAGTACGGCATAAGTATATCCTTATAGTTAATCTTCGAACTTTGATATGTAAATAAAACTAAGACATTAATATTATTAGCCAAAGATAAGAATGCATGAAAAAAAAGTTGATTTTACTCAAAGAATAATAAATCTAACATGAAATGTCAATGTTAAAAGCTATATTTGAAAGACAAAATATATAATGAAAATAAATAATGTAATTTCTTAAAAAACATAAGCAGAAGTTAACAATAATTTAGATTGAAACCTACACACAAACCACACAACTAAAAACATACTTGCACACTAATAACTCTGTCACAAAATATAACACAACTTAAACCACACTAATCATTACAAAAAAAAATCACACACACACAACAAAACACACTTGAAAACAAATCACCTTTTCTCGATAGCCTTTTTAATGTTCACCAAAGTTTCTGATATTGTGGCTATATTTTCTGCAAGATCCATCAAAATATCCCTTATAGTCTTATGGACAACTACTATCCGTTTCAGCGCCGGACAGACGCTGTTTTTCGCAAATATCTCCTAAACGAATCATTGTATCAATATAATATTTCAACACACTATCCTTAACACCCGGGCGTAATTTATGGCTGACATACCATATTCCTATATGTGTTATGCGAGGAGTTTACTCGTGAAAAATAGCACAAAGCTTGCCAGTCATATTGACGCATTCGAAGGAAAGTGTGGCCCCCCCAATACCCTCCCAAACCATTCCTAACCACAACTACATCCCCCCCTTCTCACCCCTCCCTCCTCCTCTTCTCCACCTAGCTCCTCGCCTCCCTCATCACTCGTGGCCCTCCCTATTTCTTCCATCACTGTATTATATATTAGAATGTTATGTAGATGTATATGTATAGATATGATTATTAACTAAGAGTATGGTGCAGTACAATTCTATAGAGGCAAGACGTATTTCACTTAGATAATTACTGTACAACAGCATGTTTACATACATGTAGTATGTAGAAGGTCCATGTTTGCAGTCCTTATGGTCAACCATGCAAGTGAACACGATGTACTGGCATTACCTGTGGTCTGGACATTCTAGGAAAAGTTATTAGATACTGTGTACCTATTCATTATAAAATGTCAACTTGGTCCAGTTAATATAATGTTATTTTGTTGACTTGTCCCTTTTATATTTATATTATCACAAATTACATATATATATATATATATATATATATATATATATATATATATATATATATATATATATATATATATATATATATAATAGTGTAGGATTTAATGCTGCAAACATGATAAAAAAAATTTATTCACAATCATTGTCAAGGAAAACGTCGTCTTCATCATCACTGGCTTTCACGTTTGTACAATGTGGCAAGACGAAGAACAAACGCTGCCCTGCATCCACGGGGGCAAATGGACAACATTGTTGCTAATAGGTGCGCCTCGGCAGTCAATGATTTCTACCCTGTCACTACTTGAGTCATAGCCTCGGACTGTTGGGTACCTCATACCTCAGAGAGAGGTGGAGGGGATACGGGAGACTGAATATTCAATTAAGGCATAAATTGGTTATTTAAAAAGGTAAAGAACACATGAAGCAACCATGAACGATTATATTTGGTTGCCCAAAACCAAAATTAATCATTTTTCTGGTGGCCTTAGACACGTGAGTTATTATCCGGCTATACGGCCATTAACAACGGGATTAGCTATTGCGTTAATGGTCGTTTGACCCACTCTGGTTTTCATGTCCACACACAACGGTAACTGTATTAAACAATATTACTAATGAACGATACGTATATACATACCGTCAAAAAAAAATAAAAAATGGAAGGGGGATGGTGTAAATATGGGGGTGAAGAGTGAAAAGGGGAGGGTGATAATGTGATATTGGGGTAGGGAAGGAAGGAATGGTGTGGGGGGATTTCGGGGTGTTGGTGGCGGGGTTACACGAGTACCCCACACTCGTCCGATTCTCTATAACGCCTTAGATATGATGACTGGATTAGGCTTAATATCACTCAGTAAACTCCTAACATAACACATATAGTAATATGGTATGTCAGCCATAAATTACGCCCGGGTGTTAAAGACGGTGTGCTGAAATATTATATTGATACAACGATTCGTTTAAGAGATATTTACGAAAAACACCGTCTGTCCGGCGCTGAAACGTATAGTAGTATATCTGGAGCTAGCGTAGCTTCCAGATGAGCTGTCACACCTCCAGCTGACCTAGAGGAAGGGCGACTTGAGGCTACAGAGCTGTGGTACGAATGCTCCTCACTTGGTGGTAGGTTTTACCAGCTTCGGCAAGCTGTCGCCAGTCAAAACCTCACAGTCTTCCACTGTAACTGGCCCGAAGTCCTGCCAACTTGGCCCAGGTCTAGGTGAAGGGGCCCTTGATGGCAGTCCTGGGTCATCCACATCACCTTCATCCAAGTCTTCTTCAGCAGCTGAGAAATTATGAAAATTAGCAACTTTCATATAATTTTAGAGAAATATTAAGGATTATCGTTATGAATTAAAATTGTAAAGTCACTCTTAAAGAAAGCAGTATATAATTAGTCATACATATAAGTACAGCAGCAGTACTGCAATTTTTACTTGGTTAAAGTACTCATATGATACATATGGAATCCAACAAAGCATCACAAATTTAGTTTTGATTAACATGGCTCCAATTTTTTCGACTACATGAACTGCTAACAGGAGTTATTTATATGATACACAAAATGTATAAATCACTATGTACTTGACTCCTGTATATTGGGTCATCACTGTACATGTACCGTATTTACTGAAGGTATGGATATATGAAAACATCTTGTATATTTGTTCCTAGGACTAAGGCCTTATGATTTGCACTGTTTAACTTTGAATGGAATTGAGAGGTAATGCTGCTCAAAATGTATGTTTTATATATATATAAACTCTCTATATAATTACTTCACATAGTGCCAATGAGGGAAGATTTCCATATTACTAGCCTAGATGAACAGCAGGATATTTTTTACTGTTATATACTGTACATACTGCCTGGGTCTTGGAGTCCACAGAAATACCCGACACTTGCACTTCTTTAATGACTTGAGCCATAGCCTCTTCTATGTGGGTGAATGTCTTTGTGTCACTAGTGTCACCACCTGAAATATAACGAAAAATGGTACATAATTCAATAACAAAGCAGAACCAAGCAGAATAAATTACAATACCTGCTGGTTATCGTATTAAAATGGTACTGTATCTAAATCAGGCAATGGACACTCCCCCCCATCCTTCAACCCATGTGTGCCCATGCCAACAGCCGAATCCACAATATAAATAATGCTTATATAATTTATTTCCTTGATCTGTCTTTCAATAAATCTGTTTGAAGTCTTAGTTATTATATTGCACTTGCCAGATTTCACTACATATGGTATATTTCTGCCTGTTACTTGGTAATGGCAATCAACTGTACAGATTTTGAGATTAATATATAAACTACTGTAGGTAGGTGTAAAGGAAATAAAACAGTGACAGTAGAAGTTAAAATAATATAATGTCCTCCCAGTCAATGTCTTTGATTTATTTTCATGACAACCAGCTACCAGTAAACTATTTGTATCATGCTGTTCTTGATTTACAGTACGTAACCTAACCTATCTTAAACTAAACTAGCCAAACCTAACCTAACCAAAAATCTATATACAATATACCAGTGATTGGCGTGATATTAAAAATATGCCCGGGGGGGGGGGGGGGGGCAGCTGCCTTATCTCCACTGTTGTGTTAAATGTTTATCAACACAGTATAATAATTCACTTACCTGTCTTTTGCTGTTAATTCCTGTCTGATGTAACTTGGTGACTGTGTCATCTCTATCAGCTGATGGTGAGACAATGTTTATTTGTTGACATTGTAATACTACGTTATGATTGGCTTACAATACCAAGGACATATTGTTTCCTTCATTGTGATTGGGTGAGAGCCAGTCAGCTGGGTGGCGGGATGAACAAAACACACGGAACCAAACGGCCAGCGACGCTCACTACGAGGATATCATCGTGAGCTACGAGGGAGGTTATGAAGCTTTGGAGATACCAACTTATGATCCTCGTAAGCCACGATCAAATATGGCGGCTACGAGATAGTAAAGGTGATCGTAGCGCCACCAACTTACGATGCTTTGAAGATCCCACCCCTGGTTGTTACCACGTCCTCCTGATCAACCCATCTCCCAAAATACATACACATAATTAATTTCCTACCTATTATAATAACTAACATGTCTATATTATATATATATACAAACATTATACATTCCAGTAATAACTACTCTCACGTTTTCTTTTTCTTCGGCCGTGACTACAACTCGAAGATGGACAAGAAAAAATAAAAGGGTAACTCAAAGAGATCCATTGAATAAATATAAAAGGAGCGTTACAATTCCATCTGACTATTAATAAGAAAACATCCCATCAGGCTGACCATCTCCCCAAATTTATGTTTAGTGCTGTAGTGTAGTAGGATAGACAGTGTTTTGTTCTAAATTTGATCAGCGTTACAATTCCATGCTGAGCTTACATCATTACGTGTGACATTATTATATTTATTTAAACACAACATTCAATACTATGACTTCCGCTGCAGGTACAGTACCAAACTAAATTTCTTTAGAGTATTGGCTAATTGTCTTTTAATTATATAATACTAGTTTTCAATTGAACTGTCATTTACCAAGCTAATCAGATACTAATGCATTGGTAAATTTGGTAATTTTCCGAATTACACATGTGCGAGATTTTCAGACAAAACATTGTCTTTCCTATAGATTTTCATGTGACTGGTTCGATTTTAACATTCATTTGTTGTGCAAATATCTTATTTTGGCCATACCCCATCACCCAGCTATTACTCAATAATTGATTATTTCTAAATTTAAGTCATGCCTACTTTGTGGTTCCTGTCTATTATAGTGATACAATTAAACCCACCAAGAAATTATTTGCAGACATAGGCTTATTACTGTATTCTGTGATTGTTGACATCTGCAGCTTTCCTCCCGTTTTTATAGAAATACGGAAATTTCATTGGCTAATTTTCAGTCCTTTGGTATTTCTTAAAACCTCAGGGATCTAGCAAATATAGTTCTAAGGGCTTCTGCAATACCTCCTACTGCCTCTGGTGTTAGGTTAGGTCAGGTTAAAATTTCATGGAAGATTATAACAAAAATTAATAGAAATATAAATAAATATTCATATTATTGGAAACATCGGTGTGGAAATGTTCTTCAGAAATTCCCAAACGTTCTGTAAAACCACCTTGTTATCTATCAGAAGAAGGGCTGGTTTCACAAAGTAGAGGATAGTGTAAGGAATGTAGGTAAGATGCATGATGAAAGAAGGGAGGGAATGGGGCTCTAAATGATTGGGTGACTGGGAGAGAAAATAGCAGAGTGTGATTGGTAGGAACACGACAATGTGAGTAGAGTTGCTGTGGATACAAATCACCCAGTATGAAAATTGGAGCTATTGCAGGTAGTTCGTGATAGAAAGAGAGATATTTCTTCCCCATTAGGCTAACAGGGGTTTAACTGTAATGGTAAAGTTATTGGTGTCGGTTATAACTTTAAAGCCATTTGTCGATGATCTGCAACAATAAACTTCACTTAAAAATGAAATTTACAGGACCAAATGCCACCATTCTGGAAGGAGTTGGGCAGACAGTGCTGGTGCTGTCTGGGAAGGGAGGTGTGGGTAAGAGCACAGTAACAGTACAGTTGGCATCAGCATTGAGAGCAGCAGGCCACTCTGTGGGAGTACTGGACATTGACCTCTGCGGGCCTTCCATACCACGCATGTTAGGGCTGGAAGGAAGGGATGTTCTCACCACACCTCAAAGGTAAGGTCAAGGGCAGGAGGAGTAGAGAGTGATTTAGTGGAATGGTTGATGTATAATTAATGAGACGAGATGATGCCAGGAAATTGAAGTTTCTATCTATCTATTGCCAGAGGCCTCATTCCCCAAAGGGGGTGGCCATAAATGAATCTCCTCCACGTACCCCTGTCCCTGCCAACTGGCGTCCCTCTTCCCAGCCAACGTCACTCTCACTCTTATACCACTCAACTCCATCCTTCCACCTCACTCTCGGTTTGCCTCTTCCCCTCCGTTCCTCTACCTCACTCTCATACACTTTCTTAAGCAACCTTTCGCTCCCCATGACCGAACCATCTCAAGCTGTTCCTTTTCACACTCTTCAGTACATCCACATCCACACCACATCGCTCACATACTACTTCATTCGTCAGTCTATCTCTTCACTTTACTCCACACTCATTTCTCATTTCCACCCCTTTAACTTTTGATTTATATCTCTCCGTCATCATCCACGTTTCGCTCCCGTATGTCGGTGTCGGGATTAACACACTATCATGTAAAGTCTTCACTTCTATACTCAACGCTCTATTCCTTGTCACTGCTTTCAGCGTTCCTACAACCCTCTTCCCCTGTTGTACCCTCCCGTACCTCATCATCTAAACTCCCATCTTTATTCATTACACCACCCAAATACTTAAATGAGCTGACATTCTTCATAACCTGACCATTAAACCTCACTTTTTTTTTTTCACTGCTGTGTGGACCGCCAGCACTCAGGGGTGCATTATCCCTTTGCATGCAGCAGTCTAAACTTCCTCCCCTTTATGGTCCCTTTAGGACTGGTCTCATGGAAGGTGCGGCCCCACTTGTAGCTCTTGTAGTAACGTGGACTTGGGGGGATCAAAGACCTTCCCCCCAATCTCCCTGGCAGTTGGAGGCCCCCAGACTCCCTGGTACAGTAAGCTCTGGTCCCATTTCCCTGGGATGTGCTTCAGTAGCCCAGGCATATACTGTAGGGCCAGCCCCTCCTTTATATTAATTTGTTTTTACACTGCGACCAGACCGTACCAGGGGTCTGTGGGGCAGGAGGCCATTCTGCCCCGGGAGAACATCAACAACTGCAACAACTTCCACTCATCGTCACTCAACAGCAGCACAGGCAACTTCCACTCACTCCCTTTCCTTATTAGAGGTACACCAACTTCCACTACTCTTCCCTGTATTTCCTTCATGACTCCATCCTTATATACACTGAACAACCATGTTGCTTCAACACAACATTCAAGTAAAGAACTCACTCTGCTCATTCTCCACCCGGACTGCCACTCTTGCACTCTCTTACAAGCTCTTCACTGCTTCCAGCAACTTTCCAACCACTCCATATATTTTCAATACTTTCCACAGACCTTCTCTATCGACTTTGTCATATGCATTTTCCAAATCCATAAATGCAGCATACAACTTCTTGCCCTTCTCTAGATATTTCTCCACAGCACACTTCAAGGAGAAAATCTGGTCTACACACCCTCTTCCTCTACACACTGATTCCTCCAAACTGACAAAAACAATGTCTCTGTATAGGTGGTCTGTTTTGTGTCATAGTTTGGGAGCCTTCAGTTTATTAATACTGTATCTTGCCTCTTTAGTCATTATGGATGTTAAAATTTTCACACCCATTGTGGCGGTATGGTAGAGAAGTAGTTACAGGTGGGGGTTAACAACTTATAAAATGAAATGTAAAGTTATCATTACAGTATGTTATTAAAGTTATAATTATATATTATTTACAGAAAGTGGGTTCCAGTGTATGTTGATTAGGACCAGCGTTTCAGTGTGATATCTTTGGCTTTCTTCCTAGATTCAAAAAGTGATGCTGTGATATGGAGAGGACCAAAGAAAAATGGCAAGTACATGTACTGTATGATTGTATTTCTGTCCTGGGGAAGGGTAGATCAGCGAGGTGCTTTTCTCCCCTATTAACTAAAAATTCAGCTGTTGTACTGTACTTTTAAATCTCATTGGTTGCCTATGCACAGAACCAGATTGCAGTAACCATACAGATGTACTTGTGACTGACCTGTGAAAAAATTGGCCCTGGCTATTAACTGTTGCTTGTGTTCCTACAGCCATGATCAAGCAACTGTTGACAAGTATCATGTGGAATGTTGACTACCTCATCATTGACACTCCTCCGGGTACATCAGATGAACACATCTCTGTCATGGAAAATTTAAGGTTGGTGTCTTGCTTTCTTTTGGGTCAATATTGTATACCCCGCAACATACACATTCTCCATGCTTGTGTATGCAATTTGAGTCAATAATTCTGATGTCACCTGAATCTGGTTATATATATTTATATATACAGTATATACATCATAAATAACTTTTAGTGTGAGCATGCCAGTCAGCTTTTATCCAATGTTATAACAATACCACTTAACTAAGATTGTGTCTTCTCCTTTGTGCTCCATCAGTAACTCATAAATTTATCATGTACCCATGTTTCAAGATAAATTTCTGTTTTATCCCACTCAGTTGATAGTGTTCTATCTCACTTTCAGACCATGTGTTGCTTCATATACCACATTTAACTGTGATTTCCAGAACTATATTCACATCATGTACCCAGTTGTTCTTTGGTTTCCCCCTTTTATATTTTTCCCCCAAACTTCTATCATATGCAATTGCTTGAACCAGATCTTGCCTTATTCATCCTACATTTTTGTCCATAAAATTTAACAATCAGTGTTCTGTTTTCACACAGACTGCTTACCCTTTTGTTATGTATAATTTACCTCTCACACTGTCGATGCTTATTACCTTGCCAAACACAAAACTCAAACGCATTCATTTCTTTTTACTCTTTTACTTTATATTTTAGGGTCAGTCCTCAGCATTGTCTAATACTTGACATCACTTTAAATTCACTCACATGTATGCATGTACACAAAGTAAAAATTTTATATACCTGCAGATATGGTTGACGAAAATGAACAGACACCTCTACTGTACTAATACCAGAACAGCATGAAGCGAGGTCAACAATACACCTATGAGTTTAGGTCAAATTATGACATTTCACTAAACCTTTATGATGAGCCATTAAAGCTATTTTAAAGTATCTCTGATCATTTGACTACTTTCCTGCCAAACCATATCTAAAGTCTCTTATTTCCTCAGGAGTGCAGCAGTTCTGGGTGCAGTGGTGGTTACAACTCCACAGATGATGGCCGTGGGTGACGTGGCAAGAGAGCTGACCTTCTGCCGTCGAACTGGCATCAATATTCTGGGTGTCCTTGAAAACATGGCTGGATTCGTTTGTCCCAACTGCTCAGTGAGTTTTGTGTAGTCATGCACTTTGTTTCTTGTCTTTTAATACTGCATTGCTTGTGTTATACAGTTCCTTACCTTGTAACCTGGCCAAAAAGTGCTCTACTTTCCAGGAAATTGGACTTTATTCTGGACCAATTTTATCCTTTTTATTTTACAGGAGGGGGCACTAAGCGGGTTTTTGGCTTAAGTCCTGACCATTCTAAGTGTAGAAAATATATATATATATATATATTAACTAAAGAAAAAAACTCATTTTATCTTAAAGAGAGCAGGATGTATTGGCAAAGATTATTAATATTTGTAGAGAAGCATCTTACTAACTCTAAAGTATTGATATATGAATTAATTTTTGTAATACCACCAGGAATGCAGCAACATACTAGCTACTGGTGGTGGGGAGCAGCTTGCAGTGAAAGCAGGAGTTCAGTTTTTGGGTCGGGTTCCTATTGACCCTATGCTTGCCCTTTGCTCTGAGAAAGGTGAAAATTACTTAGTAAAATGTTCCTCGTCCCCTGCTGCTGCCACCTTCCAGGCTCTAGTCACTACACTTACATCACAGTCTGATAATCAAATGGAAGTGGAGAAGTAACATGTGAGTGAGAAGCTCTTATAAATCTTGGGTGCAATAATGGAGTGTGTTGCATTATTGCATACATGATACAGAATCAACAATTCATTATATTGTATTTTCCAGATTTATGATTACTACACACAAATTATTGCCATGTGATGTCTTGTACAGGTATATGCTGTTTAAGAGGAAATTCCTTAAATAAAAATGATCACATAATCCACAAGGATAACCATATATTAAAAGTACTGCCATGGCTGATAGTGCTGGACCCTGGGAAGGAGTGTTGGAGAGCAACTGAACAGAGAGTTCGAAAAAGTGAGTCTTCTAAACCTCTCTCAACGTTGAGAATGGTTTGGAAAATTCACTTGTTCGAACTCTGTTCAGTTGCTCTCCAACCCTCCTTGGACCCTGGTCCAGCACTATCAGCCATGGCCGTACTTACCCATAAGGTATCACAGTCTGAGTTAGTACTACTGTATACTGTACATAGCATTCAACTTTTGCTTAAGGTATACTCTTTCTCAGCATGCAATCACATATAAAATTTAATGTAAAAGTAATTCTGAGTAAACTATGATATTTTAAAACTAGAAAATATATTAGTACAAGAACATAAATAACTTTCAGTCAAGAGGCTAAGAGATAACAGCAGAGTGTAGAGTTCAGTACACACATTCCACTTGGGACATTATATGCTCTAAACCAAACATACACTTATAACATAAGCTAACAGTAAAAAAGTAAAATACATTAAAATCAGATGATGTAGGGTTACTAGGGCATTGATAAAACTATTTGGTACTTCCTGATAAAAACCTGAGACAGGTTCAGTGCAGTCAACAAGTCTGAGATAGGAAAGATTGTACATCACCAATCTTTACAATTAATTTGCTCAGGAAAATTCAATAAAACTTGCAACTTTGATATGCAGCAAGAGTGTAGAGATAAATTTTGATACCAATAAAATTTTAAAATTATACATCCTTAACTCCACATGTAGGATAGGCAGCTGATACCAGCTGCCATAAAAATGTATAATATATGATGGAGTAGTTGAGGAACTTTTACAATTATAGTATGCTATTTTTTTAAATATACACCCTTAAACCCACATATTGGTTGGTCAATCTGATACCAGCTACCATATTCGTGTATAATAGACTGTGAATCACTGCACCAAGTGTCAGAAAGAGAAAAGTTACCTAACTGAGTTGACAATATCTTGCTGGGTGTACCACAATGATGGTTTTCATAGGTAATAAAAGGAACTGTTGGGGTTTCTAACATAGACATATCCTTACCACAAGAGTTTTTATGAGTCTCAATTGTTGACCTTTTTTGTACCCTTGTTGGGGCTTCCAACACATAAATATCCCTGTCATTTGAGTTTTTGGGAGTCTCTAGAGCTGACCTTTGTACTTTAAGTTTGTGTTTGCATATGTATGGAGTTTCATACTGGCAGAGTTTTGCTTGTTTCTGTTCCCTGTTTGAAGAGAAAGAGACACTCTGAACATATGATTCAAACCTATCACTGCCATCATCCATGGAATATTGGGAACTACCACAGTCTCTTTTATAACGTACATCTTTAGGTTGGTGATGCTTGTCTGCAGCAGAAAGTTCAATGCAAAGGTTCCTTTTACTGCCATTTTTCCCACAAGAATGAGTGGCGCCTATATGTGTAATTCCTGCCCCAACACAAGGAGTAAGTTCCATTGATATGTCATGGGACAGCGGGTGCTGAATATTAATTTGCACTACTCGAGCACGGATGCTTGGGGTGTATTCAGGACGCAGAATGAGGAGTGACGAAGGGGAGCAGACATCTTGCGGTGATGAGGTGACCATTTGTGATGCTGTTGAAGCCAAGCAAGGTGAAGGTAAAATTGTGGGACACTTGAGCTTCAGGATCATCACCCATACTCGTTGAACTCTGCACCGACGACTCATAATATTAACCAGTTCCTCGTGTACCACCAGTTCTCTGAAAGAAATTTTAAGTATATGATATTTTTTTACATTACATATACCAATGTGGTTCCAGTATCAGTAAAACATAGCTCATGTTCAGGTATACAGTATATTAGTACACTCTTGAGCCCCTACGATAATTATTGTACAGTAATTGGATATAATATTTTGTTGTACAGTACTGTAATTAAAAACATTCATGAAAATATAAGGATAACAAATACTGCTTCTAGAATGAAAATCACTGTCTTCTGTGGCATCACTTCCTTGCATAACTGCATGTGCTTTTCCTGCTTTCTCAACTTTTCCTACACCAGCCCATACACCCATTCCATATTTCCATTTCTTACACACATACCAGTACCCTTCAGCTTTGTCAGTCACATATCCTCATCCTCTTGGCCCTTCAATCTCTCTATTTTCTTCTTCGTTATTTATGTCCTACCCTTCTCATATGGCCACAGTACATGAAAATAATTATAATAACAGTACCGGTACTTGAAAATTGTCATAAAAAATATGTTTTGTGTACAGTAATAATAATGAGTTTTACCTAAATAGTTGTATGAGGGACTGGTGGCCATTCAACTGGGTGTTATTGGTATAATGGTCAGGAAGGATGATGGAATATACTTCCCTACTGGTGAGTACCGAGCCACCCAGCACCAAGTTGACCGCCTTCACTTGACCTTCTTCAAATTCATGACGTAAAACCTGTAACACAATAACTCTGTCTGAAGAAATAGGCATAGGCTACCTGCCAGTATATGTCTACTAACAATATAGGTTTTAAATAAATACTGAATATAAATAATTATAATTATAAATCATAATAATAATAAATATAAATTAAAGAAATACTGAATTGCCAACAGAACACATATTATTAGGCTACATTACATTTGTACATACTTAAAGATCAAACTGATGTTCATTTTAAAATACAATATAAACAATAGAATATTACCTCTAGAACATTTCTGAAGCTCTCCAAAAGATGTTTTACTTTTATTAACCACCGTTTTCTTTTTGTATTAAATAGACGTTTCTTTCTCTCTTCTTTCCTGTTATGAATCTGAAAAAAGAAAGATATTTCCAAGATTATATTTGTTGAGGGGTATCCTAGAAAACTTTAGTAGCTTTGGTAAATATTGAAAGAATTGCCGTTATTGCGTACGGTTTTACTACCTTCATTACCCACTTATTTAGACCATTGACACCATTCTAAGACTATTTTCTTCTATGGCATTTCCTCCACAAATAGGAAATAGGGCATATTCAAATGGGGCGTTTTGAAATTAGCCTGACCTTACCTACCTAACCTAGACCACAGCAGACTACCGGGACCTAACCTGGGCAAACTACCGGGAAATAACCGTGGTAAAGTACAGGAAATGACCGGGGCAATATACTGGAACCTAGCCGGATCTGGCAACACTGCTACAAAACGGCAATTCTTTCAATAAATACCGTAGCTTTTACCTGACATCTGGGCAATGGGTTCAGTTCTGATGTAGGTCCAAAAAGAATACTGTGTTAATATTTTAAATCTAGAAGTCAGGGAAAAATAATGTGCCCTACTCTGATTCACCCAAGACAGCCTCAATTAATGGTGTATGAAGATACACATAATAAAAGTACTGTACTTCATCAATGATGCTAAAACATAATTAGTAACTATATAATTTGTGTGTTTTACTTGTAACGTTAGTTTCCCCGGACTATAAACCACAGTGAATAAAATAAAGGAAAATGGCTTCCTTTTATTTTAATCAGAATATTACCGTGGTGGTTTGATCTTCGGGTATATTGGAGTGCTATCATCATCATCACCACAGCTAGTTTCCTTGGCAACCTCCCGACCCAACACATCAAATTAAACTGGAATCTGTTGTTTTTGGTACAATATATATTTCAAAATATCTCCTACTATCTTTACACAGCTAGAGGTATTTATTCCTGAGTTAAGTTTGACACTGATTCTGATAGGTTCTTTGAGTTTTCTTCCTTCACCGAAACGAACACCTGCTGTCCTTCCCTCCATGTTTGTTTACACGGAGTCACTGATTCTGAATGAATCACACTGACCGACGAGTGTGGTAACTCACCTGGTAACTCACGAGTCACGAGTCTCACGACTACTACTTCTACTTGTTGGATTTCTTGGCTATCAACCAGAGGCATATAGCCAAAGGTCATTAAGCCATTGGATCCATTTTATTATATCAATCTATATAAGGTCATAAAGTTTTGTCTCCCTCAGAAAACTCAGCAGTTTGTTTATAATATTCTTATCATCTGATAGAATATTTTCGATGGTGAAAGCCATTTTTTTAACTTGAAAAAAATGTTTAATTTTACTTCTTTGGTTTTTATATTTATTACAAAAAATTACTAAATGATTTATTGACATTATAGAATTACACTCTATACATTGAGGTGGGAATTGTCTATTTACATAGGGTTCAAGGTGTGTTACCCATGTGGCATTGACCCGAAGACGGGCCAACACCACCTCGTCCCTGCGACTACGCCATGATGACGTAGCCCAGGGTTCGATAAGTGTTTTTACTTTATTACTGATGTTTAATCTGGTCCACTGCCTTTGCCACAGGAGATGAATTCGAGACTTAATGAGGGAAACAAAACACCTGAGATCCGTACGGACTATGCTAATGTCCAGATCAACAGTTGACCCGGCTAGTATATCAGCCTGTTCATTGCCATAGATACCATAATGTGAAGGTACCCATATTAGCTGGATTGATTTATTGGTACAAAACAGCTTACTAATGATATTAGTCCTACCCTGTATTTCGTTGTTAGTTGTATTTAAGGATTTAATAGCTTGAAGTGAACTTAATGAATCTGTAAAAATAACTATCCTATCGTGGGTCGTCGATAGGGCAAAATCCAAAGCTTTATTAATAGCAAAAAGTTCAGCAATAAAAATAGATGTATGAATCGGCAGTCTGAATCTTAACTGACATTCAGTCGACCATACACCTGCACCCACACATTCATCCGTCTTGGAACCGTCGGTATACAGATGGAAATATGAAAGATGTTGAACAATTATCTCACGAAACCTCTGGTGTACCTCCACCTCCGGCACCCGGGATTTAACCCCTGGCAGCCAGGAATCCACAATAGTGAAGGGGGGTGTTACCCAGGGTGCAATATTTACTAAAACCAGGGAATCGATTGTTGATAATTCTATACCGACACACTCTACGAGGTCGTGGAGTCTTGCTCTGAGGGACCTCACGCCAGTGCCCTCCGGGGCCGTGCGACGCCCAGGCGGATAACTCGGCCCTTCCGGGGGCCTATCGCCATGGCCCCCCGGCTGCAAATGCCTCACCAAGGCATTACCGGGAGGATGACTCGGCTCCCCGGGTACCTGAACTTGGGGCCTGGTCCCCATTGGCCTCACGCCAGTGCCCCCTGGGGCGCAGGGGTTCCCGGACGGACGACTCGGTCCCTCTGCCAGGGGCCTAGCGCCATGGCCCCCCGGGTGCTGTTGCCGTAGCAAGGCATTCCCGGGAAGATGACTCGGCACCCTGGATTTTTTAGCACAGTATACTAATAGTAGTTGATCTCGTCTCAATCGGAGGGGAGGCACTTGTGACTCCACCTCTAGACGCTCGATTCGAGTGCAACGTAGGGCTCCAAGACACACACGCAAACACGCATTCTGCACAACATCCAAACCTTTCAACACAGACTCAGATGCCGAACCATACACTATTGACCCATAATCTACTCTAGATCTAATCAGGGATTTATATAGCATTAGCAATGACTTCCTATCTGCTCCCCATTGAGTACCAGAAATGCACTTCAGCAAATTGAGTGCTTTTAAACATTTAATTTTTAACTGACTGACATGGACTCGCCATGTCAGTCGACTGTCAAAATGCAGTCCAAGAAATTTAGTCGAATTTTGAATAGGTAGGGGGTTGACACCCATAGTCAGCCTGACGTCTGGCTTCTTCCTATGAGTGAAAATAACCCCTACACTCTTTCTTACTGAAAACTTAAAACCCCACTGGAGGCCCCAATTGTGAATCAAATCCAGTGCCAATTGGATCCGAGTTGCCGAAAACTCTGCATTACAGCTGGAGTGCCATATCGCACAGTCGTCGGCGTACAGTGAGTATTTAAGATTTCGAGGAGGAGCTGGTAGAATGTCATTGATCATACATAGAAATAAGGTCGGAGACAGAACACTCCCCTGGGGCACCCCATTTGCCTGGACAAATATGTCCGAGAAAGTGACTGTGTCCGAAAAAAGCTTGACAGAGAAAGTTCTGTCAGAAATGAAATTCTTAACAAAAAAGGGCAGGTTACCGCGTAATCCCATCGCATATAGTTTCCTGAGGAGGCCATGTCGCCAAGTCATGTCGTAGGCTTTTTCAATGTCTAAAAATACTGCAATCAAAAATTTTTTTTTGGCAAATGCCTCTTGAATTTGAACTTCCAGGCTTACTAGCTGATCGAGCGTCTGGCGACCTTTACGGAAACCACACTGCTCGTCAACCAGCAAATTCCTGGAATTTAAAAAATGCAATAGCCTACGATTAACAATTCGTTCCATGACCTTGCATAAGCAACTTGTGAGCGCAATAGGGCGATACGATGAAGTCGATCTGGGGTCCCCCCCTCCTTTCGGTATGGGAATGACATGTGCAAAGTGCCACGAGTTTGGAAAGGTGTGACCCCTCCAAATCTCGTTAAACACTTGCAACATCTTGATCATGGAATCATGATCAAGATGCTTTATCATCTCATACCGAATCTCATCGGGTCCTGGGGATGTCCCACTACAGGCTCCTAGGGCTTGGACAAGCTCTTGCATTGTTAGATCACTGTTGTAATCTAATTCATCTCCTGTGGCAAAGTCAATATGCTGCAGCTCTGATGCTTCCTTGATGGGCAGGAAAGCTGGATGGTAATTTTCAGAGCTGCTAGCAAAAGAGAACTGCCTGGCGAGGGCGTTAGCAATGTCTCTAGGTTCGTCATAATTGATGTTATTAAAAGTGATGTTGGTAATTTTATTAGATATTTTTTTCTTATTTAATTTTCTTACAGTGGACCAGACTTGGGAAATTGATGTTTCACTATTGATACTAGAGACAAAGCATCGCCAGGAGTCTCGTTTGGCTTGTCTGATGGTTCGACGAGCCCTAGCTCTCGCAAGTTTATACTTGCGAAAGTTCTCATCACTAATGCGATTTTTGTAAAGCCTGTAGGCTCTATTCCTCTCACACAGTACCCTGCGGCAATCTGGCGTCCACCATGGAACTCTATGCTTTGCGCTATCTATCGAAGTCTTAGGAATTGTTGCCATTGCGGCTTTGAGGATATTATCTTGAATATTATTTACTTTATCATCAATGGTTTCTCCAACAATTTCAATATTGACACCCTTTGTGAAGGACACCCAGTCTGCTTTTTTTACGTTAAATTTAGGTGCTGAAGGCTTTTTAATAGTGTCGCTTTTAAATGTAATCACAATAGGAAAATGGTCGCTTCCCAATGAGTCATCAATGGGTAGCCACTGGCAAGAGGCTGCAATTGATGGGGAGACCAGAGATAGGTCAAGAACGCTAAAATTACCAGTATTATCATCAACTCTCGTCGGACTACCGTCGTTCAGAAGAACCAAATTGGAATCACTGATTAGCCTAGCCATCTGTTCCCCCTTTCTGTCATCCTGCAGGGAACCCCATAACGTATGATGAGCATTAAAATCACCTACAATTAATTTTCTACAGGGCAGACTGTCCTGTAGATCAAAAACATCATCATAAGTTACTGTATCAGGAGGACAGTAGACAGAACAGATAGTCAGGTAGGTGCCACCGAATTTTACTCTGCAAGCGACACTTTCCAGAGGAAAATTACACGGCACATCAGTGAAAGGGAGGTTATGGCGGATGTAGATTGCCACTCCACCTCCACCCCTCCCCCCACGGTCCCTCCTAATTAACTTGTAGTTCCGAAGCTGAACAACCTCGTCTTCGACTTGGTCGTTCAGATGAGTTTCCTGAAGGGCAATAATATCGGCAGCGTAAGAACAAGCCAAAAATTTAAGTTCATTTAATCTAGCTCTAAGACTTCGACAGTTCCATTGGAGTATGGTTAGCGCGAAGATTATCGCTGTTTATGGGGTTTCTTGGAGCCTTGTTCGTCTGGCCGAACCTTTTTGTGCTGGGAGGGAAGACCCTCTTCCTCCTCTGCACTTCCCGGGGACCTCCCGCGGGCAGGTTTCGCGACGGTAGTCTCCATCGCCTGTTCCTCTCCATGAGGTACAGAGCCAGTCCTCGAACGGCTCGTCTCGCGACGAACCGGACGACTCCCGGATGTAGGCTTCATGGGAGTCACCTGAGCGAGAACATGAGATTTTGAAGCTGATACGGTATCATCAGCTTTGTGGTGCTTCTTTTGCTGGGTTGATTCAACAACTTCTAATTTCTTTGTCAAACTTTCTACTAGCAACGTTAATTTACTTACAGTATCCTTCAAGTCTTTAATTTCGTTATCTTTAGCTTGGATAGCCACGTTAACATTTGTTGTAGATACAGGAGCAGTGGTGCCAGTCATAGCTGCAGCATAGGAAACTGTGGGAGTTTGGTTAACCCCCTCCACCTTCCTCTTTGCCTCACCATAACTAACATTCTCACGACTTGCTTGCTTGCTTGTTGGATTTCTTGGCTATCGACCAGAGGCATATAGCCAAAGATCATTAAGCCATTGGATCCATTTTATTATATCAATCTATATAAGGTCATAAAGTTTTGTCTCCCTCAGAAAACTCATTAGTTTGTTTATAATATTCTTGTCATCTGACAGAATATTTTCTATGGTAAAAGCCATTTTTTTAACTTGAAAATATTGTTTAATTTTTCTTCTTTGATGTTCATATTCTGTACAAAAAATTATTAAGTGACTGATGGACATTATAGAGTTACATACTTGGCACTCGGGGGGAAATTGTCTATTGACATAGGGTTCGAGGTGGGTGAACCATGTGGCATTGACCCTAAGACGAGCCAACACCACCTCGTCCCTGCGACTACGCCATGATGACGTAGCCCAGGGTTCAATAATTGTTCTTACTTTATTGTTGATGTTTAATCTGGTCCACTGCCTTTGCCACAGGAGATGAATTCGAGACTTAATGAGTGAAACAAAACACCTGAGATCCGTACGGACTATGCTAAGGTCCAGATCAACAGTTGACCCGGCTAGTATATCAGCCTGTTCATTGCCATAGATACCATAATGTGAAGGTACCCATATTAGCTTGATTGATTTATTGGCACAAAACAGCTTACTAATGATATTACCCTGTATTTCGTTGTTAGTTGTATTTAAGGATTTAATAGCTTGAAGTGAACTTAATGAATCTGTAAAAATAACTATCCTATCGTGGGTCGTCGATAGGGCAAAATCCAAAGCTTTATTAATAGCAAAAAGTTCTGCAATAAAAATAGATGTATGAATCGGCAGTCTGAATCTTAACTGACATTCAGTCGACCATACACCTGCACCCACACATTCATCCGTCTTGGAACCGTCGGTATACAGATGGAAATAGGAAAGATGTTGAACAATTATCTCACGAAACCTCTGGTGTACCTCCACCTCCGGCACCCGGGATTTAACCCCTGGCAGCCAGGAATCCACAATAGTGAAGGGGGGTGTTACCCAGGGTGCAATATTTACTAAAACCAGGGAATCGATTGTTGATAATTCTATACCGACACACTCTACGAGGTCGTGGAGTCTTGCTCTGAGGGACCTCACGCCAGTGCCCTCCGGGGCCGTGCGACGCCCAGGCGGATAACTCGGCCCTTCCGGGGGCCTATCGCCATGGCCCCCCGGCTGCAAATGCCTCACCAAGGCATTACCGGGAGGATGACTCGGCTCCCCGGGTACCTGAACTTGGGGCCTGGTCCCCATTGGCCTCACGCCAGTGCCCCCTGGGGCGCAGGGGTTCCCGGACGGACGACTCGGTCCCTCTGCCAGGGGCCTAGCGCCATGGCCCCCCGGGTGCTGTTGCCGTAGCAAGGCATTCCCGGGAAGATGACTCGGCACCCTGGATTTTTTAGCACAGTATACTAATAGTAGTTGATCTCGTCTCAATCGGAGGGGAGGCACTTGTGACTCCACCTCTAGACGCTCGATTCGAGTGCAACGTAGGGCTCCAAGACACACACGCAAACACGCATTCTGCACAACATCCAAACCTTTCAACACAGACTCAGATGCCGAACCATACACTATTGACCCATAATCTACTCTAGATCTAATCAGGGATTTATATAGCATTAGCAATGACTTCCTATCTGCTCCCCATTGAGTACCAGAAATGCACTTCAGCAAATTGAGTGCTTTTAAACATTTAATTTTTAACTGACTGACATGGACTCGCCATGTCAGTCGACTGTCAAAATGCAGTCCAAGAAATTTAGTCGAATTTTGAATAGGTAGGGGGTTGACACCCATAGTCAGCCTGACGTCTGGCTTCTTCCTATGAGTGAAAATAACCCCTACACTCTTTCTTACTGAAAACTTAAAACCCCACTGGAGGCCCCAATTGTGAATCAAATCCAGTGCCAATTGGATCCGAGTTGCCGAAAACTCTGCATTACAGCTGGAGTGCCATATCGCACAGTCGTCGGCGTACAGTGAGTATTTAAGATTTCGAGGAGGAGCTGGTAGAATGTCATTGATCATACATAGAAATAAGGTCGGAGACAGAACACTCCCCTGGGGCACCCCATTTGCCTGGACAAATATGTCCGAGAAAGTGACTGTGTCCGAAAAAAGCTTGACAGAGAAAGTTCTGTCAGAAATGAAATTCTTAACAAAAAAGGGCAGGTTACCGCGTAATCCCATCGCATATAGTTTCCTGAGGAGGCCATGTCGCCAAGTCATGTCGTAGGCTTTTTCAATGTCTAAAAATACTGCAATCAAAAATTTTTTTTTGGCAAATGCCTCTTGAATTTGAACTTCCAGGCTTACTAGCTGATCGAGCGTCTGGCGACCTTTACGGAAACCACACTGCTCGTCAACCAGCAAATTCCTGGAATTTAAAAAATGCAATAGCCTACGATTAACAATTCGTTCCATGACCTTGCATAAGCAACTTGTGAGCGCAATAGGGCGATACGATGAAGTCGATCTGGGGTCCCCCCCTCCTTTCGGTATGGGAATGACATGTGCAAAGTGCCACGAGTTTGGAAAGGTGTGACCCCTCCAAATCTCGTTAAACACTTGCAACATCTTGATCATGGAATCATGATCAAGATGCTTTATCATCTCATACCGAATCTCATCGGGTCCTGGGGATGTCCCACTACAGGCTCCTAGGGCTTGGACAAGCTCTTGCATTGTTAGATCACTGTTGTAATCTAATTCATCTCCTGTGGCAAAGTCAATATGCTGCAGCTCTGATGCTTCCTTGATGGGCAGGAAAGCTGGATGGTAATTTTCAGAGCTGCTAGCAAAAGAGAACTGCCTGGCGAGGGCGTTAGCAATGTCTCTAGGTTCGTCATAATTGATGTTATTAAAAGTGATGTTGGTAATTTTATTAGATATTTTTTTCTTATTTAATTTTCTTACAGTGGACCAGACTTGGGAAATTGATGTTTCACTATTGATACTAGAGACAAAGCATCGCCAGGAGTCTCGTTTGGCTTGTCTGATGGTTCGACGAGCCCTAGCTCTCGCAAGTTTATACTTGCGAAAGTTCTCATCACTAATGCGATTTTTGTAAAGCCTGTAGGCTCTATTCCTCTCACACAGTACCCTGCGGCAATCTGGCGTCCACCATGGAACTCTATGCTTTGCGCTATCTATCGAAGTCTTAGGAATTGTTGCCATTGCGGCTTTGAGGATATTATCTTGAATATTATTTACTTTATCATCAATGGTTTCTCCAACAATTTCAATATTGACACCCTTTGTGAAGGACACCCAGTCTGCTTTTTTTACGTTAAATTTAGGTGCTGAAGGCTTTTTAATAGTGTCGCTTTTAAATGTAATCACAATAGGAAAATGGTCGCTTCCCAATGAGTCATCAATGGGTAGCCACTGGCAAGAGGCTGCAATTGATGGGGAGACCAGAGATAGGTCAAGAACGCTAAAATTACCAGTATTATCATCAACTCTCGTCGGACTACCGTCGTTCAGAAGAACCAAATTGGAATCACTGATTAGCCTAGCCATCTGTTCCCCCTTTCTGTCATCCTGCAGGGAACCCCATAACGTATGATGAGCATTAAAATCACCTACAATTAATTTTCTACAGGGCAGACTGTCCTGTAGATCAAAAACATCATCATAAGTTACTGTATCAGGAGGACAGTAGACAGAACAGATAGTCAGGTAGGTGCCACCGAATTTTACTCTGCAAGCGACACTTTCCAGAGGAAAATTACACGGCACATCAGTGAAAGGGAGGTTATGGCGGATGTAGATTGCCACTCCACCTCCACCCCTCCCCCCACGGTCCCTCCTAATTAACTTGTAGTTCCGAAGCTGAACAACCTCGTCTTCGACTTGGTCGTTCAGATGAGTTTCCTGAAGGGCAATAATATCGGCAGCGTAAGAACAAGCCAAAAATTTAAGTTCATTTAATCTAGCTCTAAGACTTCGACAGTTCCATTGGAGTATGGTTAGCGCGAAGATTATCGCTGTTTATGGGGTTTCTTGGAGCCTTGTTCGTCTGGCCGAACCTTTTTGTGCTGGGAGGGAAGACCCTCTTCCTCCTCTGCACTTCCCGGGGACCTCCCGCGGGCAGGTTTCGCGACGGTAGTCTCCATCGCCTGTTCCTCTCCATGAGGTACAGAGCCAGTCCTCGAACGGCTCGTCTCGCGACGAACCGGACGACTCCCGGATGTAGGCTTCATGGGAGTCACCTGAGCGAGAACATGAGATTTTGAAGCTGATACGGTATCATCAGCTTTGTGGTGCTTCTTTTGCTGGGTTGATTCAACAACTTCTAATTTCTTTGTCAAACTTTCTACTAGCAACGTTAATTTACTTACAGTATCCTTCAAGTCTTTAATTTCGTTATCTTTAGCTTGGATAGCCACGTTAACATTTGTTGTAGATACAGGAGCAGTGGTGCCAGTCATAGCTGCAGCATAGGAAACTGTGGGAGTTTGGTTAACCCCCTCCACCTTCCTCTTTGCCTCACCATAACTAACATTCTCACGACTTGCTTGCTTGCTTGTTGGATTTCTTGGCTATCGACCAGAGGCATATAGCCAAAGATCATTAAGCCATTGGATCCATTTTATTATATCAATCTATATAAGGTCATAAAGTTTTGTCTCCCTCAGAAAACTCATTAGTTTGTTTATAATATTCTTGTCATCTGACAGAATATTTTCTATGGTAAAAGCCATTTTTTTAACTTGAAAATATTGTTTAATTTTTCTTCTTTGATGTTCATATTCTGTACAAAAAATTATTAAGTGACTGATGGACATTATAGAGTTACATACTTGGCACTCGGGGGGAAATTGTCTATTGACATAGGGTTCGAGGTGGGTGAACCATGTGGCATTGACCCTAAGACGAGCCAACACCACCTCGTCCCTGCGACTACGCCATGATGACGTAGCCCAGGGTTCAATAATTGTTCTTACTTTATTGTTGATGTTTAATCTGGTCCACTGCCTTTGCCACAGGAGATGAATTCGAGACTTAATGAGTGAAACAAAACACCTGAGATCCGTACGGACTATGCTAAGGTCCAGATCAACAGTTGACCCGGCTAGTATATCAGCCTGTTCATTGCCATAGATACCATAATGTGAAGGTACCCATATTAGCTTGATTGATTTATTGGCACAAAACAGCTTACTAATGATATTACCCTGTATTTCGTTGTTAGTTGTATTTAAGGATTTAATAGCTTGAAGTGAACTTAATGAATCTGTAAAAATAACTATCCTATCGTGGGTCGTCGATAGGGCAAAATCCAAAGCTTTATTAATAGCAAAAAGTTCTGCAATAAAAATAGATGTATGAATCGGCAGTCTGAATCTTAACTGACATTCAGTCGACCATACACCTGCACCCACACATTCATCCGTCTTGGAACCGTCGGTATACAGATGGAAATAGGAAAGATGTTGAACAATTATCTCACGAAACCTCTGGTGTACCTCCACCTCCGGCACCCGGGATTTAACCCCTGGCAGCCAGGAATCCACAATAGTGAAGGGGGGTGTTACCCAGGGTGCAATATTTACTAAAACCAGGGAATCGATTGTTGATAATTCTATACCGACACACTCTACGAGGTCGTGGAGTCTTGCTCTGAGGGACCTCACGCCAGTGCCCTCCGGGGCCGTGCGACGCCCAGGCGGATAACTCGGCCCTTCCGGGGGCCTATCGCCATGGCCCCCCGGCTGCAAATGCCTCACCAAGGCATTACCGGGAGGATGACTCGGCTCCCCGGGTACCTGAACTTGGGGCCTGGTCCCCATTGGCCTCACGCCAGTGCCCCCTGGGGCGCAGGGGTTCCCGGACGGACGACTCGGTCCCTCTGCCAGGGGCCTAGCGCCATGGCCCCCCGGGTGCTGTTGCCGTAGCAAGGCATTCCCGGGAAGATGACTCGGCACCCTGGATTTTTTAGCACAGTATACTAATAGTAGTTGATCTCGTCTCAATCGGAGGGGAGGCACTTGTGACTCCACCTCTAGACGCTCGATTCGAGTGCAACGTAGGGCTCCAAGACACACACGCAAACACGCATTCTGCACAACATCCAAACCTTTCAACACAGACTCAGATGCCGAACCATACACTATTGACCCATAATCTACTCTAGATCTAATCAGGGATTTATATAGCATTAGCAATGACTTCCTATCTGCTCCCCATTGAGTACCAGAAATGCACTTCAGCAAATTGAGTGCTTTTAAACATTTAATTTTTAACTGACTGACATGGACTCGCCATGTCAGTCGACTGTCAAAATGCAGTCCAAGAAATTTAGTCGAATTTTGAATAGGTAGGGGGTTGACACCCATAGTCAGCCTGACGTCTGGCTTCTTCCTATGAGTGAAAATAACCCCTACACTCTTTCTTACTGAAAACTTAAAACCCCACTGGAGGCCCCAATTGTGAATCAAATCCAGTGCCAATTGGATCCGAGTTGCCGAAAACTCTGCATTACAGCTGGAGTGCCATATCGCACAGTCGTCGGCGTACAGTGAGTATTTAAGATTTCGAGGAGGAGCTGGTAGAATGTCATTGATCATACATAGAAATAAGGTCGGAGACAGAACACTCCCCTGGGGGACCCCATTTGCCTGGACAAATATGTCCGAGAAAGTTACTGTGTCCGAAAAAAGCTTGACAGAGAAAGTTCTGTCAGAAATGAAATTCTTAACAAAAAAGGGCAGGTTACCGCGTAATCCCATCGCATATAGTTTCCTGAGGAGGCCATGTCGCCAAGTCATGTCGTAGGCTTTTTCAATGTCTAAAAATACTGCAATCAAAATTTGTTGTTTGGCAAATGCCTCTTGAATTTGAACTTCCAGGTTTACTAGCTGATCGAGCGTCTGGCGACCTTTACGGAAGCCACACTGCTCGTCAACCAGCAAATTCCTGGAATTTAAAAAATGCAATAGCCTACGATTAACAATTCGTTCCATGACCTTGCATAAGCAACTTGTGAGCGCAATAGGGCGATACGATGAAGTCGATCTGGGGTCCCCCCCTCCTTTCGGTATGGGAATGACATGTGCAAAGTGCCACGAGTTTGGAAAGGTGTGACCCCTCCAAATCTCGTTAAACACTTGCAACATCTTGATCATGGAATCATGATCAAGATGCTTTATCATCTCATACCGAATCTCATCGGGTCCTGGGGATGTCCCACTACAGGCTCCTAGGGCTTGGACAAGCTCTTGCATTGTTAGATCACTGTTGTAATCTAATTCATCTCCTGTGGCAAAGTCAATATGCTGCAGCTCTGATGCTTCCTTGATGGGCAGGAAAGCTGGATGGTAATTTTCAGAGCTGCTAGCAAAAGAGAACTGCCTGGCGAGGGCGTTAGCAATGTCTCTAGGTTCGTCATAATTGATGTTATTAAAAGTGATGTTGGTAATTTTATTAGATATTTTTTTCTTATTTAATTTTCTTACAGTGGACCAGACTTGGGAAATTGATGTTTCAGTATTGATACTAGAGACAAAGCATCGCCAGGAGTCTCGTTTGGCTTGTCTGATGGTTCGACGAGCCCTAGCTCTCGCAAGTTTATACTTGCGAAAGTTCTCATCACTAATGCGATTTTTGAAAAGCCTGTAGGCTCTATTCCTCTCACACAGTACCCTGCGGCAATCTGGCGTCCACCATGGAACTCTATGCTTTGCGCTATCTACCGAAGTCTTAGGAATTGTTGCCATTGCGGCTTTGAGGATATTATCTTGAATATTATTTACTTTATCATCAATGGTTTCTCCAACAATTTCAATATTGACACCCTTTGTGAAGGACACCCAGTCTGCTTTTTTTACGTTAAATTTAGGTGCTGAAGGCTTTTTAGTGGTGTCGCTTTTAAATTTAATCACAATAGGAAAATGGTCACTTCCCAATGAGTCATCAATGGGTAGCCACTGGCAAGAGGCTGCAATTGATGGGGAGACCAGAGATAGGTCAAGAACGCTAAAATTACCAGTATTATCATCAACTCTCGTCGGACTACCGTCGTTCAGAAGAACCAAATTGGAATCACTGATTAGCCTAGCCATCTGTTCCCCCTTTCTGTCATCCTGCAGGGAACCCCATAACGTATGATGAGCATTAAAATCACCTACAATTAATTTTCTACAGGGCAGACTGTCCTGTAGATCAAAAACATCATCATAAGTTACTGTATCAGGAGGACAGTAGACAGAACAGATAGTCAGGTAGGTGCCACCGAATTTTACTCTGCAAGCGACACTTTCCAGAGGAAAATTACAGGGCACATCAGTGAAAGGGAGGTTATGGCGGATGTAGATTGCCACTCCACCTCCACCCCTCCCCCCACGGTCCCTCCTAATTAACTTGTAGTTCCGAAGCTGAACAACCTCGTCTTCGACTTGGTCGTTCAGATGAGTTTCCTGAAGGGCAATAATATCGGCAGCGTAAGAACAAGCCAAAAGTTTAAGTTCATTTAATCTAGCTCTAAGACTTCGACAGTTCCATTGGAGTATGGTTAGCGCGAAGATTATCGCTGTTTATGGGGTTTCTTGGAGCCTTGTTCGTCTGGCCGAACCTTTTTGTGCTGGGAGGGAAGACCCTCTTCCTCCTCTGCACTTCCCGGGGACCTCCCGCGGGCAGGTTTCGCGACGGTAGTCTCCATCGCCTGTTCCTCTCCATGAGGTACAGAGCCAGTCCTCGAACGGCTCGTCTCGCGACGAACCGGACGACTCCCGGATGTAGGCTTCATGGGAGTCACCTGAGCGAGAACATGAGATTTAGAAGCTGATACGGTATCATCAGCTTTGTGGTGCTTCATTTGCTTGGTTGATTCAACAACTTCTAATTTCTTTGTCAAACTTTCTACTAGCAACGTTAATTTACTTACAGTATCCTTCAAGTCTTTAATTTCGTTATCTTTAGCTTGGATAGCCACGTTAACATTTGTTGTAGTTACAGGAGCAGTGGTGCCAGTCATAGCTGCAGCATAGGAAACTGTGGGAGTTTGGTTAACCCCCTCCACCTTCCTCTTTGCCTCACCATAACTGACATCATGAGCCCTCATGTATGCCATTGCTTCAGTCTCCACTTTAAGGCTCCTGCAGTCACCTGCACTTGCCTGGTGGGGGCCGCCACAATTAGCACACCTGAAGACTGTCTCTGAACACAACTCAGTCTCGTGTCTACCTGCACATTTACCACAAGTGAATGAATCTTTATTGAAGCACCTCAATGCTGTGTGTCCGAATTTCTGGCAGCGGAAACAACGCATCGGTTTCTGAATGTATGGTCTAACGTGAACAATTTCATATCCAATCTTTACAGTTTCCGGAATCTGGGCTGAAGCAAAAGTCAGGAAACACAAGCCAAATTTCTCTCTCTTGTTCTCTCTCATCCTGGTCATACTTTGAACATCAACAACGCCTTGGTCCTTCATTCCTTCCAAAATTTCAGCCTCATCCAGAGCGGCCAAATCCCTATGGAAAATGACGCCCTTACAGGTATTCGGCCCCACTGGAATGGTGGCTTTCACCTTAAAGTTATGAATTTGCGTCAGTTTAAGGAGATCCTTAACCTGGGATGCCTGCAGTACTTTCACCAGGATACTACCATCACGCAACTTGTTAGCAGCAGCAAGACTGCCACCCACTTGACCATCAAGGACCTTTTTGACGATAAAGGGGTTAAAGTTTTTGAGAGACTGACCCTCATCTACACATCTAATATTTACATAGCGAGCATTCATAGGAGGAATTTTAACATCAGTTTGTCGTTGTCTGTCTGCCGTAGGGGTTCCATTATTGTCAGCCATTGTCCTAGTTTGGTCCTTGGTCGTTAACCTCCCTCCTTGAGGAGGAGGGAGGCTAGTCGGGGGTTCATCCATCCGGGGCATCGGACTACGTCCGACCCCTCTCCTCGCACACTCACCTACCTCCCTGAACTATTGTATCAACCCCCAAAAATGGACAATAATTTAGGGAATAAAAGTTACCTTTACTCGCCCCCCCCTAGTGGTAGCCTGGCGGCGTTCTCCAGTACCAGCTAGGGGATCGGAGTTTGTGCGGAAGGAACTTCCCCACCACCGAACCTGCCTAATGCGAGGGGTGGTGTAGTAGGAACCCACCTCCCAAGCGAATACCGTTGCTCAGCCAAGAGACAACCGTAGGCCCAGGAGGTCGCACGGAAAATATAGAAGAAAAAGTAGTTTAAGAAAAAGAGGTGCCCAAATGACGCACCAGACTACTGGGCCCCCCTACCACAGGGTTTCCCCTGAGGCAGTGAGTGCTGCGGGTCTGGTGTGGGGAACAACTAACTACTAGCTACCATATACTACTGGTTGTCCTCCAGCAAAAATCAAATCACTGAAGGTGTACACAGCAGTGCAGCAAAACGCTGCAAATTTACTTTACTCAATTACTTTACACAAGGCAGAGAAACAACAGAGTACTGCCGGTAAGAGGCCTCGGTACACCAAGGTAACTCCACGAACACTACTGGTGTCTGTTGTTGCTGTGCACAGAGAGGACGAGGTCTGGACTGAACAAAGTCTGGACGCATAATGAGGCTGGTCTCACGACTATGCCGAGAGACACCTTATATACCGATACAATTAATAATTAACTGGCAACCTGAAGGTGTTGCCACTACGAGTTCAAAGCAATACACACCCATATGGTGCATACAAGGTTATACTACCTGACCCAACTCTCATCAAACCTGACATGACCTCTAAACCTAAGATTATCCTCAGTCATTAAGGAATAGCTGTTGGACTTATCTTATTAACAATCTCGTCTATGATGAAACTATCCAACTTGTACATACCATTGTTTAAGTTCATATTAATATTTTGTGTGTTTAATCAAACTTGACTGTATGATGTTTCTATTTACGGATGAATTACAAGACATGATTGACGAAGCATTATCCCAGTCAATACAATGATTATTGTCTCTCATATGAATAAATAAAGCATTAGATTCTTGTCAGGTCCTAACACTATATTATTTTATGCTGTTTGACCGTGGTTGAAAGGTCTTTTCCAGTTTGTCCTATAAAGAACATATTACATTCTTTACAAGGTACTTTGTAGATACACCCACATGAGGAATTGGGTGAATTTTTGATTAACATTTTCTTGACTGTGTTATCATTGCAGAAGGCAACATTAACATTCCATGTTTTTAGAAGATGAGGGATTTGGGCAAATTTATGACTGTAGGGTAATATCAGTAAGTTTTTATTGTCACGGGGTAGGGGAGGTTCAACCCTATAAAATGATGTTCTTGCCAATTTTAAGGTTTTATCCAAAAATGGTTTGGGGTATTTTAATTTTGTTCCAATGTCAGAGATAAATCCAAATTCTCATCCATGAATTCAGGACTACATACACGTAGAGCACGTAAGTACATGGAAGAGAAAACAGACAGTTTGACTTTATCGTGGTGTGCAGAGTAAAAATGAATATATGACAAAACATTGGTTGGTTTCCTGTAAATGCTAAACTTAAAAGTGTTGCCTACCCTGTGAATCAGGCAATCCAAAAATGGCAATTTTCCATCCTCCTCAATTTCAGTGGTAAAATTAATGAAAGGGGCTAAGTTGTTAAGCAATGGCAGAAAGTTATCTAGATTTTCAGTACATGGCCAGAGGCAAAGTACGTCATCTACGTACCTGTAGGCTACCATACAGCATTACTGGGTAAAATGTTATTAAGCAGTTTCTTCTCAAAAAACTCCATGTACAAATTGCTCAAAACTGGGGAGAGTGGATTGCCCATTGCCATACCAAATTTTTGCTCAAAATATTCATCTTGAAAAACAAATTTGCAGTCTTTAATGCATAGCTTAATCAATTTTAAGATAGCATTTTTGGTGATAGGGAGAGGGATGTTATCCAGTATTTCATCAAGATAATCCAAAAGGTCGTCAACAGGAACTTTGGTAAATAGAATTACCAATTCATCAGAATATAATATTAAACAAAAATTGGCAGAGAACACCTCCTTGAGGCCTACCAAGATGAAAACTGCACAAAGGACTGAACACTTCACTGAGGTAGACCGGAATCCACCAAAGAAGATTACTCTTTATCCCAAAGTTGATCCAAAATTATGCCTCTATTTGTAACAATGAAGACAATTCGAAGGTCAATGAAGGCCACCACACTGTCCCGGGAGTACAGCGTAGCACAGCATAGGTAATGCCATCATCACCAGGGGATGAAGCTTTACCCAGAGAGAGAGCACGGCGCAACTCCTCCTCAGTTATCTGCTCTGCATCATCGTCATCATCTTGCAACAAAACAGACACCAGACGGAGCCGATGGACAGGGGCAAAGGAAGCGAGTGTATCTTGCATGTGGATAGGTAGACTGGCTGGGGTAGATTGTTCTGACCAGGCATCGACAAGTTGTTGGGCATAGGCGGCAGGAGTGTGATGACGGGCAGTGGCCGGCGTCTTTTTAACAACCCGACGGATGAGGTGCCACATAGAAGCCAGACTCATTTGCTGGTTGATGCTGTCTGTGACCTGCTGCCAGTATGAACACATCTCCTGCAGGACGACTACAGCATCCCTGGATATCCAGAAGTGGGTAGTATGACAAGGTTGGAAGTGTGGCCTGGAGACATATAACCTGTAAAAGTCATAAGTGGCAGATACAAGATCGGAGTATAACTGGTCAAGTGAAGAAAAGTCAAGAGTAGGGAACAAGTGGGTCAATAATGAGGTGTACTCTCGCCAGCACTGCCGCTCGGTAGAGGGGCTCACATATTTTAAGAGATGTAACACCACTGTGAAATTTAACTCAAAACAAACCACGTGTGTGAGATAGAGTATCCACAATACACTTGTGCATGAAGTACACTTTGTTGCTTAAGGAATTAAATCACTTATAAATCTCTCAAACATATGAGCCCCTGTACCATGCAGCAGTGCTGGCGAGTGTACCTTGGGTAATATTTAGGAGCCACAGCAATATGTAAACGAGTGGCAGGAGCAGTAGACCCAGCAGGTAGAGAAAAATGAAGCTGAAATACAACACGATCATAGAATAAAGCTGGCACCAAGGAGCACTGGTTCTCGGATGATATCAGCCCAGACGTAAGGATGTAATCCAGAGTACCTCCCAGGGAATGAATGGCCCGACAGTGTCCCAGCGTGTCAGACAATGCTTGCGGATTTATGAAAGGAGACGAAGTCTATTACATTAGAACCAGATCAATCAACCAGGTCAGGATGCTCAGCATTGAAATATCCCATATACACCATACCACGCACTTTTAGCAGGAGCAGAATAGACATTACATAACTGGAGTACACCATCCCCAAGTAGGTCCTCAAAAAGCTGAAAGGTCATGTCAGAATTGGTTGACGTAAGAAGAAGGCGATGTAGCAATGAGCTAGGTATGTAAGTCAAGAGACCATTCCTTACCAGATGGATATATGGAACGTAACCTGTGAGGGAAGGAGCTTGTCCAGCAGCGAGATGCCATATTAGAAATGCTTCCTAGAGAAAAATAATACTGGGATGGAAATAGAACACATAAGCCTTGAGCTGAGTGAGCTTAGAATAACTGGTGATACCACAGATGTTTCAGGAGATGGCATCTAGCTGACAATCAATATCGAACCCTGTGTTTGGAGGTAGAAGTCCGGGGACTGGGGACAGATGAGTGACCTGGAGAAGGAAACGGACCTAGAGAAGGGACTGACTTGCAAAGCTTCTCAAGGCGAGAGGCATATCCATATTTTCAATTAAGGTGATAACAGTTGAGATGACGTTCTGCTGAGCCTCAACCAAAATGGAAAGTTCAGAGTCAGTAGCAGCCTGAGCTGCAACCAGTCCATCACTCCTGGCTTCAAAGGCGGAGAAGCGGTTCTCGAGGGCCATACATTGTGCCATGAGGGAAGTGACAGACTTGTGGAAGGCCAGATTCGGAGGCGAGCCAGGACTGGTGGGAGAAGCAGACTGGGAAAGCGATGGCGGTAGCATTATCTGACTTTACAAAACAGTATAAGGTATATCCCAAGTCCGAGCCTCAGAGTTACCTCGTCATGTAAAACACTGTCTCCACCATCGGTATAATCATTATGTGTGTCATCAACTACTGTTGAGTAGAGTAGGCTAATTAAGGCACTGATCGACAGTGTCAATCTCATAAGTGATATCAATTAATTAAGCTGTCTTGTAATGATGATTATTTTTGATATGGTATTAATACCTTAACATAGCTAAATGTATATTCAGCTCCAGGAGTAAGACCCCTTTCACACGAGCGATATGTTTCCAATGAACCTTTGCATTATTACATTAATAAATTTGTAGGCTACAAGTTTTTAAAACTGTCTTAGGGTTGGTCAGCATGCTCTGCTCTCCTTTGTTGCATACCTTTGCAACAAAAAACTTTTCAATGTAATTTAATTTTACGTTAGATGACAGCCCAAGGAGTGACGGATTGGTGGGGTGACGTTGAAAAGATATACCCCAGCAGGGCAGGGATACACAACCTTTTGGGCTCCTCGGGCCACATGATCAAACTTAAAACTCACTGAGGGCCGCAAGATTTATGTTTAGCAAAAATGTAGAAATTTTAGGTGCTTAATGGTAAACATATATTACTTAATGACTTGGTCCATTACGTTACAAAACTATGATTAATCCTAACCTGGCATACATGATACAGTCTTCTTCATGCGATTTTTGATACTGTGATTCATAGACAAGCTTCTTTATGTTTGGTTGTAACTTTGTTGTTGTTATTTTTTACCATTTATTATCAACTAAGGGCCGCCAGAGGGTTGCACATGTGGCCCGCGGGCCCCCGGTGTTGCATCCCTGCCCTGGGGGCATAGACCCAAGGAAGGGGTGCCGTTGCAAATGCTATACCGCCACACTGTGTCACTCAAGTCTCAAAGGTCCAAACAATAACAATAACATTTAAAACTTCCCCCAAAATACAGGCAGGGCACGAGACGGAGGAATCAGTGTTAGTAATATTAATATTTATATTAGTTAACATATAGGATAATATTTATATTGACATGAATATTAAGCTGTTAATTATGTATCAAACAGTAAATATAGAGCAGTGGTTGGCTCACTGGGGCAAGTGTTAATTATACTATTTTTTCTGGTAATTATCCAGTATATTGCCTTTTTCTATTACGATGTTTCTATCCTCTTTGGTAAAAGTACAGAAGTACTCCTTTCGGTAAATATTGAAAGAATTACCGTTATTGCTTACGGTTTTTCTACCTTCAGTACCTACTTATTTAGGTATTTATTGAAAGAATTACCGTTTTGTAGCAGTGTTGCCAGATCCGGCTAGGTCCCAGTACTTTGCCCCGGTCATTTTCTGTACTTTACCACGGTTATTTCCCGGTAGTCTGCCCAGGAAAGGTCCCGGTAGTCTGATGCGGTCTAGGTTAGGTTAGGTCAGGTCAGGTAAGGTCAGGCTAATTCCAAAATGCCCCTTTTGAATATGCCCTATCTTGGAAATGGGGCATTTGCGGAGAAAATGCCATAGAAGAAAATAGTCTTAGAATGGTCTAAATAAGTAGGTAATGAAGGTAGACAAACCGTACCCAATAACGGTAATTCATTCAATATTTACCCTTATTTAGACCATTCTCACAATTTTCTTCTGTGGCATTTCCTCCGCAAACGGGGCATTTTGAAATTTGCCTGACCTAACCTAACCTAACATAGACCACATCAGACTACCGGGAAATGACCGGGGGAAAATACTGGGACCTAGCCGGATCTGGCAACACTGCTACATAACAGTAATACTTTCAATAAATACCCTCCTTTCACTATATTGTATATTTTAGTATCATTACCCACTATTTTGGACCATTCTAACACACTTTCCATTTATGGTGTTTCTCTCGGTTTTCACCTCCAATAGAAATATAATTTGGAAATTAGTCTGACCTAACCTAACCTAGACCACAGCAGACTACCGGGACCTAACCTGGACAAACTACCGGGAACTAACCTGGACAAACTACCGGGATATAACCGGTGTAAACTATCATAAAGTGACCGGGGCAAATTTCCGAGACCTAGCCGGATGTGGTAACACTGCGCGGCCCTAGCCCAAAACACAGTACTTCTGTACTAATACCGTCCTCTTTAGAATCACGCCTCCATCTATTTTTTGGTAGATAATCATCTTGAAATGAATGGATTTTATGTTTTTTTTTTCTGAATAGATTGTCGGAAATGATGTATTTCGTTACTTTCTTTTTTTTGTTGTAAATATTTACTCCATTGCTGTTCTCTTTGACAATTTTTCTACCATCATTACTCACCACCCTTATCCTAACCCCCTTCCTAATCCTCCCCTGGATCCTTGAATCCCCCGCACAACCCCCACATATTATGCTGCCCATGAGCGGCCCTCTGCGGGACCCACAACTTGAACTTGAACTAATATATACCACTATAATATTATGTTCATGTATGTCAGATAAGGCTAATTGCCAATGGGGATTTTGAGAATTAGCCTGACCTTACCTGACCTTTCATAACCTTACCTGGACCGCAGCAGATTACCGGGACCTAACCAGGGCAGACTACATGAGACCTAACCTGGGCAGACTACATGAGACCTAACCTGGGCAGACTACATGAGACCTAACCTGGGCAGACTACATGAGACCTAATCTGGGCAGACTACATGAGACCTAATCTGGGCAGACTACATGAGACCTAACCTGGGCAGACTTCATGAGACCTAACCTGGGCAGACTACATGAGACCTAACCTGGGCAAACTACCAGGACCTAAGCAGGGCAAACTACGTGAGACCTAACCTGGGCAAACTACCAGGACCTAAGTAGGGCAGACCACCGGGACCTAACCTGGGCAAACTAGCGCTACCTAACCGGATGTGGCAACAGTGCTAAAGAACAATAATAGAGTAAATATATAGCTTAGTTTTATCTCTATAACCCAAGCATAATTTTCAACTATTTTTAAACTTTTGGCGTGGGAGTTGCAGAGTTGGTAAAAATACAGTTGGTAAAAATACTGCCAAACAAGTTTTGACGAACATTTTTTTGCATTTCCTTCGTAAATGTTTTTAATAGGAGATGCAACATTCACACCAAAGTAACCATATACTAGATTTTGATGGATTATTATTTTCATCATCCCATATTGGTATTATATATATTATAATTCTCAATCCCAACAATGCTCAAAATTGATGACAAAATCCATGACAAAAATTGAGACAACTTAGCTTGGCCATGCTTTTTGTAAATATAGTAATAATTATGACAAAAATAAACTAACCTGACCAAACTTAACTTAACCTAACCAAACCTAACTTAACCCAAACTGACTTAATCTGACCTAACCTAACCTAAACAGGACCCTGGCATTCTTTGGTCCTATCCTGGTAATCTTTTGTTCCTATCCTGGTCATCTTTTGGTCCTAACCTGGTCATCTTTTGGTCCTAACCTGGTAATCTTTTGGTCCTAACCTGGTCATCTTTCAGTCCTAACCTGGTCATCTGCAGGGGATGTATGTAGCGGTAACTGAATTTGGATATACCGGGTAGTAAAAAAAAAAATTGCCTCTAATTACATAAAGATACGTAAATATGAATATAAAGGATTGATCAAATGAGGTAATAAAAATATGGTATATATGTCAAAAGCAGTCGGCTCTTCCATATGATAATTTTGAATAACAATATTTATTTCCCAACTTTATTTGAAATAATCCATTATTTCTTGTTTTTAGAACATTAAATATACACAAGGGCTAAACTTGGCTTGGGTTATTTGATTTGGAGAGGTATGTAAACCAGCTTTATCTGTCGGGCCTTGCTATGGATGCAAACATGACTGTACCCCTTGTAGTCCCACAAGGAGATCCGGTTGTGTGGTGGGGGGCTCCCTCCTCCAACAGTGATCGGGGGGTTGAGATGTGGAGTGTGTGTGTGTGTGTATGTCTCATGATGGTTTAGGTCGGCTGGCATCCACACACCGCCTGCTGCAGATCTCGGGCTTCGACTCAGGCGGGGTAGGGATTGTGGATTGGCCAGAGGAAAAAAAGAACATGGAATATCAGGATGTATGTGTGGGTCCAGGATTTGTTTAGTTTATCTTGCCTTACAATGTGGTTGATGAAGGTGAAATTTGAGTATTGGTGGTTCTTCCCTTGATTAAAATAATGAAGTAATATTTTTTCTTCTTTATTTGTAAGGTAATATTTTGTCATCTTCATCCAACAGGGATCGGGGGGTTGAGATGTGGAGTGTGTGTGTGTGTGTGTGTGTGCGGGGGTGGGGGGTGGAGTGAGTTCTATGTTTGGGCAATTTGTTTGGGAGGATGTGCGACGTGACGAGGCTACCTCCAGCGTGGAGAGGAAGGCCTGGTACTGTATATGTATGTATGTATTATTAAGGGGGCAGTACAGTGTTGGTAAATCTGGAGCAACTTCATGATACATCCAATCTATTTAAAGAAACAATCATAATTTTTTATTATTCTGGTCCTGTTTCTGGCATACTGTACTTCGGAGGAGTCAAGGCACTCCAATATACTAAAAGTATACTGTACTGTACTATCCATTTAAGCATGTTTAGGATTGTGCTTCATTTTAAACTCAGTCCCTCATTGAATGCCGTCTAATGTTTTGCCAGGATTATGTTATTCATTACAATATAGACTTAACTAAGTGATTTCCTGAGCCGGTGTTAAAAGAATAGTGTGTGTGTGTGTGTTCTTACCTATTTGTATCTTTACAGGATTGAGTCAAGCTCGTAATGTCCCAGTTCTTAAAACCCAATTATCGTATATTTCTTTAAAGTTGTGCAAAGTTATGTATGTGTGTGTTCTGTTATTCATTACCATACACACTAACTAATTTAATAATTTACTGAGCCTGTGTTAAAATGGCAGTGTGTGTGTGTTCCCAGGCTTCTGTCATTCATTACCATACAGTCTTAACTAAGTGATTTACTGCGCCTTTGTTAAAAGGGTAGTGTGTTTGTGTTCCCAGGCTTCTGTCATTCATTACCATACAGTCTTAACTAAGTGATTTACTGCGCCTTTGTTAAAAGGGTAGTGTGTTTGTGTTCCCAGGCTTCTGTCATTCATTACCATACAGATTTAACTACAGTAACTAAATTATATACTGAGCCTATGTTAGATGGCTATAATATTTGGTAAATTCATTCACCTTCTTTGTAATACAGTATATAATTATTGACTCTTGAACTTTCAGAAAGGCCCGGGCACCATCCTGGATCAAATAGGCTAATAGGCTAGGTAGGTGTAGGTGTGTGTCATGGTGCGATGGGGACGCATGGTGATTGGTGCGGTGGTGGTGGCGGCTACAGGGGGAGGAGTGGTGGGATCCTTGCTGCTCTACCGGTACCTGCGTCAACACACCACCATCGCACACAAGTTATTGGCATGGCGAACCCGGAGGATTGTAAAGAGGGCGTTAAAGAGGATTCATGTTGTGGAGGATGAGGAGACATGGGAGAAAGTGCTGCCCCTACTAATCAGGTGTGTGTGTGTTGCATTATTGTACACTCCCAATCCAAAATTTGTATCCAGGCTTGCTTTGAATAGCCTGATCGAGTATTAAACGAACTCAAGCAAATATGAAACAGCAATTTCTAGCATGATTATAACTTACCAGGTTTGACTTAATGATTGTTTCTGGAATAAAGACCAGTACACATGTTTAATGTAACATGAATAATGGAAATTTTGAAACTGTTCATTCTTTTAACGACCCTACTTGTTGAAGTTTCGAATAATTTGATATACTAGTGAACCAATTACAACGCTTTTCCTGATTCACATTTGATTGAGCTCACTAAATTCTCGATTAGGCTATTCGAAGCAAGCCTGGATACATATTTAGGATTGTGAGTGTACTGTACTGTACAGGTCCACAGGCGCTGGTAGTATATTTGGTTGGCACCATGGCGGACATAACTTCATACTCACATGGGGGTATTGGAACTTTGGATTGTGACTACTGTATTAGGAAGAGTTCCAACCTGTGTTGCACAAATGAATGTCAAATAAAATTTCAGAATGTGATTAATTATTAATTTTAATGTTCTTTACAAGAATAAGTGTTCATAATTATATGAGTGCATACTGTATACACTTAACAACCTTGAAATAATACTATAACAATAATAGAATATAACAGAAACCGAATGTATGAAGATCAACATAAGATTTAGCAGTAATTTTTGCCAATCTATCATAATTTCAGCTGCTGTCTGGCATATTCTCACTTGAGAAATCTGGTCACCCTGCCTCCATCATTTCACCCCCTAGAGTTATCTCACACTTGGTCCCAGTTGTCTCTCCCACTTGTTATGTAAGCCTAATTTACCATTAGTATATTTGTCTCACAACTTTATAGCCTAATAATATTTCCACACAGTTGGAAGCATCTGCCCAACAGCCCGGTGCCATACCCAGTTTTAGCCAGTTTCACACCCCCTCCCTTCCTGTATCCCCTCTCTCGGACAGTGGTGTGACAAGAATATTGCCACGAAACACACACACCTACTGTATATGGAAAGAGCTTTGTTGTTGTTGTTGTTGAAGTTCCTCAAGCTGTCTGGCCGAGCAGCCCCGAGCTCCTGTGGAAGGTCATGGCCTGAACCGAGCTCTCCCACAGTGCCCTCAGAGAGTGTATGTTGTGTTGTTGGCGAGTGTGGTTGTGTGCATTGCAGTCTTCAATAATGTGTTTAATAGAATGGGGTGCTGTGTTGCATCCCGGACAGGCATCCGCAATGGCTCCATCCAGCCTCTTCTGATATGTCAGAAGGGCCGGGTGGTGGCCACACCGCAGCCTGGCCAGGTGGACTCTGTCCTCACGGGGAAGGGAGGATTCGGATGGGTGGATGTCGGGAGGTCGTGCATGCAGCTGGGTGTTGTTTTTGAGTGTTTGGATGGATTGATGAGCGATTTGAGTATGGATGTGTTTCTGGAGATTGGTTTGAGGTGGGCAGGGTGTATGAGATGATAGTATTTGTGTATGGTATCGTGTACTGGGTGTTGTTTTGATGTTCCTTGGCATGTGTGGGTGTTGTGCCATGTAGTGTAGTGGATGGTGTGGGTTTGTGGAGGCTGCAGCAAGTGTTTGTGTGCCTCTCATGTCAAGGTGATCCTTGATTTTGAGGATTTTGGTTTCATAGTGTAGGTGGTTTGTGGGTGTGGTAGCTGTGCAGCCTGTGATTGTCTTTAGGGCTCTGTTCTGTATGGTTTGAAGGGTGTTGTGATGAGTCTCAGTGAGGTTTGAAGCCCAGGCAGGGCTTGCATAATCCATCACTGATCGAATATATTGTTTGTATACTGTGGTTGTGGTTTCCTTGTTGTGTCTGAATGTTGTGCTGGCAAGTGATCTGAGGGCTTTAAGTCTTTACATGCATTTGTTTTTGATGGCCGTAATATGTTGTTTGAATGTCATGGATGTATTGTATGTTATGCCAAGTATTTTGTGTGTGTGTGTGTGTGGTATAGGTGTGTTGTTTATGGTGAGGTGTGGTGTGTAGCGGTGTTCTGCGTTCCAGTTGGTGAGAAGGGTGACAGTTGACTTGGTGGGTGCTATTTTAAGTCTGTTTGTGGTGAACCAGGCATTAAGTGTGTTGAGGTAGGGTTGGAGGATGAGAGTGGCTGTGTCTGCGTTTCTGTGTGTACACGTGAGTGTTATGTCGTCTGCGTAGGAGGCTATGTGTATTTGTGGTGCCTGGGGTGTTGGTATGTCGTGCATGTATAGATTGAAAAGGGTGGGTGAGAGTACAGAACCTTGGGGGACACCATTGGTGAAATTTTTAATGTTAGATGACTGACCAACAAATATAACATGGGCTACTCTTCCTCCCAAGAAGCTGGCCAGCCATCTTTTGGTGTTATTATGCATGTTTGTGTTGTATATTTTGTTTGTGAGGATGTGGCGGGGGATGGCATCAAATGCTTTACTAATGTCCAATGTAACTAAGAGTGTTCTGTGTGGGGGTCTATCTGAGTTGATGCCATCAAAAATTCTTTGTGTGAGGTTTGTAAGAAGGGTGTTTGTTGAGTGTAGCGGTCTGAAGCCATGTTGTGAAGATGCAAGGGGGATGTGTGGTGTGATTAGTTTAATGATGAGGCGCTCAGTGATTTTGGAGGGGGTACAAAGGAGGGTGATGGGACGGTGTGATGAGGGTAGTGTGGGATCTTTATTTGGTTTGGGGATGGTGATGATGTTTCCGTGTTTCCAGATGTTGGGTAATGTGTTGTGTGAGTAGCTGTAGTTTGCTATGTTAGTGAGTGCTTGTATGCCTTGTGGTCTGGGGGCGCGAGTCCCTGGGAACGGCTTCGGTCACCCGGGCAATACCAGAGCTTGTTTGTTTTGTGGCATAATCATGTCTCAAACTCGTTAACAGGGTCCTTAAAATCCACTTCACCCCCAAGCTAATTTTGAAAATGCATTCGTGTATAAAAGATTTTCTTCTCAGATATTCTCTTTAATATCTGAAAGTATCCACAGAAACTCCTGTTACACACTGTATAATAACCTTTCAAGTGGAGATTCTCTTGTTGGTTAATTGGACGGCTACTGATTCCTCCTAACCGGGAAACAGAAAGACACCCTTAATGGTACTAGTAGGAAATCTGTTTGGTGACATAGTTTTGGAGGAATCATTGACCTTTCAAATCACCAACAAGGGAATCTTCTATCTATATATCTATCTATAGCTCTGATGCCTCATTCCCTCTGGGAATTCCCTCCAAAGGGGTGGCTACGGCAGAAGTGTCTCCAGTTCTCCCTGTTCCAACATTCCCTCTTGCGGTCTGCCTCTCACACCAGGTCCCACAACTTCACTCCCATACACCTTCTTAACAAATTCCTCACCTTGCATTCTCTCTTCAGCCCCACTAACCTGACCCATGCCACCCACAGTGAGTCAAGGCGTGAGGGAGCCGTGGGTGTGGACTGTGAATGGACCAATACACACAGTCAGCGTAAACCAGTGGCCTTACTACAGCTGGCAACCTGTTCTGGACTCTGTGTTATCATTCGCCTCTCACACATGCAGTCTAATATACCACCATCTCTTAAGGTACTGTACTATTTTTATATGTACAGTACTCATTTTATCTGTACTGTACTTATTTTTTATGTACTCTTTTCATCTGTACAATACTCTTTTTATGTGTACAGTAGGTACTCGATAAAAGGTGCATAATTATATGGTAATTACAGGAAAAGAGGAGTGTTGAAAATATGTCCTTCCACCCTCACTGTTGGAGTAATACTGACTGGTGGTGGCTGGGTGGGCTATGGGGGGGGGGGGAGTCCCTACAAGCCCACAATCAGTGTTGCTACCTAAAACTACAATAACTTATGGTTCGCGCAATTTTAAAAACTGCTTTGATGAGAATACTCGTTACCCACGGTTTAACCCCTTAAATGCGGTATATGGAGGAATGTTATCATTCACTGTGCTGGTATCTAGCCAAATACTTACTATCTCAAAACTGTATAAAACTTATATCAATGTACTTGTCTCGTGTTTGTGCATCATGCATCGATTATATTTTGTATTTACATGCCTTGGTTTTGCCAAAATTGTTACACGTAATTGGAGAGGTTGACGACACTAGGAATTCTATTATACCTTCCTGATTATTGATCACCAGAGAAAATGAATGGGTAGAAGCATACACTAAAATAAACTGAATAATTCTATATGGCTAAAAATGTCATGGATATCTACATGCTTCTATTCACAAAGTTACTATCTGGCGATTGTTTCACTTGTATTGCCTAAAAAATTATAACCTTAGTTATACAACTGCATGAATTTACTTCACAAAGAGTATTTCCACCACCTACACCCTCTTGTGTGTGTGTGTGTGGAGATTTACCGTTTGAAATGAGGTGAGTCAGGTCAAAAATAGCAGGCTGTCTCTCTCTCTCTCTCTCTCTCTCTCTCTCTCTCTCTCTCTCTCTCTCTATATATATATATATATATATATATATATATATATATATATATATATATATATATATATACTTTACCATATACAAATTTACGAAAAATACTATATACTCGGTGCACGGGATAGAGAAAGAGTACGGGCCGTCTCTTTGCTTCCTCTGCATATATATATATATATATATATATATATATATATATATATATATATATATATATATATATATATATATATATATATATATATATAACACGAAGTTAGACGAAGAACTAGGTTAGAAAGGGGACCATTACAGATGTGGGAGTGAAGAGGTATAAAGAAGAAACGCTGTATAGGTGGTGAAGGAGGTAGACCAATTATCAGCTTATGAACTTATGGATGTGGCGGATTCAGCCACACCTGTTATGAAGTATACATGCCTTCCTTATTTGTTATGTATATGTTCTGTGCAATACATGCACACCGGTGTAAATGCTGTTGGGCCCGTCAGGGTGTGCTTGATCTAACATGAAATAAGAGGGAGGGAGTGGGACCATGGGAAGGACATGTAGAGAGGGAGGAGGTGGTGGAGGGCTAACCGCGGCCTCACCCCCTACCCCTCCACCCAGGGTAATAAAATAATTATCATCTTATGTACTTACATATCAGGAAAAGAGATATGTACAGTGTGTGTGTGTGTGCAATATTGGTGATGGTTTGGGTCGTGGTTTTAGTGGTAGCAATGGTGGTAGTAATTGTGGTTAGGTTACATACATAACCAGTATTTGTACATACTGGTTATCAATATACTTTCACACCCAAGCATTATATAAATATAAAAGCATTAGCCTACATAATACATTGTACATAGTACATTGATACCCAGTATGTATAAATGGTTTAGCAATTGTGTATGTAGCCTAATAGCCTAGTAAAAAAAATATATGCGGGAAGGATATGTTTGATCAAGCACACTCCGACACCATATTCACTCCTACTGCCACAACTTACTAAGCACGAGTGCAGTATTACCTATATACCTATGGTATATTATATATCATCATTGAAAAGAATTATGAAACATGGTTTTTATTCGTTTACAGAATGGACAGGTGGTATAGAGAGGAGGAGAGAGACAAAAAAAAAAAAAAAAAAAAAAAATAATAATAATAATAATAATAACCATTGTAATATTGAACCTTTTTATTATCTTTTTTTTTTTATATATATATCTCAACCTCGGGGATTGGTTGGGTTATTTTTTTCTTTTATTTGTCTTTTACTTCATTTTTATCATTATCCTGTTGTGAATATTTGCTTACACAGGGTTGGTCTTTTCCGACCAGCATTCAATTTTCGCATAATAAGTATAGTTTTCTTTTGACTTCGCTCCTCCTCTCTGTACCACCTGTCCATTCTGTAAACTAAGAAAAACTTTCATCATAACTCCTTTCAATAATGATATATAATATACCATATAATGAAAAATAATCACTAGACGAAAGCATGCATCCTTACCCTCTTGTCCCACGAGTAATACTGAAATTATCGGTGTAAATGCTGTTGGGCCCGTCAGGGTGTGCTTGATCTAACATGAAATAAGAGGGAGGGGGTGGGACCATGGGAAGGACATGTAGAGAGGGAGGAGGTGGTGGAGGGCTAACCGCGGCCTCACCCCCTACCCCTCCACCCAGGGTAATAAAATTTACTGGACATTTTACATTTCCTCATTTGAGGCTTGGATGCAGGGCAGTTATGACGCACTGTACACCACCCCAAGATTTAGAGGCGGCTGGGTATCTCTTGAGAGATAGGGAGAGTGAGAAGAGCAATAAACAGTCTGGTGCTAATTACAGTCCTTCTCTCTCCCAGAAAAATAATGCTCACTGACAAGATCTAGGTAGTGGCAATTTCAGCACTGAGTTTGAAATGGAAATGAAAGATTCAGCAGTGAAAGGGTTAACCCTTTCGCTGTTATGCGCATCTCTAGACGATCACCTTACAATCCTGCTATGCAAGTCTAAAGACTCCCGCTCGACAGCCTGCTATACGCATCTTGAGACGACCAGAATAGTTGATCTTGACTCACTTCACACGGTCAGATAATAAACCCACTTTGCCGCCTCTCCCTTCCTCTCTCCTCCTCCCTTCCTTTTACTTTCCCTTCTTCCTCCTCCTCCTACTTTCTCTTCGTTTCCTTCCTCGAATCCTTTTATATAAGACTGAGTGTACATTTTCCATAATTATATATAATATAATATTGAGAAAGTTTTATAAATGAAAAAGAGTGTCCAGTAAAGGAGTAAATACAAATTTACTTACACATGATCCCCAACAGCATAAAGCCCTATTCCTACCCCTCCCTTTCTTCATGAGCAATAATTCCGATGCATTTCCCTTGATGTACATGTTATTTGGACAGAGAGAGAGAGAGAGAGAGAGAGAGAGAGAGAGAGAGAGAGAGAGAGAGAGAGAGAGAGAGAGAGAGAGAGAGAGATAGAGATAGAGAGAGAGAGTTATTACAGTACGGAAGGCTAGGGGAGAGGAAGAGGTAAAGGAAAGGGAGGGGGAGACAATTATCAGATTAGGTTCTTATGGGTGTGGCGAACACACACACACACACACACACACTGGAGAAGGAGTGGCTCAATAACCGCAGATGAATGAGAGGTAATAATGTAGTGTAACCTGTTATATGAAGCCCGAAGGCTGAGCAAAAAATTGACTCATCTTCACTCCTTACATCTTGCACATCATATAGCTAAAAAAATAAATATGACTATATATTAGATTTGAATAGAGTACGTAATAATAACAGCTAGTCATTTGTACTGCCGAATTCAAGCTATTGGTTGATATGAGTATGGTATATTTTATAAATCTTGAAAGGGAAAGTGTTTGTTATTCATTAATTTTCATGGAAAATAATTTCTCAATATTATCTTTGATAGAGATACTGCCATGGATAACAAACACTTTCCCTTTCTAGATTTATAAAATATACCATACTCAATGATATCAACCAATAGCTTGAAGTCAGCAGTACAAATGACTCTAGCTGTTATTGTTACGTACTCTATTCAAATCTAGTCATATTTATTATTTTAATTATATGACAAAAAGAGAAAAGATGAGTCAATTTTTTGTTCAGCCTATTATAAAGTAACCCTCCAATAAAATAAATAATGCATAGGAAAACCCATCCTCTGTGGAAGCTAGCCATGTTTATGTACGACCAGAAAGTACAGCCTCCCTCATTGTCCTCACTCTCCCCAGGGGGAATAGGATTACTAGGGGCACGGGGTGAAGGGGGCTCGTCAGAGAGAGAGAGGGTGGGGGAGAATGACTATATTTTTACACACACACACACAAACAGAGGTCTGATATTCAATAGTGAAAAGGTACTCACTTTATATATATTTTTATTGATATTTAGAAATTATGATACATATAATATATATTGAATATTTTAGGTAAACAAACAATTGCGTGAAGTTTCTCTCTCTCTCAGTAAGTCACCGTAGAGCGCTGGTGGATCAGAAATTCTTCAATGTGTGGTAATCCCTGAAGCAACCTACTATACATAATCCAATGTTGCACTCATTGCATATGATGACTACGCGAGTGCGTTTCTTTTGACGTCGGGTTGTGTGCTTGCATACATAGCAGTCTCTTGGTTTCTTCTTTCCATTCGCCATCTCAGTATGTACTGGATAATGGCGACTATATGCGTCTATTATGCGATCTGGCATGGGGTTAGGGCGTCGACCTTTGATGTTGGTAGTAGGTTCTCCAAAGTCCTCCAAAAGCTGGTAAGCAACATTGTACACAAACTCGCGTAGCTTTGGCTTCTTAGAGGGGTCAATATTCTTTTTGACAAGCCAGAGATTGTAAGCATTGAGCATTGTGATATCTATGAAGTGGAAGAAGAACTTGTGGTACCACTTGACAGACTGTCTCAAACACTCAACGCCACTTATCTGACTGTCAGACTTGTCTACAAGGCGCATATTTTTAGTATAATCTACCACAACATCAGGCTTCATGATGGATTTTTTTGTTCTGTGGTGAATCTTTCCGGTTGGAACTAGTTCACCCTTGTGAATGGTGGAAAGGAGGTGGACTGGCCGCCTATCGTTCCACTTGTATGCGCCAATCTTGCCAGACTTTTCACTTTGGATGAACAGTTCCGTCTTGCCTCGCTTCCTACTTCTCTCGTGGTGGGGGCGAGCTTCCTCTTCAGAATCTGGTGTATCACTAGAACTAGGTTTTTCAACTCGAGTTTTATTTCCATTGAATTTCGGCATGAACTTCCTATTCGCCCGTACAGTTCCACATGATCCCGTTTTGTTGTCACGCAGGAATTGGCACAGAGCAGGGCTTGTATACCTGTTGTCGGTGTACAATATATGACCCCTGCTCAGGTAGTCTGCCATCATTTTCTGTACGATAGCACCAGACATACCTATAGGGTCTTTCTTGTGCACCACTGGTATATCTAAATTTGTGCCTGTGTAAACAATCATGTCAAGCACAAATCCTATATCACAGTCACATAAAACAAATAGTTTCAAGCCGAAGCGATGTCTTTTAGAGGGTATATATTGTTTGAAAACTAGCCGACCTTTGTATAGCATAAGTGACTCATCTATGACCAGCTTTTGAAATGGATAGAAATATTTCTTGAACCTTGAAAGGATCATCGAAAATATACCTCTCACTTTCCAGATACGGTCTTCTTTGTTAGGATTTTCATTGTCTGAGAAGTGAAGAAAACTCAACAATAATAAAAATCTATCACGAGGCATATACTTGCTAAACAAAGGTGTGCTGATGAGGGCATCGTTGCGCCAGTAATGCTGGAGAACGTGTTTTTTGCAAAGAGGCATAATCAACATCAATGCCAGAAACACAAACAGCTCCCTGACAGTTGTAGCTTCCCAATTTCGTATTCTGGAAAAAGGGGAAATGAAATCCATATGCTGAGACACCCAACTATTGTATCTGTTCGTTTTCTCAGCTATATATGACATCACTTCCTCATCGATGAAGGCAAGAAAGAAGGCACTCTCTCTTGCCTCGTCGTTGCTAGAACTAAGTGCATTGTTACCTAACCACACTTCATCACTGCCAATGACGTCAGATTCACTCCCACCAGAATCACTCCCACCATCCTCCATAAACAAAAGCGGTATAATTTTTTATGGTGTTAGGTTACGCTGACGTGGATGTGATCGTGGTGTGGATGAATGACGAGAAGTACTCGGACCTGGAACAGTCAGAGTGGGCACAGATTCAGTGGTGGTGATGGATGATGAAAGAATGGTAGTTGAGTGGCCTCTTTTTTTCCCATTCGTATGTCTTGGTGTTACTGGGGAGTCAAGCTGGGCATCCCTTTCTTCATACGCCAGCTGTCCTTGTGTGCTTGTGGATTGCTTAGGGAGAGTAATGGTGGTAGAGGAGGAGGAGGGGTGAAGCTGCTGATAAAATCTCGAAGATAGGGAATGTGCAACAGGTGTACGCATTTTCTGTGGATCTCCCTTTATTTTCTTTCTTACTGTAGGGATGACCTCATCTTCTGTCTCACTACTGCTGGAGTAAGTAAGGGAGGGCCTCTGAAGTGACTTTGGCATCCGTCTTCTGCTAATTATTCTCCCTGTGAGTGGCTGGCTAGAGTCCAATGGATCACTACTTCCTCCTTCCATGGTGTCTGTGGGGTGACTGACTAAGACACTAAGTTGATGAAAATTTGACATATGGAAGGGGTTGACGGATATCACCATGACCTTAATTAACTCAACTGGGTCAGCAGGTAGCTGGCTGTATTTTGGCTTGCCGCACTACCTCACTAAGGCCTGAATTGTGGCTGATCGCACCCAATGGGTTAAGGGTTAATACAGACTCGGTAACTAACTATCTTTTAACACAGGATCAGTAAGTCACTATCCTTTTAACACAGGCTCAGTAAGTCACTATGTTTTAACACAGGCTCAGTAAGTCACTATCCTTTTAACACAGGCTCAGTACAGTAAGTCACTTAGTATGTATGGTAATGAATAACAGAAGCCTGGGGAAACATTGGTTGTTCTTCAATGAGTGACTGAATGTTGAATGTAGAAAATGGTGGATAGAAGTACTAATTTTTTAATTGTATATCCTCCAATTAATTAACCCTGAAGAAATTCTGTTCTCCCTTTAAGCTCATCATGATACAGAACTGAAACTTTAAAGAGGGTAGTACAGTATATACAGTGTTGGTAAATCTGGAGCAGGTGGTTTCTGGACGACAGCCCACCTAAAGCCTCCATTGGTTCGAAATGTGTGTGGCATCATGATAGTTTGAGTGGGCTGTCGTCCAGAAACTGCCTGCTTCAGATCTCGGGCTTCAACTCAAGTGGGCTAGGGATTGTGGTGTGTGACTGTACACTCACAATCCATAATTTGTATCCAGGTCTTGCTGAAGTTTCGAATCATTTGACATACAAGTGAACCAATTACAACACGTATCCTGTTTCATATTTGCTTGAGTTCACTTAATACTCAATCAGGCTATTTGAAGCAAGCCTGGATACATATTTTTTATTTCGAGTGTAGCCTACCAAGAGAATATTACCCCCTTAATTAATAGTTTTTGACTTATTGATTACTGAGAGTGGTTTCCCCATCATTTATGTGTTGGTGCATTCAGCCTGGTATAACCATATAATACAAACACCCTGACTCCCATTTGGGGGTCCGAGCATCTGCGCGGCCTCGGTCGACCAGACTCGGGACTGCTCGGCCAGACAGTCGGGGAACTACAACAACAACAACAAAAACAACAACAACCTTATAATACAGGGGGGGGGGGGTGAGTGAAGGTTGAAAATTCCACTCTCTAATAATAACTCCACCAAGGACTCCAATAGCCTTGGAGTTGGACACCAGTGTTGCCAGGTCTGGTCGAGGAAATTTCCCTAACCTCACCTTTAGAGTTTCCCTTTTTGCCTCAATAATTCCCAGTTTACTTTTGAACATAGACTGTCTTTTTGGTATTTCTTCAGGCAGAAATTTCCCTGTTTACTCCTGAATGATCCTTATATAATTTCCCTGTCTCGACTTCAAAATTCCCTAAAACAAAGACATTTCCCTGCACCTGACAACATTGCTGGACACATTGCTTGTCAAGGGTTCTGGACTGGTGCTGGAGCCTCACCACCTCTGGAAAAATGGGATATGGGATATTGATGATGATGATGATGATGATGATGATGATTTCTAAAATTGATTTACTACATTTCAGAGCTTGTTAGAGGATGATACTATACTGAAGGTGGGCATTGCAACCCTTGATGACTCCACACTGCTGCATACTGATTACTGCATCAAGGTACAACAAACAGTCCCTCTACTACATTGTCTGAAGGGGGTGCAGGAGTAGGGGGACAGGCTTGGGGGGGGGTTTAGGGTGGTGCAGGAGTAGGGGGACAGGCTTGGGGGGGTGTGGGAGTAGGGGGACAGGCTTGGGGGGGTTTAGGGGGGTGCGGGGGGTTTTGGGTGGGTCGGGGAGGTTTTGGGTGGGTCGGGGAGGCTTTGGGTGGTGCGGGAGTAGGGGGACAGGCTTGGGGGGGTTTTGGGGGTGCTGGAATAGGGGGACAGGCTTGGGGGGGGATTTAGGGGGGTGCAGGGGTTTTGGGGTGGGTGGGAGTAGGGGGACAGGCTTTGGGGGGGCGGTTAAGGGGGTGCAGGAATAGGTTACAGGCTTTCTACCCCCCCCAAGCCTGTCCTCCTATTCCTGCACCCCCCAAGCCTGTCCCCTACTCCCGCACCCCCTTAAGGTGGTAATTCTTTTTTGGTACATTGGAGTGCCTTGATTCCTTCAAAGTATGCCAGGAAACAGAACCAGAAGAGCAAAAATAATAGTGTTCTGTTGCTGGGAATAGTATGGAGGATTTAGTTGCTCCAGATTTACCAACACAACAGTCCTACTACATTGTCTTAATTAAGGAGGAAGTTTTGTGTTGGTAAATCTGGAGCAACCGAATCCTCCAAACTATGCCCAGCAACAGAACACCATTATTTTTGCTCTTCTGGTCCTGTTTCCTGGCATACTTTGGAGGAATCATGGCACTCCGATGTACCAAAATAAGAATTACCACCTTATAGGGATAGTATATAATATTGTTATCAGTATTACTTTAACTATATAATATACAAAGAATTGATGTATCAGTATCGCTCTAGAATTATTTCAGTTATACATAGGCCTATATTGGTATCACTTTAACTCTATGCTGAGAATCAATTTATCAGTATCGCTCTAGACAATTTTCAGTTATCAGTATCGCCTTAGGCTATATTATGCATCAATGCCCATTACTGGTTGTGTGTCATTGAAAGAAAGGAGACAGTACTCCTTTGGAAGGCAGTACAGGCGTCAGAGCTATAGATAGATAGATAGATAGACAGACAGATGATATATATATAAGTATTATCATCCCTTATAAATAGCAGTAGCCTATGTTGTGTAGATGAAGGTTTTGTAGTACTGTACTATAAGTTAATCTATAAGACAGCAGACAATCCACCATTCAGGTCCAATACCAAATCATAATTATTCATTACCAAACAAATTTTTCATTACCAAATTGGGCCTGATTTGGTAATGAAAAATACCAAATGGCAACCCTTGTATGGCTGCTGCCTCCCCACTATATAGACAGTACATTGTACTGTAGTAGGATTAGTATCCGTCTGGGTGTCATGGTGTGAGGATGTTGGTACTGCTCTCTTTACTGACTGAGTCTATCCCTCCCACTCTATGCTACACTAAATAAACACCATGCAAATACTTAATGCAATGTTAAAATGTTTGGAGCATAAAAAGAATGAAATGCAATGCGATAAATAATTCTCTACTGAATCATTGGATGAATTTGGTGATATGAATCGATATGAAGCCATGGTAACATTGTAGGCTCCTGTCTCTGACAACTTATTTCACAATAACATATGAATGAATTACATAATTATATCATTAAGGTAACTATTACCAAATTATCTCTGACTATCAATACCTTACTAAGGTGCCAGAGGTGTGTGTGTGTAGTCAGCAATACCAACCCTATATATCACTGACCATAAGGGTGGGGTTGATACTTTATATGCCGACTGTACAAATACACACCCACAACAACAACAACAACAACAACAACAGTGCAAAACAAGCAACACTTTACTGTCCAGTTAATGAAAATATTCTTTGGTTGGTTAATTGGAAGGTGTGTGAGTCCTGCAAACTATGCCATGAAACACACTCCCTCCTTATAGGTGGTATGTTGTGGTAATATTTGAAGGACTCATTAATTTACCTCCAATTTTATTACTACACCACAAGGTCCCCTTAAGGGGTACCATATATAGCACATTGTTTTGGGTGTTAATTCTGTAGCAAATGATTCCTTCAAACTATTCCAGGCAACAGGATACCATTATTTTTCTTCATGTGAGTCTGTTTCCTGGCATAATTTGGAGGGATTAAGGCACTCCAAATGTACCAAAAGTATACTCAACCCTTTTTTTGTTTTAGTTAAAATATCTTGCAGAACAGAGTGGAAGAGTAAGTGAGAGAGAGAAGTGTGAGGGGGGGAGGGGGTGTTGGAACAGGGAGAACTGGAGACTTTTATGCCGTGGCCACCCCCTTGGTGGGAGTCCCCGGAGGGAACGAGGCTTTGGAGCTATAGATAGATAGATAGATAGATAGATCTTTCAATAGGAGAGTTCAGTATTTTATAGAGGGTAGTATCCATTAGGTAGGACATTGGAGTGCTCTGAATCCTCTAAAGTATGCCAGGAAACAGGAACAAAATAACAAAAATAATGGTGTTTTTTTACTTGGATAAACAGTAGGCCTATACAGTACTGTCCTCTTAATTATTCTCCCCTAAAGCATAATTATGTCATGGTTATTCCTATCTATAGCTCCGACGCCTTGCTCCCTCCGGGAACTCCCCTCAAGGGGGTGGCCACGGCAGAAGTGTCTCCAGTTCTCCCTGTTCCAACACTCCCTCCTTACTTGTTCAAGCCCTCCTCTGCCCCTCATGTTTCTCTCCTTTACATACTCTTCCACTCTGTTCTGCCATCTAACCGGAGGTCTGCCTCTCACACCAGGTCCTACAACTTCACTCCCATACACCTTCTTTACAAATTCCTCGCCTTGCATTCTCTCCACATGTCCATACCATCTCAATGTATTACGTTTCACTCTCTCAACCACTCCACACTCAATACCAATTGCCTTCTCACTCATACCACATCTCTCATATACACTCTCATTACTTTCTCCATCCCATCTAGTAAGTCCACATGCTCCTCTCAAGTAACTCATTTCCACAGCACCTATTCTAGACTGATGCGCCCTATTCCATGTCCATGTCTCCGACGCATATGTCAGTGTTGGCAGGATTATACTATTTCGTAGTCCCCTTTTCACTTCCATACTCACACTTCTACCCTTCATAATCCTCCCCAGTGATCCTATGACCTGTCTACCCTTCACTGCTCTCTCCCTAATTTCTCCTTCCATACTTCCATGTTTACACATAACTGTACCCAGGTACTTAAACTCCTTCACTTCCTCCATCCTCTCACCCCTCAGAGTTATCTCACACTTCGTCCCAGTTGGTACAGCCACTCTGTAAGGTGTAGCAAAGTCAATCACTTCAGTTTCTGCTCTTTCAAATACCATCACTTTACTTTTACCCACATTCACCTTCAATTTCCTTCGTTTACACACAGACTGAAATTCGTCCACCACTCTCTGTAAATTCCTTTCACTCTCAGCCATCAGCACAGTGTCATCCGCAAACAAACTTGCCACCAGGGACCAATTTGCTTCATTCAACCTCAACTTCACCCCCAGACCATTCACTTTGGCTTTCACCTCTCTCATACAACCATCCATATATATATTGAACAGCCATGGTGACATAACACACCCCTGTCTCAGCCCTACACTAATATTAAAACTCTCACTTAGATCACCCTCTACCCGTACACATGCTTTTGCATCTGCATAAAAAGCCTCAATGCCTTTCAGTAAAGGCCCCCCAACACCATAAATTCTCAACACCTCTGTCATAGCTTTCCTATCAACTCTATCATATGCCTTCTCCAAGTCCATGAAGGCAGCATACAACTTCTTACCCTTCCCAATATACTTCTCCACTATTGATTTTAATGCAAATATTTGGTCCACACATCCTCTACCCTTTCTGAACCCTCCCTGCTCCTCACTAACTTTATTCCCTGTTACTTCCATCAGTCTCTCAGTCAGAACCTTCCCGTAAACCTTCCCCGGTACACTAAGAAGGCTTATTCCCCTATAGCTACCACACTCATCCTTACTTCCCTTCCCCTTATACAAAGGTACAATTATGGCTCTCCTCCAATCCTCTGGCACCTCTCCCTGCCTCCAGGCCAATGTACATATAAGCAACATCCACTCCACCACTACCTCCCCCCCACACTTTAACATTTCAGCAGTTATCCCATCCACCCCTGGTGCCTTTCCCATCTTCAACTTTCCTATTGCTTTCCTAACCTCTTCCCTTCCTAAATCTCCCTGTACACCCTGTCGTCTACCACCTGCCTCCATCCCCATGCAGGTCACCACCGCCTCCCCTCCCGTCCCCCCATTCATCAGACCATCAAAATGCCTCTTCCACACTTCTTTCACTTCCTCACTTCTACTCACAGTAACTCCATCCTCTCTCTTCATTCTCACACTACCAGACTTTCCTTCTCCTCTTTCTCTTTTAACCTCCTTCCAGAATAATTTCTTGTTCTCTTTAAACTTTTCACTCAGCTTCATACCAAACTCCTCATCCACTCTCCTTTTACTCTCACTCACCATCATTTTCACTTGTCTCTTACACACATTATATTCTCTTTTCCATCTCTCTCTCACTTCTTCCGGCACATTCCTCTGTAGTGTTCTCCGATATGCCTTCCTCTTATCCTCTACAGCATCTTTCACTTCTTCTGTCCACCAAGCACTCCCTTTCTTGCCCCTCTTCTGTGACTTATATCCTACTACCTCTGCTGCTGTCCTTAATACTCTCATCTTAAACATTTCATACACCGCATTCACTCCCACTCCCTCCCCTATCCCCATCCTTACATCCCCCAGCGCCTCACCCACCCTCCTCTTATATTCCTCCCTATACTCTTCTACATCTAATTTCCCACTAGCCACCACCCTCTTATTCCTCACCCCTTCATCCCTCCTACTATACTCCCACTTAACCCTAACCTTCATCCTCACCAACACCGCAAAATGGTCGGAGCAATGGACCATTCCTCTCACTACTTTTGCGTCATACACATCCTTCCTCAACCTTTCATCCACTGCCACATAATCAATCAAACTCTTCTGCTCTCCTCTCTCATCTCTTCTCTTCCATGTATACCTGTGGATCATCTTGTGCTGAAAGAAGGTGTTCGCCAAGAACAACCCCCTCTCAGCACAGACATCCACCAGATATTCACCATTCTCATTTGTTCCTTCTACACCCCATTTACCCACAATATTCCCCACTTCCTCACCTCCCACCTTTCCATTCATGTCTCCCATCATCACTATTCTCCTTCCATTATCAATTCCTCTCAGACATGCATTCAGCTCTTCCCAAAACACTCTCATCTTCTCTCTCCCTGTCTTACTCTTTTCATTCACTGGTGCATAAGCACACACCCAAGCATACTTCACCAAGCCAATCTTTCCAGTCATCCATACAATCCTCGATCCATTCCACCCATGTCCATCCACTCCCTTCCACACCCACGGAGACACCAACAGCGCACACCCTTCCTTCCCTCTTCCTTTACTCTTTTCATTCATGCCCGTCCATACTACTCCTCCCTCCATTCCCTCCCACAGTCCACTCTCCCTTCCTTCCTGACACTCAACCACTCCACATCCTTTCACGTGTGTCTCCGTCACTCCCATCACATCCACTCTTCCTTTCTTAAAACATTCTACAATCTCTCGCCTCTTGGTCCCATCCGTCATTCCATTCACATTCATAGCTACCACTCTCATACAATCCCTCTTCCCTACTCCCTCTACAGGGCAACCCTGAGACCCTCCCCCGCCAGTAGCCATATCTGTCCACTCCCCCATTGGGGGGCCACTGATGGCTGGCAAGGCCAATGCAGTGCTCATTCCCGGAGGGACACGGGCCGTCGGCATTGTCAAAAGCTAAAAACAAGGTCATAAATTTAAAAGAAATTATCACAAAATATAAAAACATGCAGTCATAGAAATTAAAATCTTAAAAACACTAAAATACAATAAAAATACAATAAAAACCTTAAAACCTATATGTGGGGGAAGCTAGGTCTCACCCCCACACCGCCTTCCCCTTTGGCTCCACCTCCTGAATGGATAAAAACTAGATAAAAAGAGGAGGTGTACCCCCGAGGTCACCGCTTGGAGGCGGGGTAAGGCTTACCTACCCTTCCTGGGGAGGGGTAGGTCACCGAGGTTCTTGCTTTTCCCAATACTGATAGCAGTTAAGCACAGTAGCAATCCTCGACCTCATTGGTTACGATATTGCCACTGCGCAAAGCTTATTATTATTATTATTATTATTATGTTGAGTAAGGTGCACGGATGAGTAGACTTGAGACACCTGGCTGTTATTATTATTATCATTATTATTATTATTATTATTATTATATTGAGTCAGGTGTGTTGACTTGAGACACCTGACTGTTATATGTATTATCATTTTTATTATCATTTTTATTATTATTATTATTATTATTATTATCATTATTATTATCATAATGCTCTGTAGAGTCAGGTGAGTGGGTGTGTAGAGCTAAGACACCTGACTGTTATATGTATTATTATTATTATTATTATACTCTGTTGAATCAGGTGCGTGGATGTGTTGACCTGAGACACCTGACTGTTATATGTATTATTATTATTATTATTATTATTATTATTATTATCTGTTGAGTCAGGTGTGTGGGTGTGTTATATGTATCATCATTTGTATTATTATTATTATTATTATTATACTCTGTTGAATCAGGTGCATGGGTGTGTTGACCTGAGACACCTGGCCGTACAGATAAAGGAAGGCCCTGAGAAACACCAACACCAACATAGCCAGGAAGGTGATAGGAAAGCCTTGGGACTGGGCCTTAATGCCTTGTCAACACGTCACCTGGGCCTCAAGCTGGACAAGGACATACGTATACGCACCAGCAACTGGGATGCCGACACACTCACCAACAGACAGGTGGGTGGGAATAGAATTATGTATGTACAGCCACAATCAAATAACCACCGACACTTTCCTTCCCTCGTAATAAATATCTTGGTAATAAAGAACAAAACGTGTATTATTTTGCAGCACCTCGTAATAATAATAATAATAATGATAACAATATCCACCAACACTTTCCTTCCCTCATAATAAATATCTTGGTAATAAAGAACAAAACGTGTATTATTTTGCAGCACCTCATAATAATAATTGAAGGGGCTGAGTTGACAAAAGGTGTTGTATGATTATATTTTAATATGATTCTGATTTATTTGCACGATGGAATGAAAGTGTTGGTGGTTATTTGATTGTGGCTGTACAGTTGGCCTCAGGAATTCGTACACAGAGCATTGGATATAAGGGATCTTTAATCTGTATATACTGCAGGCATTGTTCTGCTGACTGATTCAAGTATTAACCAAATAATATTACTAAAAAAGATTGGTGTTAGAAAATTAATGTACAAAATTTTCTAGTTGTTACGAAGCCTTGATGTCACAGTGGTGTATACGAATTCCTGAGGCCGACTGTACTTCTAACTAATCATGTGGTTTTGTATTTACCTCCAATGTAAATATAATGGTTAAAGCTGTGAGTACTGTAGTCCTCCAATGTACACTCCCAATCCAAAATATGTATCCAGGCTTGCTACGAATAGCCTGATACATATTAAGCGAACTCAAGTAAATATGAAACAGGATAAGTGTGTTATTGGTTCACTAGTATGTCTGCCAAATGAATCAAAACTTCAACAAGACCTGGATACAAATTTTGGATTGCGAGTGTACAGTGAATTAATCCTTACGCTGCCGCTGTGTTTACATTTGGTAACTGGTGTGTGCCGCATTAAGCCAGCATATGGGGCATTAGTAAATAACTTTATTTATATTAATGGATTACTACCCAAGTATGATGATAGAATAGTATATCACATCTAAATCAGAATGCTCGAGTTTATTAGCTGTAACTGGGTGATTACAACATTTTCACCAAGTGAATTTCATATATTGAGTGGGAATGGACGTCCGCCTGGTAGTGCCGCGGCAGGATGACGACCAGCCATAGGGATGGGGAGAGCGATAGTAATAAAGAGGTTGCTAAAACTCGTAATCGCCTTTTACAATATTTTATCAGTACCTCATAAACATTCCCTGTTTATTTTTTCGTTCTTGTGTGTTTATGACCATAATATTGTGATTCAAAATGCACGAAATAATACTTGGAGTGCCTTTGGCGCCACACCGGCATACATGACACACTCATAGGCTACTGCCACAGTCACTAGCACTCACCACCAAGGCCAACAACCTATTGTCTGCCCAATATATAACACGTTAGGTTACTCCTATAATTCATGGCAGTGCTATATGATAATAATAATAATAATAATAGATGCTGGATTGTGCAGAAAAGATAATGAAAGAAAGAAATATCTAAATATATGTAATAAAATTTCTGTATTTTATGGATCTAGTCAAGATATATACTGTTCTCATTATCAATATCATATACTTATACATACAGTACTGACATTTGTAATAGTGACAAGGGTTGAATAATTATATCACAATGTTGATAGTCAAGGCTATAATTATATACAGCACAAACATTACATTATACTCACATTACTGTATATCACAATGTTGATAGTCAAGGCTATAATTATATACAGCACAAACATTACATTATTCTCACATTACTGTAACATTGTCAAAAGTTTATGAATATTCATTGAAGAAACCTTACTCTATAATTATATATACTGTATTTCCTGATATACAATTTGGGTAAGAACAAATTATTATTATAAAGAGGACTAGCATCAGGCACTATAGGACCTTGTCATTCAAAAAAGGACATAGCGTATAGTAATGGTATATAAGTATGACTAAAAGATGCTGCTGTAAAAGTTATTGTAGTAATAATAATAATAAAGTATAGGCTAACTAGTACACCTGTTTGTGGATATATGTAGTAGCATTTAGGCCAAGTGCTAATGAAAACAAAAATAGCACCAGGTTATCCTTTATGTACAGCCACAATCAAATATCCACCAACACTTTCCTTCCATAGTAGTAAATATCTTGGTAATAAAGAACAATACGTGTGTGATTTTGCAGCACCTCATAATAATAATTGAGGGGGTTGAGTTGACATACGGTGTTGTATGATTATATTTTGATAAAAATATGATACTGATATATTTGCACAATGGAAGGAAAGTGTCGGTGGATATTTGATTGTGGCTGTACTGTTTACACAACACTAGTAATGAATAATATAGGTAGTTACATTTGTACAGTTACTGTATACACACACTGTATATAGTAATTATCACATGTTTCTATAACTCTCTAAGGGTGGGTGAAAATGTTGCAAAAATATAAACATACCCTACACCATATAAATATAAACATACCATATAAATATAAACATACCATACACCATATAAATATAAACATACCATATACCATATAAATATAAACATACCATATACCATATAAATATAAACATACCATATACCATATAAATATAAACATACCATATACCATATAAATACATCTTTATCACACTGGTAAATGATATCATAAATCTGTTCCAATCATTGCTAGTGTTCTACTCAACATTGCACAATACAAATACTAAAGAATTATGACAAGTAATTTTCCAAATAAGTATCATAAAAATAATAAAAAAAACTAGCACCAGGCTAGTGTGACACCTTAACAACCAAGGAATTATTTAGTCACGGATGTATGGAAAAAAAAAAGAAAAAAAAAAAACAAGAAGTGCATCAGGTATGTGATTAGGATTCACAAAGGTGAGTCAGTCACTGTCTTAGTGGGGAACAAAGGAGAAAGGTGATGGAAAGGCCAACTGATGGGTGGCATACAGCTGGAGTGACTGGAGTACAGGAAGGCATTACCAAGTAGTGTGATGAGTACAGTCTGGGTGGTAGAGAGGTGGGTCATGGTATGGGAGTCTCTTGTGGGTATATATAGCCTATATAGTGCCCTAGAAGATCTTCATAGAGTGATACTGCATGAAACACACTCCAGGTACATCACAGTCTCTGCACATGTATGAGGTACATTTATGTGTCTTGGGCCTTCTTGTTGTGTGCTTACAGACATGACAAGCCCGTTGTCCCTTGGTCCTGTTCACTGCGGCATCTCTTCGTGTTAGTGGTATGGAGTAAAGATGGTGCCGTCAAACCCATTAAGTACAAGCCAGTCTGTCAGGTGTGTCTCTTTGATGTAAGAGTTGACGACCTGGGTGTGTTGATTTTGGATGTCCATACTTCTCAAGTAGCTAACCAGCAACACTGTAGGTAAAGTTCCTAAGGGAAGTAGGTTGCTTTCCACTGTGTGTCAACATTATATTGTACGAGTTGAGAAGCTGTTGTTGTTATTGTTGTAGTTCCCCAGACTGTCTGGCCGAGCAGTCCCGAGTCTGGTTGATCGAAGCCGAGCAAATGCTCGGACCTCCGAAGTTGAGAAATGTAACATCCAACAGATGGATAAACAACTTGTGATACCATCTCACTGTCTTTCGGACACATTCAACAAAGCTGGTCATCATGTCTGCCTTTTCTACAAGTCGTATGTTCTCTGTGTTGTTGATTATCAGGTCCGGTTTCAGAGTTTGTTCACCTGTTCTGTAGTTGGTCTTACCACTGTCTGTCATATCCCCTTTGTGAAAAGTAGATAGTGCTGTCACCTCACGTTTATCGTGCCACTGAACAGCCAAAATTTTGCCTGACTTCTGGAGGTGGTAATCACCGGATCTTGATTTTTGGGTGGTGAACATTGGTGGCATATTCTTCCTTTTTTTCTGCACAGTACTAAAAGTTCCAATCTCTTCTGTGTAGAGAAACCGGGACAGATCTGGGCTGCTGTAATAGCTGTCTATGTAGGGAACATGACCTTTGCCAAAATATGGTGCCACCAGGGTGTTCACATTGCTTCCTGTACTTCCAAGCACATTGTTTCTGTTGTAATTAATGTTAGTTCCAGTATAAAGAAGCATGTCCAAAACCATTCCTGTTTCACAGTCGCACAGTACAGATTGCTTGATTCCAAAGTGATGACGTATTGATGGTATGTAGTGCTTGAAGACCAGAAGTTCTTTGAATAAGGTAAGGGACTCGCCAATAACCATCTTGCGGAATGGAACAAAGAAGCGGCTGAAACGTTCAGTTAGCATTGTCATTATGTCCCTTATTTTCCACAATCTGTCCCTAGGACAAGGCCTTGCACTGCTGGAAAAATAGAGAGTCCTTAGCAGAGCCTGAAACCGGTTCCTGGACATATATTGGCCAAAAGATGTTGTACCAAGTAGCTTGTCTTTTTTCCAGTAGTCACTCAAAACATGATTTTTAGAATGTGGCAGTAGGATAAAAAGAGCAAGAAAAACATACAGCTCTCTAATACTTGTATGTTGCCAATCCCTGATACAGCTGTGTGGAGGCACATTTCCCTGGTCAGATAAGCATGGTGGTGATTGGTCTCCTCAGCAATCTTGCCCATTACTTGGTCATCAAAACAGGCTTCAAAATACTCCAGGCCTGTGCCATCAGTCTCGACAGGAAATGCTGGTGTCACTCCAGAGGCACTATTATCATAAGGGTGGATGTCCGGTTCAAAATCATGCCCATCACTCCATTCATATCTCTGCACATTCCCGAGACCTGGGATTGCTGGTCGAGAGACTGCTGTCCGTGAAGGACCTGGAACTGCTGAACATGAGACTGCTGGACGTGAAACTGCCGGACCTGGAACTGCTGGATGTGAGACTGCCAGACCTGGGACTACTGGAACTGAGACTGCTGGACCTGAGACTGCCGGACCTGAGACTGCCGGACCTGGGACTACTGGAACTGAGACTGCCGGACCTGGGACTACTGGAACTGAGACTGCTGGACCTGAGACTGCCGGACCTGGGACTACTGGAATTGAGACTGCTGGACCTGAGACTGCTGGACCTGGGACTACTGGAACTTGAGACTGCTGGACCAGAGACCGCTGGATGTGAAGGACCTGAGACTGTGGTCTTCCTTGTTGTGCCACCCAATCGGGCAATCTCGTCAGCTACCCAGAAGGAATGAGAAATAGTAAGAGAGACAGACAGAATGGGCCAGGGTGTGGTAGGGGATGCCAAATTCCTTATTTCTGGATAGAACCAGCCCTCATCAGTGTGTTGCTGGGTAGTTGAGAAGTGTGCTGGGTAGTTTACATCAACACATCTTCCCCCAGCTTACAAGGTTGCTATCCTTGCTCTTACAGCCGGGTACCTACTTACTGCTAGGTGAAGAGGGACTTAGGGGACTTGGAAAATTGTCCAACAATTCCATTGACCCAGGAATCGAACCTGGGATCTCTCGCGTGCTGGGCGAGTGTGCTAACCACGGAGGCAGTAGCCAACGGTAATCAGTGACAGCTACCCCAGGCTAGTGGGAAAGTGTAGGTTATGCTCGTGCTCCCCCCAACCCCCATCTTCTCATCCTTCTTGCCTGCTGTTTGGGTCTGCACTATGGGTCCTCCCAAGATGACTATGCAAGAAAAAACCATGGTTATGGCTTTAGCTGGTGAGGGACTCGGCAATCGCGATATTGGCAGAAGTTTGGGAAGATCAGAGGGAGCTGTGTGGTATGTAAGGAGGGCAGCTGCTACACTTGAGACAGGCACCACTCCAGAGAGGAAAAGAGGTACAGTACAGGGAGGAAGGAAAAGACACACCCAAGGACAGACAAGATGTTGGAGCGAGAAGTTAAGAAAGACCCTTTCGTCACGGCAAAAGAACTGAAGGAGATGCACCCCGATGTGTTGGGAAAGGTGGCATTGAGAACAATTCTTCATCGACTGAAGAAAGACCTTACACATCCCTGTCATTGTACCGCTCAAAATCCTCACCTTACAACGAAAATGATGAAGCAACGATTGATTTTTGCCGACAGTGCGAACATTGGACACCAGAAGATTGGCGAAAAGTTGTGTTCAGTGATGAAAATACATTTAAAACAATATCGAAAAGACGAAATGTGGTGCGTCGTCGGTCAGGCACTAATCGGTTTGACAGCAAGTACACAGTGAAGACTGTCAAGTTTTCAGCAGGTGTGATGGTGTGGGGATGTTACAGTGGTGAGAAGGTAAAGGGTGGATTGTACTTTTTACCATAAAATGTGAATATGAATGCTAAGCTGTATGTTAATGTGTTGGAAGGCCATATGCTACCATTTTATAGTTCACACAATAATGCTTACTTCCTAAAGGATGGTGCTCCATACCACACAGCAAAAACAGTGAAAAAATGGCTTTCTGATCACAGTGTACAGTCAATTCAGTGGCCAGGACACAGCCCGGATCTCAACCCAATAGAAAATCTTTGGAATGAAATTAATCCTTTACCTGGGCAGTGCTAGTCATAAATAGCCTCCTAGTGCGGCAATCTACAGTAAAATTACCGTTTTTCAGATGCATATTTAAAATATTCTTAAATTACCTACGACGATAAATTTCCATATACTGTACAATAAATTAAACCTTTCTACTTGCTCATGAATGCATCAGCAGGCATGTAGGTGCTCCCATCTTTCCTTAGTAATGAGTTGAAAACACTCTATTTTCACCCAATTTTTGCTTCGGTGCTCAGCGCTCCCTCCGATTTCACGCTCATCACCACCAATACCCCACCACCGCCAACCTCTTTCATCACTTACAAACAAGACAAAATCATTGTATATATATTGTATATACCGGTATATATATAAAAAAAAATGAATCCTTATTTTCGCCTTTTTATTTCAAATAGTATTAAGATAAAAGGAAAATTTGAAAAGTTTCTGGGATGTTTGAAAACAAAAAAAAATAAAATACACCTCGGTCTCGTATAGAACGTCCAATAGGTCGATAGAAGACCTCGTTTTATGTGAAATCGTTCTATGTGATACATGTAACCTATGGGGAAAATTACAATTGGTCCATCAATCTCCAAAATTGTCCCTGATTTTAACATAAAATACTTTTCAAGGTTTTTCTTGCCTTAATCCTACTGTACAGGGATTTATGTAAAATGTATTTTACAATTCGTATTAAGGTTTTGGCAGGCGACTCATGTGACCGAGACGAGTCGGCGGCATCCGTGGTGGTAGGGGGGAGATAGTGTGTGATCATCGTTTGTTTTCTTTTATTAACCATATGCTGGTGTTTCCTTCTCCTTTCTCTTTCCGAGAAATAACTTCCTTCTTTATATCGAAGGATATGGCCTTCCGTTTTGAAAATGCACCACCTGGCATGACTGAGCGTTGAAGCTGGTGGTTAACTCGTAATCACTAAAAACGAGCGAGTCACACACGAAATTTCCCTAACTTCAACTTTAGAATTTCCCTTTATGCCTAAATAATTCCCTGTTTACTCTTGAACATTGATGGTCTTTTTGGTATTTCTTCTGGTAAGACTTTCCCTGTTTACTTTTGAACAATCTTTATATAAATTCCCCGTGTGGATTTCAAAATTCCCTAAAACAGAAATTTCCTTGCACCTGGCAACACTAGGAAGGGGGAAGGAGCGGGAGAAGTGGCGGGAACACACTCACCCATACTGTACAGACGCCAGTGATATAATTTCCTGACACGTTCATTATGATTTCGCTCGTTTTGTACAAGAACTCCTCGGATTTGCTTCACTTATTTTCACCACCAGTTCTATATGGATACAATCGTTTTGTAAAATAATTTTAAGCTAATATTTTGGTCGCTCATTCTATACAAGAATCGTTCTATGTGAACACGTTCTATATGAGACTGAGGTGTTCTTGCACACATAACACAGGATTTGCTTTTTTTTCCACCTATGCTTTCTGTAGGAGTGAAGTAGTGTCATTGTAGAACCTTCCTTCCAGCCAATCTGTCAGGCAGAGGAGCCAATCTTCGTCCTCGTTCAGGTGTTAGAGTACAGTAAGTCCCCGTTGAACGAAAGGGATACGTTCCAATATAAGGCTTTCGTTACGTGAATCTTCGTTCAACGGATCCATTTTCCCCGTTTGAAATAACTAGATATGGCCAGATGTGTTCCTGACACCATGTAAATACCACCTCATATTACAAAAAAGCATAGCATAACACTACAGAATTGCATTTTGTACTGGAAAGTACTGAAATCTTCCCATCTTCCCCTTTCAACTACGTGTCATTTCTTTTATTTTCGTTCGTATGCCATATTAAGTTATTCACAGTTGAAATAGTAACATCTATACTGATGTGTTATTAATATCATCCAGAACTCATTTTGTATCTCTAATAAGAATAATCAAACAAAGAAATGTTATAAAAGTTTTATTTTGAAAATGACAAGGAATACGGATGATCGGCTACGGCCTCCATTTTCTCTAATGGACATCACAGCTGGCCGCTCCCAGCCCCAGCCTGTCACAACAGTTCCAAGTGTTGCCACACGCACCACATTCTCTGTTAATGAAAGAAACAACATCTCTTAAGTTATATGAGTGCAAACTAAGTAAATTTTAACATTCATTGTTCTTTTATTTAAAATAGAATGTTTATAACACTGAAAAACTATCAAATCACTGGAGCAGCATATGAACCGCCCAGAGATAAAGAAGAAAAAAGGGGGAGTTTAAACTGCGAGCTATAACAATAATTAGATCATGCCTAAACCGTACTCACCAGCATTAGACGTTAGTTGTTAGAAGCAGGATTATCGACTTCCTCACTGCAGTCACTGCCAGCCTCGTCACTGCTGTCCATGCCTTCACTGGAAGTTGAGTCAGTGGTGGAGGGTGAGGCAGCCGTGGTGGTGGTGGAGGTGGAGGGTGAGGCAGCCGTACCCGTGTTGGTAGTGGCGGCATTTTTCTTTTGAAAGAATGCTAAGATAGATGGCTGGGTTGCCTGCTGCTTGAGGTTTCTCTCAATTTCATTGTAGCAAGAGATGTTCTTACTAATATTTTCATTGATAGTTTCTACTCTATCTTGGTTAGGATCTTCCTCAGCCATGGCAGCAGTTGCCTGGCCTAGCAAGTCTAAAATCCTCCTAACACCTTTGAGGGTCAGTTGCTTTGGTTTAGGAGGCACTGATTCTTCTTGGTCATCATCATCATCATCTTCATGAGCCCTCTCTTGCTCTAGTTCGATCAAATCCTCGTTAGTCAACTCTTCATTGTGTGACTCAAGCAGCTCTGTCACATCATTTTCATCCACTTCTTCAAAGCCAGCTTGCTGAGCTAACATCACAATCTCCTTTGTTAATATGGATTGTTGAGGAAATCCTTTAAACCCGTAAATACACTCAGGCCATATTTTCTTCCAGACACCATTCATTGTCGAGGGTGACACTTCTTCCCAGGCATCTCTGATGTTGTCTAAACATTTTTTTATGTTGAAGTTCTTCCAATATTGTTGGACACTTAGCTTATTGTCACGATCTGTCTCTTTTATCAGCTGTTGTATGGTGCGACGTAGGTAGTACGCTTTAAATGTAGCAATAACTCCTTGATCCATTGGCTGAATCAGTGATGTAGTGTTCGGATGCAGAAACTGAACTTCAACATTTTCACACCAATCCTTGCAAATTTCTGGGTGTCCCGGTGCATTGTCCACTAGCAATAACACTTTGTTTCTTAAGTTATTTTCTTCACAATATTTTTTTGCATAGTTAGAGAAGTAGCCTTTCACGTAATCTTCAAACAAATAGCTCGTCATCCACGCTTTCGATCGACTCTTATTTTCTTTCTTTTTGTTGCATCGCCAGATTACAGGCAGCTGGTTCTTAGCTATGCCCTTTAATGCTCGTGGATTTTCACTTTGATAAATTAGCATAGGCTTTAACTTTACATCACCTTCTGCATTCCCTCCCAAAAGAAGTGTCAGACGGTCTTTAGCTGCCTTGAAACCAGGTGCGGTTTTTTCTTCTTGTGCAATGTAGGTTCTGGAGGGCATACGTTTCCAACACAAACCAGTTTCATCGATATTGAACACTTGTTTTGCACTATATCCACCTTTCTCAATTATATCCTGTAACTGGGCAGGGTAGGCATTTGCTGCTACCAAGTCTGCACTAGCAGCCTCACCAGTCACTTTAATGTTGTGGAGATTAGCACGCTTCTTAAACCTATTAAACCAACCACGACTGGCATTGAAGGATTCAGCTGCCTGGGGTGTATCCTCAGAAGGTTGTTGTTTTTCTTGCAAATCCTTCCACAGTGACAGAGCCTTTTCCTGAATTAATTTTAAGCATAGTGGCATGTTCCGTTGATTACAGTCCTCGATCCATGTGCTAAGCAGCCTCTCCATATTTTCCATAACACAGTCCCGACTTCGGGATAATTTTGTTGCTGTCGTAGGAGTCACTGATTCACCAACTTCCTTCAGTCTTGGGGCATTCTTTAAAATAGTTCCCACAGTGGATGCACTTAGGCCCAAAGCACGGCCTATTTCTGATGGCCCCTGCCCAGACTCATTACGCTTAATAATGTCTAATTTAACGGCAAGAGACACTCTTTTTCTTTTCTTTGGAGTTGGGGCTGCAGCTGGTGGAGAAATTGCAGGTCGCTTGGCCATCGTCAAAATTCAGAAGTGTGGAATGTACGTAAACAACGGTACGGGTGATCAAAACGCGCGGCACAGTGACGGGGACAGAGGACAGTGGACACACGTGTCTCAAAGCGGGAGAATGAGAGACGCTGCCCCCTACCGGCCCAATGATCGTACTTTTTTTTTTTTTTTTTTTTTCATAATGGTGCCTGCTTATAATTTATATATATTAATATGTATATTAAAAACTCAGATTTTTTTTCGTTATACTGGATCAGCCTTTCGTTCAAGGAAAAATGGTAGTAAAATTTGCCTTTCGCTATTGCGGGGATTCGTTCAATGGACGTTCGTTCAACGGGGACTTACTGTACTGTATTTTTCTAGTAGCTAGAAGATGACTTTGTAATGAAAGTCACGGTACTTCAGTTTCCTCTGGCTCCTGAACAGATACACGTTGAATGCATTTAGTATTGTGACATCCAGCAGATGCATGAATAACTTTATATACCACCAGACTGTCTTCCTGACACATTCCAAGCTGTTTAGTTGCATATCACATTTGTCAACTAACCAACACACACACACACACACACACACACACACACACACACACACACACACACACACACACACACACACACACACACACACACACACACACACACACACACACACACACACACACACACACACACACACACACACACACACACACACACACACACACACACACACACACACACACACACACACACACACACACACACACACACACACACACACACACACACACACACACACACACACACACACACACACACACACACACACACACACACACACACACACACACACACACACACACACACACACACACACACACACACACACACACACACACACACACACACACACACACACACACACACACACACACACACACACACACACACACACACACACACACACACACACACACACACACACACACACACACACACACACACACACACACACACACACACACACACACACACACACACACACACACACACACACACACACACACACACACACACACACACACACACACACACACACACACACACACACACACACACACACACACACACACACACACACACACACACACACACACACACACACACACACACACACACACACACACACACACACACACACACACACACACACACACACACACACACACACACACACACACACACACACACACACACACACACACACACACACACACACACACACACACACACACACACACACACACACACACACACACACACACACACACACACACACACACACACACACACACACACACACACACACACACACACACACACACACACACACACACACACACACACACACACACACACACACACACACACACACACACACACACACACACACACACACACACACACACACACACACACACACACACACACACACACACACACACACACACACACACACACACACACACACACACACACACACACACACACACACACACACACACACACACACACACACACACACACACACACACACACACACACACACACACACACACACACACACACACACACACACACACACACACACACACACACACACACACACACACACACACACACACACACACACACACACACACACACACACACACACACACACACACACACACACACACACACACACACACACACACACACACACACACACACACACACACACACACACACACACACACACACACACACACACACACACACACACACACACACACACACACACACACACACACACACACACACACACACACACACACACACACACACACACACACACACACACACACACACACACACACACACACACACACACACACACACACACACACACACACACACACACACACACACACACACACACACACACACACACACACACACACACACACACACACACACACACACACACACACACACACACACACACACACACACACACACACACACACACACACACACACACACACACACACACACACACACACACACACACACACACACACACACACACACACACACACACACACACACACACACACACACACACACACACACACACACACACACACACACACACACACACACACACACACACACACACACACACACACACACACACACACACACACACACACACACACACACACACACACACACACACACACACACACACACACACACACACACACACACACACACACACACACACACACACACACACACACACACACACACACACACACACACACACACACACACACACACACACACACACACACACACACACACACACACACACACACACACACACACACACACACACACACACACACACACACACACACACACACACACACACACACACACACACACACACACACACACACACACACACACACACACACACACACACACACACACACACACACACACACACACACACACACACACACACACACACACACACACACACACACACACACACACACACACACACACACACACACACACACACACACACACACACACACACACACACACACACACACACACACACACACACACACACACACACACACACACACACACACACACACACACACACACACACACACACACACACACACACACACACACACACACACACACACACACACACACACACACACACACACACAGAGAGAGAGAGAGATATATATATATATATATATATATATATATATATACAGAGGGCAAGACATACATACACACACACACACAGAGGGCAAGACATACATACACACACACACACAGAGGGCAAGACACACATACACACTCACACACAGACAGAGGGAAACACACACACACACACAGACAGAATAATAATAAATGATTATTTTTCTGTCTGATGTGTGTATGTATATCGCTCTCACTATGTGTGTGTATCTGTGTGTCTCTCTTTTTCTGTATGTGTGTATCTCTCTCTCTCTCTCTCTCTCTCTCAAAAATATTTAATACAAACTCAGAAAATGCGTGTGCAGTGTACGAGTAAGAACTCAAGGACCATTGGTGAAAACTGAACAATATTACCGTACATATGCTGTTAGCCATCCCCTCTCCCTGTTACCATTACTACACACACACTGAAACTTAACCCTTTTAGAGTGAACAACCTCTCAATGGACATTGTCCTTACTTCTAACATGAGTTTAGAATTACTGTACTGTAAATGTGTGTATACTGTACGAGTAAAAACTCAAGGACTGTTGGTGAAAACTGAACAATATTACGTGTCCTGTTCCCTCCCCCCCCCCCTATCCTCACAACCTCTCAATGGACATTGTAATTACTTCTATTATTATAATAAAAAGAACCACTACTACAACACACTGCCACCTAGTACGGACTAAATTGTCAATTACCGGACTTTCTGTAACAATTGTCCGGTAGCAAAAAGTGTCTGTTAAATTTGAAATCCGTTAAATGGGGGTCCGTTTAATCGAGGGTTGAGTGTAGGTATATTGTAATTCAAAGGTACAGTTAGCAGCATAAGTTGGCTTCATTTCCACCTGCTTAAGTATGTGTTATAATGATGTAGTAACACTACTAGAATGCAGAAATAACAGATTAATTTATCATATTGTAAAGTAGATATGTATTTAGAGTTGAAACTAGTTCAGAATGTAACTAGTTCAGAATGTAACTATCTGGTCATATTGATGTTGCTGACTTGGCTTTGCTCAAGTCAAACTAGCCGATTGCTGCTTGGGTTGATGGGGGGGAGGGGGAATGATCTTTAAGTCGAGAACCTGCAATGATGGGTGGGGGTAAGTTGTGGTAGGTGGTAGATGAGGTGGGCCAGAACACCGGCTGGGTCGGGACTCGGGAGTGGACTCTGGGCTGGGTAAGGAAGCAGAATCAGAAGTGTGAAGTGGAAGGTGGTTGCTGTGTGAGCGGAGATACTGTTTCACGGTTGGTACTGTGAGTAAAACCTATTCATCTAGGGTATGAAGAGAGAGTGCAGTCCTTGTTCTTAGTGTAAAAGACCCACTCACTCAGGGTTAGGCTAGTGTTTACTAGTTGTAATGTGTCTGTCATTTGCATATTGTATTTAGTTAAAAAGAGGTATTTTGTTAAATAGTTGTTCTTTTTCCCAATATTTGAGAGTGTATTGGTTTATTATACATGGTTACTATTTGTCCCTCATTCACGAGTACCATTCCAACTTAACTACATTGAGGGTCAATTAGCTGCTGCGTCATCAACATTATTAAGTACATTAGATGGATATGAATTTATTACAATAACTGCTCAGACTCTGACCAGGGGTGCGAGGCCGGTTCCTAGGGGGTGCGAGGATAGGCATAATTAAAGCAAATTATATTTTTATATACGCATGTTATTTTTTTCTGCGAAAAAAAATAATCTTTTTGCTACAGCAGTGTTTTGAGGTAGAGAAAAACCTACACCTAATTTCCTAATGAAGTGCCAACGTTGCAACAGACTCGAGTACAGGATACACGTATGTGATTCGGAGGGACGAGGGAGGGAGGACACGTATAGGTGACACAGAGGGAGGGAGGACACGTATAGGTGACACAGAGGGAGGGAGGACACGTATAGGTGACACAGAGGGAGGGAGGACACGTATAGGTGACACAGAGGGAGGGAGGACACGTATAGGTGACACAGAGGGAGGGAGGACACGTATGGGTGACACAGAGGGAGGGAGGTTATCGTCACCACCCTCCCGCACCATTAACACACAGTCATCTGTTTGAGTGATTTATGGTTTCCCTGTTTTAATAACTTTTTCTTATTGATACATATACAGTAGGGTGGAGGATTGGTTGTGAATCATTTCTGATTTTGCTTTCTTCACATGTATTTAAATGGTCGGTTTATATAACATAAATCATTACTGTAGCGGTGTAGCCATTACAATACTTTCATGGAATCTATTGTGATGGCTACAAATGTACTTATTAAAACCACGTATTTCAATTTTAGCATTTTTTTTTTTTCATCAATAGAGGGGTGCGAGAACTGACTGCTGATTTGAAAGGGGTGCATATATTGAAAAAGGTTAAGAACCACTGGACTAAGCAGATTATTAGAATAACATTAGATTAGTCAACTCCATATTTGAATTAAAAGGATGTAGGCCTATGCAAAGTATTACTCAATACAGTACTAATCATCAATAGCCCATTTCCTTTTTCCCCTGGATGTGGAGGTTCTAGCACCAGTGTAGGACCCCAGACAGGCAAGGGGTCCAGCTCCCAGACCTTTAGGTGGGACACTAATGGTTAGAGAATAGAGAGTGGGGGTTCCCCCCCCCCCCCTTGTATGGTAGGGGATACCAGGCTGACTGCACCATTACAAGAATGGTGGGCAATGTGGATACCACTTCCCTACGCTAAATAATTATATTAATATTCATATTAAGTTTATAGCTACAAATTTTGTGTATGATTGTATACCAGTATTATACTATCTGGCAACTCATGCACACACATCAAGGCTCAACAAACAACAACATACTGTGTTAAACACACCTCAAGGCTCAACAAACAACAACAACAACAACAACATACTGTATTAAACACATCAAGGCTCAACAAACAACAACAACAACATACTGTGTTAAACACACATCAAGGCTCAACAAACAACAACAACAACAACAACATACTGTATTAAACACATCAAGGCTCAACAAACAACAACAACAACATACTGTGTTAAACACACATCAAGGCTCAACAAACAACAACAACAACAACAACAACATACTGTATTAAACACATCAAGGCTCAACAAACAACAACAACAACATACTGTGTTAAACACACATCAAGGCTCAACAAACAACAACAACAACAACAACATACTGTATTAAACACATCAAGGCTCAGCAAACAACAACAACAACATACTGTGTTAAACACACATCAAGGCTCAACAAACAACAACAACAACAACAACATACTGTATTAAACACATCAAGGCTCAACAAACAACAACAACAACATACTGTACTAAACACACCTCAAGGCTCAACAAACAACAACAACAACATACTGTGTTAAACACATCAAGGCTCAACAAACAACAACAACAACATACTGTGTTAAACACACACCATGGCTCAACAAACAACAACAACATACTGTGTTAAACACATCAAGGCTCAACAAATAATTTATCAAGATAAAAAAACACATTAATATTGGATACAAGAATTATAATGTATTGGTGCTCTGAAGAGAAGGAAAAGTCCACTATGATAAGTACCTCAAGTCCACTATGATAACTACAGGACAGGTTATGGCCCAATCAGCTACACCTCTACAAGTATGGAGTCTGGCCCAGAACTTGCACCAAATGATAATCCAGGTCAGAGTTCATGGAATTTTCAACCAAAGATGGAAAAAACTCTTTATGGCTATGCCAGCTCAACACTCAACTGATGTAACACAGATGCATGAGTCCATTAATACTAAACTTTAGAAATATCTGAGTCAGCCATGTATATCCGATGAAAGGAATGTAGTAGCATACTACTAGTAGGAGGCATTGGTAGAGTGGATAGAGCGACGAACTGCTGCTGTCAAGGACCAAGGTTCAAGTTCATGAGAAACATCTGGGTTTTGCAGAGGTGAACTGATAGTTCTGTCCTTCTAGTATGCTGGCTATGCCATCACGTCAAGAATATACCTCCTATATCGTCATCAACTCACAGCATAGGAGATGGATGCCAGACCATATTCCATGATGATGTGAGTGACGATTATATAGCGGCACTCTTCTGATAGTGACGTGTATAAGTAAAGTGTCGTCATCTAGTGGGACAAAAGAGAATCTACTAACATTATCATGAAGCTCTATTGTCTTATAATGTCAAGGTGGACCTTGCATCATTACCCGGGGTGAACAGACTCTAGGATACACAATACAGTTTATTGGTAGTACATGAAGGTCACACAGAATATGGTAGTATGCTGGTGTGCCGTGCCATGCCATAGGGTAGCCGTAGTCACTGCAGGAGAGTTGGCTGGAGGTCGGAGGTTGGCCGTGTGATCTGAATGGGAACACGGATAGACTTGGGGCAGCTAGGTGGTGTGACGGCGGGCGGGACCTTCCTTTACCAGTGCTCGAGCTGGAGTGAGTGATTGACCCAGCAAGCCTGGGGCCTTATATATGGCCTGAACCAGGGAGTGGAGGCAGCAGCTGGTGTTCTCAGGAGGCTTGCGGAGGCTTGGCTGAAGGCAGGCGTGGTCCCAAGGGCAGCTTAGGTCTGTCTGGGTCGGGGATTAATGTACCCGTCTGGCTAAGAATAGACCAGGGATATAGGAGTGGTGTACCTGGTGCTACAAGAGTGGCCATATTTGTGTGGTAAATTGAGTGGCTGCTACATTACCCCCCCCCTCCCCCAATAAATGTTTAGAAAACAAACAAGGGGAGAAAAAATACATACATGGAAGAAAAATAATAATACAAAGCATATAAAATATATAAATAGGTGTAATGATGCGGGCTGGCCATCACCGCAGTGCAGGAATTGTTTCTTCTTCCAGAACCAGAGCTAGAGTGGACACAGTGGTAGCAGGGAAGCTTATGCACAGGTCTTTAGTAACGGTTGCCTAGGTCCAGGGGCGTCACTGGCAGGAGCCACGCTGGTGGGTGTCTGGAAGGATAGAGGGGTGCTGCCAGTCAAGCGCAGTGCAAATCGGTGTCGCTACAGTACCCCACAATGTTTATAAGGGAAGGGAGATACAGAATATACACACACATAACAAAACATAGATACCTATAATACCCCAGGGGAGGATACTGTGTAATACATACATGTCTGGGTACGTTGTGGAGTGTAAAGGGGGTGCAAATGTATGGTTAATACTGGGGGGAGGGAGTGAGTGCAGGTGTGGAGTAGGTGAGTGTTTGTGTTGAAGAGGCGTGGTAACGGTGGGCATGGTGGTGCAAGGGCACAAGAGGCGTGGCAGCGTTGATGGCGTGCGTAGGTCGTAGCGAGGCAGTGGTGGTGTCGTCGTTGGCGTGAGGGCGGCACCTACTTGGGGCCAGGCCGGGAAGGCTTGAGGCGTGGTCGTTGTGTCGAAGACGGCAACCGCTTGAGGCGTGGGAGTGGTGGTGATGGCGGCATCCACTTGAGGCGTGGGCGTGGTGTCGAGGACGGCAACTGCTTGAGGCGTGGGTGTGGTGGCAAGGGCGGTAACCGCTTGAGGCATGGGTGTGGTGTTGAGGGCAGCAACTGCTTCAGGCCAGGCCGTGGTGGCGAGGGAGGCACGAGCTTGGGCGTGGCGGTGGTGGAGGCATGAGCTTGATATGTGACTGTGGCGTGGCATCATTGGTGTGGAGAATGGTGATGTGTGTTGATGTAGGGGAGGGCGGGTAAATGGTGGAAGACAGGGAGTGACATGGGAGATGCGGTAGTGGATGCGTGGCGTCAGGAGAGGTGAGGGTGGTCGACGGTGAGCATGGAGGGGGGCGAGGTGGGGTAGGAAGGGAGTTGGATATGGTTTGGGTGGGGGAAGGGCGACGGGGAAATGGTGCGATGTGGGTGGAAGAAAGTCGGCGAGTCGGCGAGGGAGGTAGAGGTTGTTTAGGGTCTAATGTGGGTAGGGTAGGGTAGGAGAGAAGGTTGGGGGTGGATGTGTAAACTAATTGGTAGGTTGGATTTGGGGTGGTGGTATGTGGTTGGGAAAAGGTGAGCATGAAGGGGAGGAAGGTAGGGGTTGAATGAGGTTGGGTACAGGTTGGGTGGGGAAAGGAGAGCGGGGTGGGGTGGACGTAAGGACGAAGGAGTAGGTTGGGGTAGGGTTAGTGGTGAGGTGAGGGTGGTGGAAGGTGAGGGTATAGGTTGGGTAGGTTGGGGGTGAATAGGGTCGGGTGTAGGGTGGGTAGGAGGAGAGCGGGATAGAGTAGGCGTATGAACGAGGGGGTAGAGATAGGAACGGTGTCAGGCGAGATGTGGGTAGGGGAAAATGAGGGAGTAGGTGAGGGAGGTTGGGGTTGAATAAGGATAGTAGGGGAAGGTGAGAGGGGCTGGGTTGAAAGGGTTTATGAAGGAGTAGGATGAGGCTGGTGTAGGAGTGGGGTAGGTGTGTGTGTGTGTGTGTGTGTAGGTGCGAAATGATGTATATGGTGGAGGTAGGCGCGGTGTAGGCTGCGCGTGTGGAAGAGCGGTGGCAGCGTGATGTTGTTGTGTTGGTGGGTGTTGAAGGGGCGGTGAAGTAGGCGAGGGTTGCCATCGTGAAAACATGAGGTAGAGGTTGGAGTAGAGCGCCTCATGTTCCCAGGGTGTAGGGGAAGTCCTCGTGAGTTCGTATCGTTCCAACAATGCGTACATGAGGTTCATCCTGGATAGGAGTACTTCAACATTCCCTGGTATGCAGGAGGGTTGTAGTGGTGTACATGTGAGGGTAAGGGTGTGGGTGGTGTTGTGTGTGGGTGTAGAAGTGGTGGGTTATACATGGTGGTATAGTGTGGGGTGTGTGTGGGGGCATGTGGAGGGCGAGAAAGTCAGGGAGGGAAATGGGGCACAGAGGGGAAAGAGAGAAAGGAGACGTGGGTGGAAAAGGAAGTGAAATGGGGGATGTTACGTTAAGAGTGGTGGAGGAGGAAGAACACTGGGGACATAGAGCACAAAAGAAATCACAGGGAGGGAATAATGTACATTGTGTAAAAATCCCTTGTGTACTGGTGGCAACGTCGTGGGTGGCGTAGAGGCGTGGAGTGGAGAGTGGACTGTTGGCGTTTCACTGGCAACATCGTGGGTGGCGTAGAGGCATGGGGTGGAGAGTGGAGCGGTGGAGCAACACAAGGTGTGGAGAGTAGGACTGTGGAGCGTGTGATGTGGAGCTTGAGAGTGGTCCGCGTGGGATGGAGAGTGGAGTGGTAGAGTTGCGTAGCTTGGAGGGTGGTCCAGGGGCAACATGTGGCTTGGAGAGTGGAGTATTGGAGTTGGGTAGCTTGGAGAGTGGTCCAGGAGCAACACATGGTTTGGAGAGTGGAGTGGTGGAGTGCATGTTGTGGAGCTGGAGAGTGGTCCAGGGGCAACACGTGGTGTGGAGTGGTGGAATTGCATAGTTTGGAGAGTGGTCCAGGAGCAACACGTGGTGTGGAGTGGTGGAGTTGCTTGGATGCGTGTCGAGGCTTACGTGGATGTTCTACCAGTATGTTCGTGTAACAGAGCTGTACTGGGGTCACCAATTATAACGTCAAGGTGGACCTTACGTCATTACCCGGGGTGAACAGACTCTAGGATACGCAATACAGTTTATTGGTAGTACATGAAGGTCACACAGAATATGGTAGTATGCTGGTGTGCCGTGCCATGCCGTAGGGGAGCCGTAGTCACTGCAGGAGAGTTGGCTGGAGGTCGGAGGTTGGCCGTGTGATCAGGAACACGGATAGACTTGGGGCAGCTAGGTGGTGTGACGGCGGGCAGGACCTTCCTTTACCTGTGCTCGAGCTGGAGTGAGTGATTGACCCAGCAAGCCTTATATAAACCAGGGAGTGGAGGCAGCAGCTGGTGTCCTCAGGAGGCTTGGGGCTGCTTGGCTGAAGGCAGGCGTGTTCCCAAGGGCAGCTTAGGTCTGTCTGGGTCGGGGATTAATGTACCCATGGTATAAAAACACTACAGGTAGGCTCTTGCGCACGTCTGGTGATAAGCTCCGCCCACCCCCACCCCACCGCTCACCCTCGTGACGTCACTTGGTGCTTTGCGGTGGTGAAAGATTGTTGGGATGAATAACTTTTTACCTTATTTTCTAAATAAAACACATCATTTCGTGAGGAAGTAGCTGCTGTAGTGTGTCAGAAAATGCACAATTTGAGTAATATCATTTGCACTGATGCATATGCTCTTTGTAAAATGACTTAGGGCATGCCATGAGTTTTCTCAGGAAGGTTTTGCCTCATTTTACTATTGCAGTATGATGTGGAATTAAAACAAATTCATTGTTTGATCCGGATGGAAAGTAACTTGTAACAGTAACAAAAGTATATTTTCGTTCCTTCTGTGTACTTCATGATGTGAATCAGCTCGAAGATCCAGAGGTGGCCAGATAGAGATGGAATTGATTTGTGGAGGGCCAACATGGTATGGTCACCATAACACTTACCTTTCAGTCTCTACTAATCTCATTCGAATGTTGCCGACATAAAACAGAAAAAAAAAACCAATTATCTCATTGCAAACTATATTTTGTGAACCTCTTACTGGCATTATCATTACCATTATACACACAGTACAACTGACTAATTACTATAACATAAATTGCACTCACACCTTAAATGTTATTTATCTTATTCAAGTGAACTTTGGTTAAGTATTATATTATCACATGAATCGTATTTCAATTACAAAACTAGAAAGTAAATTGTACTCATAATATAGTTTGACATCTTAAATGTTCCTTAACTTATACAAGTGAACATAACACATGACATCATACTTCAGGTAAGCTACAAAACTAAATAAACTAAATAAATTAAATAAAAATTAATTGCACTCACACCTTAAATGTTACCGTAGACTTTTAAGTTATAGTTGCACTGAAATTACAGTGTACAGTATTATCACATTTAGTATGTCTACATAAGCAAATATCTCTGACATCAACCTGGATAATTATAGTGTTTCATATAGCTTATTATAATACTGGCGACAACTCTATAGACTACTTCTATACTATGAGATCTATCATATGTAAATAAAACCTTTGAATTTTCTTACTTAAATGAACTTTGGGTCCTTTGGTAGAGTATGGTATCACATTTAACACATTATCAAGTATAAAAAAAATATATATAAATATATATATCAAATGCACTCATACCTTACATGATAGGCCTATCTATTCCTGTAAAGATCACATCCTAAATTGAAAGGTTTCATATGCTCTGACTTTACTATTATTTTACAGTTTTTGCCATCTTCTTAAACTTTTTACGTACATTACAGAGAGCTACTTCCTTATTTAATTTCTTAATACGAAAATGCAATCGGCAACGTAAGTAGAATTCAATAACCTCTTTAGGAACTTCAGGGACTATAGTTACTGCTTTGTTTGTAATACATCCCAGTGAGTTACTCCCCTCTCTTAGTCTGTCTCCATATTCTTGCTTAATGATCTCTTCAACAATTTCAAATTTAACAACAAATTCCTGAGTCATACGGTTAAGGCCTCCATTACTTATTACACTTATCCAGTCAGTAGAAGGCTCAGCTACTTCACCAAGATATGGATATTTTGTTTTAAACTTGTTAACAATATATCCTAGAATATAGGCATGTCCTTCAGCTTCATTTTCTGAAATTGAATGATTATCAAACAGTAGTTTTTCTTCCACGGTGTCAACACTTGCTAAGTGTTCAATTCTCAAATTTTTACATAATTCCGCTGTCATACAAATGCTGTCTTGGATGATTACTGGTTTCTTTTTAATAGGTGAACTGCAAGCTTTAAAGTTTGTTATACCTTCTGCAACTTTTGAATCCTCCCCTTCACACTCAGTATTTGCTCTTAAAGCAAGAAGAACTTGCTTATAACCTAGGATATATCTTTTCATCCTGTGTTTGAAGGTAACTGGACAAGGATGGTCGTAAGAATTTCCCATCTGACGGATAACCCCCAAAAAAATTTCTAGAACATCCTGATTTAAACGTCTGGTAAAAAGGTAGCTAAAACCAAATTTTTCATGCAAATCATCATAAAGAGATACAAGAGATTTTGATGTAATGATTATACCCTGCTGAAAAGGATAAACCTTGTTACATACAGTTGAGGACTGTATTACAGATATCATTTTGTTAATTATATCCATTTGGTGGGAGGAATGACAAAATGGGTCTCTTGCTCTCTTATCCTTTGTACCACTGGAATTAAGAACATCAAACCACTGGTCCACTAAAATTATGAATTCAGATGTTGTCATCCAGTTACCACTTTTCAAAACTTGTTTTTTCCCCAAGTGTGAAATAGCTTTCCCTACTGAAGATGAGAGGATGTGTGCTGCACTTTTTACCTTTTGCCTTTCTGAACCTTTAACCTGAAGTGATAGATGGCTAATTTTGAATGCCATTTTAAAGTCTCCAGATTCATAATTAATCAATTCTACCAAAGGAGCTTTATTGACTGTTCCTAGGGGTGTTTCTAATCCATGATCTAGGAGATTGTTTCGTATTAATTTTAATAAATGTGGAGCATCAGCAAATACATGGACACATCTACTCTCATCAGCTGGGTTCGTGAAGGATGTAGTTGCTGTATTGATTCCTAATGCAGAAAATAAACCTCTATTGGAGCCACCCGTATCACAAACAGTACCCCATACCTCATAACCTGCTACCTCAATACTGTTAATTATAGAAAATAATAGTGCCTTTGTCATTTTCTGATCAAAATCATAATAGACTGGTTGTTTCCAGTTGCCAATTATACCCCTAGCCATTACAACTTGCACAAATCCATGACAACAATAAAGCCTGTCTGCTGTTCTATCGTACACATAGCGCTCGTCAATTTTCATTTCATCAAATGATAAAATGCATGCCTTTTCTCCACTGGTCATCGACTGTCCTCTTTTCTGCATCATTTTTATTACTGAATTTAGTATGCCTGGTTCAAAATTAATGTCTTTCACCCACTTGTTCAAAGTAGATATTGCAGGAAGAGGTAGTTTCCAATGCTTTCGCAGCCATCTATAGCATTTGGCATTTGGCATCTAAGAGACATTAGGAATGGATATACAGTACTAGTACACAATACAAGTGTCCCACATGGTTGTGAGCTTAGTACAACCCTCTTTATTCTTGTCATAAATTACATTATTTTTACCTATCAATTGGTGTCCTTGCATCGTGATATGTAGATGATTTTGCAATACTGTATATGCAGATGACTGAGAAGTTTCAATTTTACACTCCCTAATGCAGTCAGCTTTCAATTCTACCACATAATGGGTCACTAACCATAGATATATGCCCGGTTCACACTAGCCCGTTTGGACGGATCCGACATCCGTAAATGACGTGATATTGATGTCACGGCCAAACGGGCTAGTGTGAACCGGGCATTAGGTACTTCGCATTCGAGTCTTGTACCCACTGGTGTTGAGGTGCAAGAATGGTGGTTTTGTGTGTTGACCAGACATATGTGTACCTGCATTTTGCCCAACATATAACTCCATACAGTTCAGATTTTATGAACAATTAACAAAAATTGCAGCTACTGTACCCTTTAACAGAAAATCCAGTGTGTTCCACACTTTTGATGGCATATTTTCAGGGACTGGCTGAATGGATGTTGAATCACTCGAGGTCAAAACCAGTTCCGTACCCAGCTTCCTGGAATTCCTCTCCGCAATCCGCTTTTGCCTCTTGCTTATGGATGTGATACTTTCTGAAAGTGAAGGAATTTTTAATCACCCTGTATGCCATGGTTCGAACTAGGAGGGCAACACTGTTCCTGTATTAGTAAAGACTAAAGTTACATAAAGAATATTATGAAAAAGTTATGGAGAGTACCGGTAATCCTGGCATTCGATATCATAAGTGACAATGTCTGAGAATCACATATTTAAAAATAATGTTTTATATTTTACATTACACTTCTGTAATCAATCCATTTATTCTTTCCTATAACATCTGACATAAACAACCTTCAATCCATCCTTACCTAACTTTGGTTAGGTTTCCACTGCTCAATATCTATACAGTAGACTACAGTATATTAACTTTCACCTTTCAGTCAATATTGCTTTACAGTATATTTTGTTCTGCTGTACTTAACCAGTATAACACTATTAAATTCTGTAAGAAGAGATTTGCTCTGGCCAGGTAATACACAATATATGTCCGATAAGTTCGGCTCTGATAAAATGCAATATATGGTCATTAACTCATGAAATATGCATACAAATATGTAGCTACATAAGCTCAAAAATATAGCAACCAACAAGCTAAATATGCAGGTGAAGTGGAAACAAAAAGGTCACAGATATATTAATATAAAAAAAGGTGATCAATTTTAAGCATTTGCCATTAATTAGACCCAGCTATCTAAGTTAGGTTAAACTGAAACAATGCACACAAAACATTCTCCGAAGAGTCTTGTACTCAGAAAAAAACACTCTACATCTCCTATAAGGATTGGTACACTTTCCAGTGACACTATCCAAATATTATGCAAAAGAATATGCAACAATAATTTTAATTGTAGGAAATACAAATCCATGGATAATTATATAGGAATGAGCTAACAAAATATGCACTCTGGGAAATATGCACTTCTCTAAACATCTTAAAATATGCATTTGCATTTGAAATATACATATGATAGGTGAGTCCCTCTTGATAAGATAACCATGCATGGTGCACCTAGCTTACAAATTTCAGTTTAAAGTTAGGTTAGGCTATACCTGGCCTTAGGCTACTGGGCTTACCTTCATTATTGTGTGTCCTCTTGGGAAGGTTTATGTCTGGTACTGCATCAGTCTTCAGTAGTCGAACATCAGCAGGTGGTTCTTGATTTAATAGTTCGTACTTCAGGTTCCTTGAATATTGCAATGGGCTGAAATGGCGAGAACAGATTCTTCCCAAGTGAGGAGTAAACTGGTCGGCTCTCCTGCACAAATGTATCCATTTTTTCTGTAGTTCGACAGTTTTGGGGAACCTGTGGAGTTTGTAAATTGTTCCTCCACTCCTCCCACTACAGCCAAACATACTGCAGCAGCCCATTGCTTACGAACTATTAAAATATTGCACTAAAATAACACCAGTCACTACCGAAGACCATGCAGTACACCAGACATAAACATACACACATGCTCCAGCCTACGTCATAGGGGGTCTCAGCCAATGAGAGGCGAGATGCGCACAACGGCGACAAATCGGTAAACTAAAGAGTCTACCTTCTGTGTTTTTATACCATGAATGTACCCGTCTGGCTAAGAATAGACCAGGGATATAGGAGTGGTGTACCTGGTGCTACAGGAGTGGCCATATATGTGTGGTAAGTTAAGTGGCCACATATGTGGCTGCTACAGTCTCATCTAGAACTACACTCATTAAGCTCGGGGCCTCGCAAGATTCATGGGCTTCTTACAGCCTACAGTCCCGAGATTGAAGTATGAAAAAAAAAATACTGTAATGAACACCAGGAGACATTTCTACTCAAGCAAAGATCATCACCAATACCTCATTTACCTTTTTCAAGGGGTGGGGAGGCTCACAGGACCCCTGACAAGCAAAGGGTCCAGCTCTGAGGCTATATGAGCCTTTGGTGGGGTCATTGTAAAGGCGACTTTACACGGGCCAATACCCAGCTGGTTTTGCTACCCACTAGTATCCAGCCAGTGATAGTGGTTGTGTAGGTGTAGATAAGTGATAGTGGTTGTGTAGGTGTAGATAGTAATAGTGGTTGTGTAGGTGTACATAAGTGATAGTGGTTGTGTAAGTGTAGATAAGTGATAGTGGTTGTGTAGGTGTAGATGAGTGATAGTGGTTGTGTAGGTGTAGATAAGTGATAGTGGTTGTGTAGGTGTAGATGAGTGATAGTGGTTGTGTAGGTGTAGATAGTAATAGTGGTTGTGTAGGTGTACATAAGTGATAGTGGTTGTGTAAGTGTAGATAAGTGATAGTGGTTGTGTAGGTGTAGATGAGTGATAGTGGTTGTGTAGGTGTAGATAAGTGATAGTGGTTGTGTAAGTGTACATAAGTGATAGTAGTTGTGTAGGTGTAGATTGGCAGCTCCTACCAGCTAGCACTTGCCAAGAGGAAAACTCACCACGAACTGCCCCATGTGAAGGTGCCTTAAAGGGAGATTATCTTGTTGGTAAATTGGAAAGCTATTGATTCCGCCTAACTATACCAGGTAACAGACATGCCCAATTATGGTACTAATAGGGAATCTGTTTCATGGCATAGTTTGAAGGAATCACAGACCTAATTCACCAACAAGAAAACCTCCCCTAAACCACATAGCTGTGGGACTTATCTACCATGGCAGCTGTCTTTCGGGCCTTTCTCCACACACGCGGTCACTATGTAAACAACACATTTGATGGCTAATAGCTTGTAAACCACTCATGCTACATAAATAAATGATACAGGATATTGAAGTACAAACCTATAGTTGTCTCCTGATGTACTTGTGAAGAGTAAATGGACATCTGTAGGATGGGTAGCCACCTCATATTGACATCAACTCAAAATTCACTATTACACTATTTACAGATCGAAGTAAGTTTTCACACACTAATTTTGTTATAAAACATGTAAGAATCACATTTTTCAACACAGCAATATGAAGTATAATGTCATTGTCATTTTTACGTACATATATGGTAATTACAGGAAAAGAGGAGTGATGAATACATGTCCTTCCACCTTCACTGCTAGTTCAACCCTGGCAGGAGGTGGGTGGCTGGTTGGCCTAGGGGTAGTCCATACAAGCCCAAAAAGCACTGTCTAAAATATGAGGACTACTATTGTGAGGTTTTATTATATTCATTTTATGATTATCACTGTAATTTTTTAACTGAATTTGCTGCTTCATTAGTTAGTAGGTACTGAATTCATATAAATTGTCTATATAAATAATAATATATAATTTGTTGCTATGTACTTGTTCTTAAGTACAATGTCAAGAATGGTAGGTTTGCATATTGCGTGTGTTCTTGATGAGCGTTTCACTTATTGAGTGACGAACCCCAAATCTCCCTCGCACTGTGTGTACCCCCCTCTTCATTGTCACTGACTTATTGTCCCCAACACTACACCCTACCAACCAACACCTGCCTTCACCATGTCAAAGGTCAAGCCTAAGAAGAAATTCCTGACACACACTCTGAAGCTCTAGGTGATTAAATAAAGATTTATACTTATCTACTAGGCAAATTGTCTTTACTTGTACTGTACTTTTAATTTCCATCCGTACTTGTACTTGTCCACAAGTACTGGCACATGTACTTGGACCCATGCCTGGTGTGTACTTGTAATATACAAGAGGGTTTACTGTACATAGATTTATTACATTAGATCAGTTTAATATTAAGATTAATTGTATTGGCATTTCAACCCACAGGTGAGATATGCTGCTGAGGATGCTCTGGTGGGTGCTCACCTCCTGCTGGCCCTCAGTACACAGCTCTGGGAGGGTCAAAGTGGAACAACACCCTCTTGTTACCCTTTATACTCAGCTCTCCCTCAACCGCCACTACTCCCTCTCCTCTTGCCTCTACCACTTTGGCACTCCCACCTTGCCACCCTCCTTCACCACACCTGTCTGCCATACATTGACCGCAGGTTCAAAAACTCAACAAAACAAATATGTGAGTTTGTTTTGTCTCGTGTTTGTGAATAGATGTACAGTATGAACTAAAACTTGTCTAGGCATCTGAAAATAGAAGTGTAGACTGATTGATTGAGTAAATAAAGAGAAGTGCATTGAGATACAGTAGGTTCACATATTGCATGACAATTTGGGCGACAGAGGGGCTCGCGTAAATTAAAATTGCATAGTATGAATACATGTTTATATGGAGAAAATTACTTATGGGTGATAATTTACAGAGATCTTATAAGCCAATATGCGGGGTACAGTACAGTATTTGGTAATTGTGATTTGATTATGAGTCACTGTAGCAATGAATAGAAATTGTTTCCAAAGAAATAACAGTACAAAAGCACATTACAAGTATGAGATGGGGCTCCGAGGCTGACTGTGACAATATGTGGGCCTCCCTGCTGTTCCTCCCAAGGTCACACCACCACTACCCTCACCAGCCATCACCACACCACCACTACCCTCACCAGCCATCACCACACCACCACTACCCTCACCAGTCATCACCACACCACCACTACCCTCACCAGCCATCACCACACCACCACTACCCTCACCACACCACTACTACCCTCACCAGTCATCACCACACCACCACTACCCTCACCACACCACCACTACCCTCACCTGCCATCACCACACCACCACTACCCTCACCAGCCATCACCACACCACCACTACCCTCACCAGTCATCACCACACCACCACTACCCTCACCACACCACCACTACCCTCACCAGTCATCACCACACCACCACTACCCTCACCACACCACCACTACCCTCGCCACACCACCACTACCCTCACCAGTCATCACCACACCACCACTACCCTCACCAGTCATCACCACACCACCACTACCCTCACCACACCACCACTACCCTCACAAGTCATCACCACACCACCACTACCCTCACCAACCATCACCACACCACCACTACCCTCACCAGTCATCACCACACCACCACTACCCTCACCAGTCATCACCACACCACCACTACCCTCACCAGTCATCACCACACCACCACTACCCTCACCAGCCATCCCCACACCACCACTACCCTCACCACACCACCACTACCCTCACCACACCACCACTACCCTTACCAGCCATCACCACACCACCACTACCCTCACCAACCATCACCACACCACCACTACCCTCGCCACACCACCACTACCCTCACCAGTCATCACCACACCACCACTACCCTCACCACACCACCACTACCCTCACCACACCACCACTACCCTCACCACACCACCACTACCCTCACCAGTCATCACCACACCACCACTACCCTCACCAGCCATCACCACACCACCACTACCCTCACCAGTCATCACCACACCACCACTACCCTCACCAGCCATCACCACACCACCACTACCATCACCACACCACTACCCTCACCAGTCATCACCACACCACCACTATCCTAACCAGTCATCACCACACCACCACTACCCTCACCAACCATCACCACACCACCACTACCCTCACCACACCACCACTACCCTCACCAGCCATCACCACACCACCACTACCCTCACCACACCACCACTACCCTCACCAGCCACCATTACCCTCACCACACCACCACTACCCTCACCACACCACCACTACCCTCACCAGCCACCATTACCCTCACCACACCACGACACCCTCACCACCCACCACACCACCAATATCCTCACCACCACCACCAATATCCTCACCACCAATATCCTCACCACCACCACCACACCACCACTACCCTCACCACCCACCACACCACCACTACCCTCACCACCCACCACACCACCACTACCCTCACCAGCCACCATTACCCTCACCACACCACGACACCCTCACCACCCACCACACCACCAATATCCTCACCACCACCACCACACCACCACTACCCTCACCACCCACCACACCACCACTACCCTCACCACCCACCACACCACCACTACCCTCACCAGCCACCATTACCCTCACCACACCACGACACCCTCACCACCCTCACCACCCACCACACCACCAATATCCTCACCACCACCACCACACTACCACTACCCTCACCACCCACCACACCACCACTACCCTCACCACACCACCACTACCCTCACCACCACCACCACACCACCACTACCCTCACCAGCCACCACACCACCACTACCCTCACCACCCTCACCACCCACCACACCACCAATATCCTCACCACCACCACCACACCACCACTACCCTCACCAGCCACCACACCACCACTGCCCTCACCACCACCACCACACTACCACTACCCTCACCACCACCACCACACCACCACTACCCTCACCACCACCACCACACCACCATTACCCTCACCACCACCACCACACCACCACTACCCTCACCAGCCACCACACCACCACTACCCTCACCACCACCACCACACCACCATTACCCTCACCACCACCACCACACCACCATTACCCTCACCAGCCACCACACCACCACTACCCTCACCACCCACCACACCACCACTACCCTCACCACCACCACCACACCACCATTACCCTCACCAGCCACCACACCACCACTACCCTCACCACCCACCACACCACCACTACCCTCACCACCCACCACATCACCACACCCACTAGCACTGCATTCAGTGTTGAACTCATTCACTTCATCCATAAACCCTTTAAACTCTAGTGTGGATTACAACTGAAGCATTATCATTGATCTCTTGTTGTTCTGCCTGTTGCTGCCTAGGTAACGAGTGAGAGACTGACTGAGTGAGACTGTGAGAAGGAGAAGTCAGCTGTGGGGAGCATTTGTTTTGTTTGTTATTTGGACTTAACGCCTATTGACTTTGTAATGATCATTAAGGTGATACAGTATATTTATTGAGTGTGTGGGTGTGTGGAGAAGTGTACGTGTGTGTGTGTGTTAGGTGTGTGTGTATGTTTGTGTGGAGAAGTGTACGTGTGTATTGTGTGGTGTCTGTGAGAATGTCTGGGGGGAGCGGCTGGTTGTAGGCTTGTAGCGTGGGTTTGGGGGGCAAGGGGATTAAGACGCTCTTCAGGGAACGGCTGTGGATTTGGGCCACTCTTGGCCACAAATATTATTTCTGTGGAAACATCACGCATAAAATAATAAAAGGTGCTGATTTAGGGTTCGTCGTGCATATGATGAATTGCTCATTGAGATCACGCTCAGTAGGTGAACCTACTGTACAGCCATATATTTCTTGCACTTTCTACTTTCTCAACTGAACACTCCTGCCCAATAGTCCTTAATTCCAGCAATCAGTTTCGAACCTTTAGATTCATTTGCATTGTCTTTTTCTGTTTGACACTGAAGCAGCAAGGGAAGCAAAAGCTGGCTGACTGAGTTAACTAACTTATGGGCGAGAGTGTACAGTTGGCCGTGCTTAGGTGAGAGCCACACAGCATTGTCAACTCTGGTCGAAATAGTAATCCCAAACCACCAGCTCAAAGCAGTTACTGGTGGCAGTGAATGGAGCTTAAAACTAGTTTTTCGGGGTTACCATCTCGGCCAGAGTTGACAACACTGTGTGGCCCTCACAATACAAACAGTGAATAAGTATTTGTATCCACCACTTCATTTTACACTCAGGCACACTCATTGAAGACAACCAAATGTTTGCCAGGCTTCTGTTATTCATTACCATACACACTAAGTGGTCTACTGAGCCCATGTTAAAAGGATATTTTGACAGATTATGTGGCATACAAACTAGAGTAACTCTAGTACTGTACCTCCATTGAATTTATTGAGTGGGAAAATGTGGGTTAAGGAGATAATACAGCAGTGGTAAATCTAGAGCACCTGATTCCTCCAAACTACTCCTTACAGTGGGACACCTGTATTTGTGTTCATTTGGTCCCGATTCCTGGCATACTTTGGAGAGATCAAAGCACTCTAATGTACAGTTGTAATCCACAATCCCTACCCTCACCAACCATCACCACACCACCACTACCCTCACCAGCCATCACCACACCACCACTACCCTCACCACACCACCACTACCCTTACCAGCCATCACTACCCTCACCACTACCCTCACCAGCCATCACCACACCACCACTACCCTCACCAGCCTCCCGAGATCTGGAGCAGGCAGTTTCTGGACGACAGCCCACCCAAGCTACCATGAGGCCACATACATTTCGAACCAATAGAGGCTTTGGGTGGGCTGTCGTCTAGAAACGGCCTGCTCCAGATCTCGGGCTCTGATTCAGGTGGGCTAAGGATTGTAGATTGCGAGTGTACCAAAGGTGTATTGCCCCCTTCATTATTATAAAACATATCTGAGGCCTTACTGAAATGTGTATGAGATTAAAGTAACCTGTGGATTTTTCTGCTAATGCAAATCCATTCAGCAAAGTTATTAGGAAACGGAGATGATTTGGCTGATTGATTTATGCCTGGGACTGTACAACAATTAGAACAGAGAATATTTTTTTATTCACACTTACAACACTTATACATGTCCTAAAACTATATAGCACTGTTAGAATGACTAACAAGTACAATATATTTAACTGATTTGTATATATTTTTTTCCACTGCAGGTAATTCGTTTTCTGACAGAGCAGGAGCATCATCAGTTGTTGACAAGAATGTTGGTGGAGAGAGTGTTAGGTTAAAAGATGGCAAGGAGAGAGTGGCTGCTACACGACGAAGTCACCCACTGCTAAAGTCACCCCTGTATGACAATTGTCAGTTGTTAGCACCAGATGGATCACCACTGTGTACATGTGACACCAAGAAGGCTGAATGGTATATAGCTCGTGGCCTGGGCAAAGAAATCTCTAGGGATCCCTTGGTTGTGCAACTCACCTTTGAGCCAAAAGGACGACCAGAACCGGGCCCAGGGGATGATATGTATTATGTTCAAGAGAGAGAGAACTTGTGTGTGGTATGTGGGGCAGAGGAAGGGCTGGCAAGGAAGAGTATTGTACCACATGAATACCGGAGATACTTTCCTGCCATACTGAAGGAACATGCCAGTCATGACCTATTACTGTTGTGTCCTCCTTGTCACCAGGCTGCAAACCTCTATGATGTCTCCTTGCGACAGAATCTGACCAAAGAATGTCAGGCAATTCTGAGACATTGCTCACAGAGTCGAATGAACATTGACTCAACACTGATGTCAGTGAGGAGTGCAGCCCGTGCTCTGATAAAATCCAGGGCAAAATTACCTTCAAAGAGAATACAGGAACTAGAGGAAGTGGTGCAGTATCACTATGACTCATTGACTGAGGCCACACTGCAGGCTGCTGCTGCCTTGGAGGTGCGTGTCATTAATGAGGACCACGTGCCACACGGCTTTGCAGTGGTAACAATGTACCAGCGACAGGGTGGTCTGGTTTCCCTGGAACATCGCTGGAGGTCCCACTTCCTGGCCACCTCACGCCCACGGTACCTACCCAAGGACTGGTCACCATCACACAGACACCACAAGTTACATGCCTTGGCTGCCTCTCTACCCCCTGGACACCTTGATCATACAGTTTATTCTGCCTTACTTACCGGCTCTGACATTTCACACAACAACACTGCTACTTCATTGTAGCACCACACCATTCTACTTCTTCATTGTAGCACCACACCTCTCCTACTTCATCATTGTAGCACCACACCACTCCTACTTCATTGTAGCACCACACCACTCCTACTTCATCATTGTAGCACCACACCACTCCTACTTCATTGTAGCACCACACCACTCCTACTTCTTCATTGTAGCACCACACCACTCCTACTTCTTCATTGTAGCACCACACCACGCTACTTCATCATTGTAGCACCACACCACTCCTACTTTATCATCCCACACCATCACCCACCCTCATCACACACTCTATTCAGCCTTACTCACCAGCACTCACACCTCACACAACACATTGCTGCTTCCTCATTGTAGCACCACACCACTCTACTTCATCATCCCACACCATCACCCACCCTGATCACACACTATTCAGCCTTACTCACCGTCACTCACACTTCACACAACACACTTGAAATAAATCTTGCTTTGTTCACACACAAGGTAGAGACAGATTGGTTAATTGATTGAGATGGTTTATTTGGTCTTCAGATATTTACAATATTACATATAATATACAGGTATTTGTTATTTTGACCAGGCTCTTGGGTGATGGATATCATCTCAAAGGGCCATTGAGGTATTATAAGTATCTATATTGTATAGAGAATATTCAAGTAAAAGCCTAAACATTGAATGATATAATAAAATTATAAAATACAGTGAAATACTCTATAACTAAGTACAAAATGAATATACACAAATAAAAACGGCAATGAAAATTTAGGAGAAATTTTAATGTACAGTTGATCATTTATAACAGTATACTTACTCTGTATATTATCAGGATAATTAAAAATTGTAAGCCGTTACGGGACTAGTAGTACACTATTTGTACATCAGAGCATCTTGATTCCTCCAAAATATGCCAGGATACAGGACCAGATTAACAAAATTAATGGTGATTGTTGCTTGGAATAGTTTGAAGGAATCATGGCAGTTACTGTCACTGGGAAACGTCGACCAACCACAAACTATAATACAAACATTTGCCTACTCTTCCATTCATGAATTCTGTCTACCAGTGACGTGCTTAAGGAGGTAGTATGGTGTTGGTAAATCTGGAGCACCTTATTCCTCTGAACTATTCCAAGTAACAGGCCACTATTATTTTTGCTCAATTGGTCCTGTTTCCTGGCAAACTTGGGAGAAATCAAGGCACTCTCATGTACAGCCATGGCTGATAGTGCTGAACCAGGGTCCAAGGAGTGTTGGAGAGCAACTGAACAGAGTTTGAACAAGTGAATTTTCCAAACCATTCTCAACGTTGAGAGAGGTTTAAAAGACTCACTTTTTCAAACTCTGTTCAGTTGCTCCTGCACTCCTTGGTCCCTGGTCCAGCACTATCAGCCATGGCTGTACCAAAAATCTATTACTCCCTTGGGGTCGATTCCACAGTCATTCGTACTGGTTTGTAAGCACGCAATCGAAAGAATCTTAGCTGTGGCTTATGGCTGAATTATTTAATGAATTTGGTAAGTAAAATATGCAGTGATCATTATCTAACTATTTTAATATATTTTGGGAATATGGATACTCAGCTTTTGGAAAATAATGAAGCCTTACAAGTGTGGTTGGTTGGGAAGCTAACAAACGAATACCACTGTGGAATCGACCCTTAGTCATGAGTAGTGATAACAGAAGCCACCAATGGTGTTCAGATTCAGTACCTTGTTCCCAGACTGTACCTGGCTTACAGTTGTATGAGTGTTAAGGGAAGATTCTATTATTGGTGAATTGGAAGGTCTCTGATTCCTTCAAACTATGCCACAAAACAGATCCCCTATTAGTACTATTGAGGGCATCTGTTGTTGTTTGAAGTTCCTCAAGCTGTCTGACCGACTGAAAGACTGGTTGAAGTAACAGGGAATAAAGTTAGTGAGGAGCAGGGAGGGTTCAGAAAGGGTAGAGGATGTGTGGACCAAATATTTGCATTAAAATCAACAGTGGAGAATTATATTGGGAAGGATAGGAAGTTGTTTGTGGCCTTCATGGACTTGGAGAAGGCATACGATAGCGTTGATAGGAGAGCTATGACATAGGTGTTGAGGATTTATGGTGTTGGGGGGCCTTTGCTGAAACGCATAAAGGACTTTTATGTAGAGGCAAATGCATGTGTGTGGGTAGAGGGTGATCTAAGTAAAAGTTTTAATATTAGTGTAGGGCTGAGACGGGTGTGTTATGTCACCATGGCTGCTCTATATATATATATTGGGCAGCCATGGTGACATAACACACCCGTCTCAGCCCTACACTAATATTAAAACTTTCACTTAGATCACCCTCTACCCACACACATGCATTTGCCTCTGCATAAAAGACCTTTATGCCGTTCAGCAAAGGCCCCCCAACACCATAAATCCTCATATATATATATATATATATATATATATATATATATATATATATATATATATATATATATATGGATGGTTGTATGACAGAGATGAAAGCTAAAGTTAAAGAGGGTGGTGCATAGGTTTTAGTCCGTGTGTAGACGAAGGAAACTGAAAGTGAATGTGGTTAAAAGTAAATTGATGGTACTGTAATTGAGAGAGCAGAAACTGACAGATTGACTTTGCCACACCCTACAGAGTGGGAGTACCAACTGGGATTAAGTGTGAGATAACTCTGAGGGGTGAGAGGATGGAGGAAGTGAAGGAGTTTAAGTACCTGGGTACAGTTCTGTGTAAACATGGAATTATGGAAGGAAAAATTAGGGAGAGAGCAGTGAGAGGTAGACAGGTCATAGGATCACTGGGGAGGATTATGAAGGGTAGAAGTGTGAATATGTAAGTGAAAAGAGGACTATGAAATAGTATAATCCTGCCAACACTGACATATGCGTCAGAGACATGGACATGGAGTAGGGCCCATCAGTCTAGAATAGGTGCAGTGCAAATGAGTTACTTGAGAGGAGCATGTGGACTTACTAGGTGGGATTGAGAAAGTAATGAGAGACGTGGTATGAGTGAGAAGGCAATTGGTATTGAGTGTGGGGTGGTTGAGAGGGTGAAGTGCAATACACTGAGGTGGTTTGGACATGTAGAGAGAATGTAAGGTGAGAAGTTTGTAAAAAAGATGTATGGAAGTGAAGTTGTGGCACCTGGTGTGAGAGGCAGAGTCCTGGTTAGATGGCAGTACAGAGTGGAAGAGTATGTGAGGGAAAGAAACGTGAGGGGCAGAGTAGAGTTGGACGAAGTAAAGAGGGAGTGTTAGAACAGGGAGAACTGGAGACACTTCTGCCGTAGCCACCCCCTTGGAGGGAATTCCCGGAGGGAGCTAGTTGTCAGAGCTATAAATAGATAGAATGACTGTATACACATGAACACATAACTTAGATGAAGTTAGCAAAATATTCTTTCAGCTTGAAAAAATTTATTGAGGATGACAAATAGCTTTCCAATTAACCCTTAGACCGCAGGTGACTACATATTTCGACTCGGCCAACAAGTGTGGGCCACCGCGGGTGACGACGATATGTCAACAACGCAACTTTAAAATTTGTGTGGCTCCCAACTATAGTCTTTTTTAAATATGCTGAGGCGTTGGCTGTTGGGATGTTTTTCCCTCCCGCAATGCTGCCAAATCAGACCAATACACTTCACTCACTCTCTCATATCAGCTATTTACTGATGCTAAATTAATCTAAATTACTGCGTATACATTTACTTCACTACTAAGGCCATGTAGGTATATGAAAGTATCATTCACTTCTCATATTAACAATGATAATATATATATATATATATATATATATATATATATATATATATATATATATATATATATATATATATATATATATATATATATATATATATATCACAACACTGGGCAGAATATTCGACCGACGTTGCCAGTGCACCTAGGGTGAGTCACGGTGAGTGTACTCAGGGATAAGTGCGTCAGCTCCACCTGTCAATTCAAGTCACTACCGTCACTTTTCCTCTGGCTGCCACTCAAGATGGAGCAGCACCTCTGCTACTCACTATCATGTTTTACATAGTCCAGAAAGAGAGAACTTATTTATAATGTAATTAAGTACTTTTTAGTACCACGAGCAGTGGTGGTGAGGAATAAAAGTCGAAACAAACGAAAAATTATGTTATATCCTCAGAAAAGTGTCGCATTTAATAATACAACATAATGTGTCAACAGAAAAGGAAAGATTTACTTTTATGTTTTGTTAACGGCAAGCTATATATAGGCAACAGATGAGAGAGAGAACAGGCGGTGGGTTAGTGAGGGTTGGCTGTCATTTTTAATGAGGAACTAATCCCATAATTGTCCAGAAGAGATCTGGCAACGTAGCAGTCAGGTAATTCTTGGAAGTGGCCAACGCCTCAGCGCTCAGTATATTTCAAAAAGACTATAGTTTGATTTTCTCACACCTGAGGCAAACTTGTGCTGGCCATGAAGCCACAGGTCCCTGTCCTCTCTTGGTCCAACTCCATTCGGTCTAGGCAATGCGCTGAGTGTGTAAGGACGGAATATATTGCAAAAGTGTGCTTTGAGTTGTGGTCATTCTGAGCTGGCTGGCTGTACGTCCTATAGATGTCCATATAGTCTCTACAAGTATATCAGGAGACAGCTAAAGGTCTGTACTTCAATATCATGTATCATTTATTCATGTAGGGTTAGTGGTTTACAAACTACAAGCCGCCAAAGGTTTGTATATGAATTGCAAAATATGCCCGCTGTACAGAGTTGAAGCACTCTAATATGCCCACTTTTTAAGAGTTAAATATCCTTTTATATCTGCATGCAGAATATTTTCATTTGTATGTGGCACAATTGTAATTATATTCATAATCAACCCTGGTTTATCTTCTCATCCTGCCATGACACAACCTAAGAAACTTATGTAATATTATTGAAAGGAGAATCAGGTAATCTGGGCAGTGAAACCAATATCATAGACATTTCCAGTACCCTTTCTAAATACACAATGACATATCTATCCATTGTCAAATGATGCTTTCCTTACTCAAAGTAAGAGTTTGGCAGTGTTTACACCAAGAGAATTCATTAGAGTTATCACTCAAGAACAAGTGACACAAAACAACAGGCAGTGAGGCTGCTGATGGTGCTGAGGCAGTACCCAGGCTGCCACTGAGAAGTGTGGATGTAGACGCTTGCTGTAATAGCGTTTAATTGTTGCTGTGGCTGAGGCGGCATAGGCGTCGAACACGAGTATGCGTGGGGGTATATGAAATTAACCTGTTACTGTTAACTCACTGTTAAAAACTGTTAACTCACCTGTTTATTTCATTTCAGCAGCAATATACTTCTGTTAAGCAGCTACAGTATATAGCATATCGATTTAGGTGGATATACATATATATATATATGATCTCAAGGATCATATATAACGCTTATTTCTCGTTCTATATTAGTGCATTTGTCGCGGCTTTCAGCGGCTTAAATTGTATTTATTGGTTGTATTTATTGGATTGCTATGCATGCGATGCGGTAGGTGGGAGGTGAGGAGGAGGCATTCACGCCCCATATGAAGAGCGGTAAGGAGCACTTGGGCCCGGAGCGGGGACTCGTATAAAGCGTATTTGAGGTGAAACTAAAGTAAAACGGCTTCCAAGAGTTTGGGTGGTAGACCCTTTTGGAAGTGAATATACTCTTATATATAATTTATTATCATAACATATTTACCCAACTTTCTGTTATAACCCAGAAAGTGTTACAAGTAGCTTGTCTTTATAGTCAGACTCGAGGGGACAGGCAGGGGGTCGAGGCCCCCCCCCCACCCCTCTTTTTTGTTAAAGTCCTCCGAACCTAGGCTATGGCCTAAGTTCGGATAATCATTTCCCGAGAGGAGGAAAGAAACACCAAGATGTTCTAACCATGTGTTTATTGTATCAAGTCACCTATTTTAGTAGTTATTTTTATACACCTCGGAAAATAAATACTCAAAGTTCCATAACAATGTAGTTTTATTACACCAGCACCATATGTACAACATGAATGACATGGGATGAGCGTGAGAATGTACAGAATGGAGATGATGTATGGGATGAATGGGTGACGGGAGCTAAGTAGCCCGACCTTTTCCCTTTGGGCGCCCCCTCCCCCTTTTCTGTCTCCCGCGGGGACCCTGTGGTGGGGTGGGAGGAGTCCCCATCGCCACACAGGGGGTGGGGGAGAGCGAGTGGAACAGATACCTCGTCCTGAAGGAGGAGGTGGATGTCCAGCCCCCCAGATCCTGTACCCACTCCATCGAGTGAGTCCTGAGAAACGCGAGGGAGGCGGCCACGCCCCGAACGCTGTGGGCCTTGGGAGCGTGTCCGGGATCCCCGTTCTTGATCCCTCGACAGAGAAGGCGAGCGATGGACCTGAGGAAGAGAGGCTTACCAGACCTGGAGTTGTAGAAAAGGTGGTCCGGGGAAGCCTCCCTCGTAGTCTCCACATAAGCTGTGAAGGCGTGGACTGGACAGAGTGGGTGGAAACTTCCATCCCTCAGGAAGGAGGGTACTGCGAGGGGGCCAATCCTGTCGTCAGCCTGCTCGTTTTTAGCTAGGAAAGTAGGAGAGGGGGAGACAGTCAAAGAGGTAATGTAGTGAAGTAATCCAAGTATCACGTCTGGATGTAAGTAGAGTCTAACCTTCTTCTTAAGGCTTTATTGGACTATACAGACAAGTGCGTATTGTGCGAGAGGCGAGTGAAGAATGACCCTAGTGATACAGAAATCAGGTCAGAGATAACCTTTCTAAAGAGTCATAGAACCAAATGAATAACACTCGAAACAATAAACGGGTCAAACACCATCAACTAGTTAATCCCAAATAGTTTAACAATTATAGGATCTTTCCAACTTATACTACATTTTCCCCCACAAAATTAAATGTCAACAATACAATGAGTTTCCTCAGGATAATAATTCTAAATGAACTAATTACAACAGTCCTAAACAAAGAAAATATGTATCTCAGGTATATACAAAGAACTTAGTACTAGATAGTCAAGCCTGCCTAGAAATAACCTAAACTAAGAATACATAACTGATTTACGTACGAAGAACCTAACAATAATTAAGCCTATCTACTGGCTTCCTGATCCGGGTGGACCTCCTGAGTGAAGTTGGATCATCTTCAGTTAGCTGAGTCTTCTCTAGCTCAGCAGGTCTGGAATCAACCGGTGGTGGAGAGAGTTCCTCAATGGCAGGAGGAGACCGAGACTCAGGGGGCTCAGGGGTTGCCTCAGAACCAACTCCCGGATTCAAGGGCTCCTCTCTAAGTCGAAGTAGTTGTTCGGGTTGTCGTATCCTGGAGCCAGGGGGAGCAAGATCTCTAGTAGAAACCGTAGTTTCTCGTCCGTCAACGTGTCGTATGCGTGCGTGGTGAGGAGTAGCGCTGACTAGCTCCACGGGTTCCACCAGAGGATCGGATTTGCTTTCACGAACGAATTTCCGAACCAGGACTGTTCCAGGCTGAGACAACCAACTGGGAAGAGAATAGCCATTAGATGTTTTCCTAGGATATGAAAATAACCGGTCATGAGGAGTTTCATTAGTAGCGGTGCAGAGGAGGGACCTAATGGAATGAAGCACATTATCTAGTACAGATTCCCACTGATTCTCCATGGCACCTCGAGATTTTAAACCCATCCTTACCGCCCTCCAAATAATTCCATTCTCCCTTTCGCACTGGCCATTCCCTTGGGGGTGGTAAGGGGTAGAATGAGTCATCACAACACCTACCTTCATCAAGTACTGGGAAACCTCTTTAGACATGAATTGTGGTCCTCTGTCAGAGTGTATAGAAGCTGGACAACCAAATATTGAAAACAGTTTTTGAAAGCAGTTAATAACAGTCTGAGCAGACATATCAGAACAGGGGTAAGCAAAAGGAAACCTAGAATATTCATCTACTAGGACAAGCAGATACTTATTACGTGATACAGATGGTTTGGGACCTACGAAGTCAATAGACAGTCTATCAAAAGGTCAAAGTGCATTTATTAGTTTAGAAGCAGGAGGCCTAAAATATCTTGGTTTAAATTCTGCGCAAACTGGGCACTGTAAACACACTTTCTTTACATCATCAAGAGAATAAGTTAGATTTTTCGTTTTTATATAGTGGAACAGACGAGTGATACCAGGGTGGCACAAGGATTCGTGAATTTTCTCCAACGGAATGCTAGATCCAGGCTCAATCGAACATACTCTTGACAGGGCATCAGCTGGCAGATTTTCCTTACCGGGACGAAACTGGATGTCATATTGGTATCCAGAGAGTTCAATCCGCCAGCGAAGTATCTTGTCATTCTTGATTCTTGAGGAGTGGTTGATGTCAAACATGAAGGATATAGCCTGTTGATCGGTGATTATTTTAAACCTTCTCCCGATAAGAAACATTCGCCACTTACGAACAGCTTCAACGATGGCAGTGGCTTCCCTCTCTATAGCAGGATGATGTTTCTCCGCTTGAGACAGAGTTCTGGAGAAGAAAGCAACTGGTCTGCTTTGCTGTGACAGGGTAGCAGCAATTGAAGTGGCTGAAGCATCTGTTTCTACTTCAAGAGGAAGGTTCTCATCTAAAGCGGCAACTGAAGCACGGGTGATGTCTTCTTTAAGGTCGTTGAAACACTGAACAGCTTCAGGTCCGAGGGGGAAGGTCTTAGAGTTCAGGAGAAATTGTATTCTGTTCGAGTAATTAGGGATCCATTGGGAATAGTAAGAGGAGACCAAGCGTGCGCCGGAGTGATGCAAGGTCAGAAGGAGCAGGCATGTCTCTTAAAGGTTTCAGACGGTCTGGATCAGGGCGTAATGAACCATTCGATATTAGGTACCCAAGGTAACTTATTTCCTCCAGTTTGAATTGGCATTTATCCTCATTGAAAGTGAGATTATACTTAGAAGCTACGTCTCTAAAGCGTTGCAAATGTACATCATGATCTTCAAGATCCGTACCACAAATAAGTACATCATCAATATAAGCATAGGTGTTCACTAATCTATTATAATTTATAATTGCATTCATCACCCGCTGGAATGCGGAAACAGCATTAGTTAAGCCAAACGGGATTCTGTTAAAGTGATAAAGGCAGCCATTAGCTTTTCAAAAGCAGTGTAAAGTTTCTCGTTCTCCCTCAGTGGAACCTGATAGTAAGCACTTTTTAAATCTAGTTTAGAGAAAACTTTATACTTAGCTAGGTTGTGCACCAACTCATCAATCTTTGGCATGGGGTAAGCATCTAAATAGGTATACCTGTTTATGGTTCTGGAGTAGTCAACTACCATTCGTCGTTTATGTCTCTCATTCTTTGTCACTAAAACCTGTGCTCTCCAAGGACTGTGACTTTCCTCAATTATTCCCTTGTTCAGTAAAGTGTTAACTTCTTCCCGAATGAAAACTTCATCCGATATATTATGTCTCTGAGTTCGGGTAGCAATGGGTTTACAGTCTGGGGATAGGTTAGGAAAGAGACTTGATGGTGAAATATCCATTGGAACTACTCCACAGATAGTCAGCTTAGGTTTCGCTCCTCCCAGACTGAATTCTACAGAGTTGTGCAATTTCATAAAATCTCTTCCCAAGATTAACTCAGCACACAAATCAGGAAGTATAGGAAGCTTATATTTAGGGTACGAATTATCAAGTACCTTCAAATCCACAAAACAATGTCCCAGAGTGGAAGTAACGAGAGGGGAAGAGGCCATTGTAACAGTCTCGCTGGATGGTGAAACGTTCAAGCTTAGTCGAGAAGCCACTTCCGGATGAATAAAACTGTTAGAGCTTCCACTGTCAATTAGTGCATTAACTCTTACCTTGTTAACTAGGACACAGAGACTAGAACAATGAGCGGATTTCGAAGCCAGAGTTAAGGAGGACAGGATCATAGCGGATTCCTTGATAGAACTTCTCTGCTCAGGCCTGACCTTAGATCTGCAGACAGAGCTGAAGTGTCCTCTTTTCCCGCACTTATGACAGATGGCTTTCCTAGCTGGGCACAAATAGCGTGGATGACAGAGGCGACCGCAGAACGAACAGGCAGATTTGGTAGCAGCTACTTCTGGCTTTTCATTTTCTTCCTCAGGTACTTTTGAAGCATATGAAGGCGAAGAGTCAGAGTCCACCGCAGCAGTAACAGTAGAATAGTTGTTAGAACTGAAAGAAGATGCGTACATTTCAGCGTTAACTTGAGCCATCTCCAGACTGCGAGCTTGTTGTACGACCTCCTCTAGAGTAAGGGTAGGTTTTTTCAAAAGCCGCTGACGAATGAGGGAAGAGGTAAGTCCAGTAATAAAGGCATCTCGCACTGCCTCTTGAGAGTAGAGGTCAGCTGTCACTGCTTTGAATGAACAGTCCTTGGCCAGCAGCTTTAGAGACTGGAGATACTGGTCGATAGTTTCAGAAGACTGTTGTATTCTGGTGGCCAACTTATACCTCGCAAATATCTCATTAGGAGGTTTCACAAACACTGCCTCGAGCACTTTTATAGCCTCAGAATATCCTGTACACTCGCTGATATAGGAGAAAAAGAAGGAGATACGTAATTGATGAGAAGTTTTAGCTTGGCGGAATCAGGCACTGCTTCTATAGAGTCGAGGAAGTTGGTGAATGTGCGGTACCAATAGGTCCACTGTTCAGAGGTAGTGCCTTCTCTTCCTTCAAACTTCTCCGGGCGCAGGAACTTCTCCATCTCAGCTGAGCAGCGAAATGTTTAGTCCAATAAATTGTAGTGAAGTAATCCAAGTATCACGTCTGGATGTAAGTAGAGTCTAACCTTCTTCTTAAGGCTTTATTGGACTAAACAGACAAGTGCGTATTGTGCGAGAGGCGAGTGAAGAATGACCCTAGTGATACAGAAAGCAGGTCAGAGATAACCTTTCTAAAGAGTCATAGAACCAAATGAATTACACAATGAATAACACTCGAAACAATAAACGGGTCAAACACCATCAACTAGTTAATCCCAAATAGTTTAACAATTATAGGATCTTTCCAACTTATACTACAGGTAAGGTTAGGACTTACAGAGGAGAAGGCTGGATGACAGGTCAGGGCTGCCAACTGTGAGGCCCTGTACCCTGTAGCTAAGGCGAGCAGGAAGAGAGACTTCTGGGGGAGGTGGCACACTTCCAGAGGAACCCCTTCGAAGGTCAGGTAAGTAAGGACGCGGTGAAGGGACCAGGAAGGCGTCTGGGCCCGGTGAGGTGCCGTCCCCGCCCGAATCCCCATCCTCAGCAGAGAGAGGGGCTTCTCTGAAACTTTAATATCAAAACCTAGGAGGAGGGGATCAGACAGGGCTGCGTGATGTGCAAGCACCGTCGCCGGGGCCCTGTTGGTGGAATCGGCGAGCCAAGTGAGGAATTCCAGGACCGTGTCCTCCGAGATGACCATGGAGGGATGTCGTCGCCAGAAGTCCTGGAATCTTTTCCAGCAAGATTCATACTGCCGCACCGACGACTGGCGGTGAGCCCTCAGCATCTTGCCCACTGTTTCCTCAGTGAACCGCTCGCTGAGGACCCCGTAGAAACTCCAAGCGTGTAGTTTCAGTGACGCTTGGAGTGGTGCAGACAGAGTGCTGGAGAGGCACGCCGATCCCAACTGAAGAGGATGAGGGCACCACCGGGACAGTTCTCCAAACCACGGTTGCGCTGGTGTTATGTATCCCAATATTTGCAGTTACTTTGTACAAATGTCTAGCCTAATATTTCCCACGGTACTCGTGTGTTTGTTCGTGCGTGCGTTTCCCAGACAGACTGTCGCCTCAAGGAGGATCCGCCACGAGCCTTCCACCCCCCTTCCCTCTCCTATATCCTACCCCAACCCAGGGGGTGGGTAAAAGTGTATATAAAGGGGGAAGAGCGTCTTTTAGGGGAGACATTAGTTGGAATCAAAGGAAGACACATTTGATAGCTGAGAGACAAGGAAACCGGTTCTTGGTTTGCTGGAGGTATTTTGTATATATATTATTCCCATACATTCACAATTTCATTATTTTGTTCTATATTCATTCAAGCATAACAGTGTATTGTGATTATTATTATTATTGCCGTATGTATTACGTGTGTGTGGTTGAGCTTCACGAGTGATATTGATCTTGTCGTAGTTAAAGTAATTATTTTCTTATTAAAGTAAGTCATCGTAGAGTAGTAATAACTTGTGATATTAATTTATTAGTTTCTTCATTATTGTTTGTTGGGTATTCTATCGTATTCTGTTGTATACTAATTTCTTGTCACGTAGTTGATTAATTTTCATTAAATATTTTATTGTTAAGTTTTAAACCAGTGTGTTTAACTTTCCCATTTATATAGAACTCTGGATATGTTCGGTTGTTAAAGGGTATTATTGATTTTCCGTAAGTAAGGTTAATCAAAAGGGACTCTGTTTCCCTGTTGTAGTCTGTTGGAGTAACAGCAGATTATCTTGGTGTGTGGCCCTCTAGCGCATCCGTAACACTGGCCAGAGGGGGGCTATGAGGAGTACCCTCCCTCTGAATGAGCGCAGCTTGAGGATCGCCTGCAGGAGGACTGACGTTGCTGGGGGTGGAAATAGATAGAGGTACCCCCACCTGTTCCAATCCTCCGTGAAGGCATCCGGGCCTCCCGCCTCTGTCCTGGTTGAGAAGGGCAGGAACAGAGGAAGTTGGGCCGTGGTTGGGGAGGCGAATAGGTCCACCTCCGGTGTCCCGTAGCGAAGGCAGAGTGACTCGAACACAGGGAGACGCAGTTGCCACTCGACTGACGTCCCTCTGAACCTGGATAGTGCGTCCGCCCAATCGTTCTCCTGCCCTGGCACATAGCGGGCCGAGATGTGAATCGCCCTTTTGGCCACTATCGAGAAAATCTGTTCTGACAGGGACAGGAGAATTTCCGACCGTGAAGTGCCCTGTCTCTGTAGGCACTGCATGGCCGCAACATTGTCCATATTGAAGCGGACACCTATCCTGGAAAACTGGGGGTGTCTGTTGAGCCACTCCCTTGCTACCATCAACTCCCGAGCATTGATGTGTAGTAGCCTCTCCTCTTCCTTCCATCCCCCACACCGCTGATGTCCCAGGCAAGACTGGTATCCCCAGCCTACGTCCGATGTGTCTGTCGCCACCATGATCCCCGGGGGAGGAAATACCCAGGAAACTCGCTGATACAGGGCACCGGGATGCAGCCAGGGGCGAAGGAGACGGTGAAGAGTTTGGGAAACTTGCCTGGGAAGGTCCCTGTGTACGGAGGATAGGTGGAGGTATACCTCCCGTGTCAGCCTCCTGTGCTTCAATCGTCCCAGGGGCATTGCGGGGGCCTCGAAGTTTAGGGACCCGAGCAATGACTCCCACTGGCGGTGAAAGAAAGTACGGGAAAAGTAAGCCCGGCGGACGTGGCGGAGGGTCCGGCGGGCGTTGTCTGGAGCGAGCGAGAGGGTGGCCGAAACAGAGTCCCACTCTATTCCCAGCCAAGACAGTCTGCGAGTAGGGGTGAGAGAGGACTTGGGGACGTTCAGCAGGAACCCCATTTCCTCTAGCACCCCCCTTGCTACCCTGAGGTTGTTTGCTACCTGCTCCTTGGAGGGGGCGTGAAGCAACCAATCATCCAGGTACATGAAGGTGGGGACACCCGCCTCCGCCAGGTGGGATGCCACCACCCTCACGAGCTTGGTGAAGACCCGAGGAGCTAGAGTGAGACCGAAAAGGAGCCTGGTAAACTGAAACGTCTCGGTCCCCACATGGAATGCCAGAAATCGGCGAAACCGGGGGTGGATCGGGACGTGCCAGTACGCATCCTGGAGGTCCAGGGATGCTAACCAGTCCCCCTTTCGAAGAACTGTGTGGACCTGAGCAACCGAAACCATCTTGAAATGTAAAGGTTTCAAGAACTTGTTTAGGTTGCTCAGGTCCATCACCAGTCTCGTTTTTCCCGGGTCCTTTTTGGGGACCGTGAATAAACGAGAAAGAAAGACCCTCCCCGTCGCCCGCTCCACTACCCCTTTTTCCCGCATTTCTCTCACATGCGGGACGACCGAAGGTGACACTCTGGCTGAGGCAGGCAGGAGACGTAGCGGCTGTAATGGAAAGTGACAGATGTCAGTGGGGTAACGTGTAATCCCAGCCGGTACCCGAGAGACCCGGAGGGGGGATGGGAGTGAGGTAGAGATTTTGACAGTAATGGGACACCAAGGTGGGGAGAGGTTATGTCATATGTCAGAAATGTCAAACAGGGAGGATGAGAAGAACAGTTACTCACCGGGACTGAAATCCAGGGCCAAGTCAGGCCCTGGCGAATCACCCTTGCTGCCCAACCGTGGGAAGGCCAGGCGGCTGACCACCCCGTGAGGCACCCCCGGACGGGAACCTCAAGTGGAGCGATCCTTCTGGGAGGGGTGGGAGAAGGAGGGCTTGGGCCTGGAATAGGGATTGGAGCCCTGACTTCTCCCACGAAAAGGCTGCTGACCCCGCTGGTGGAACCTGGGGGGCTGCTGTGGAGGAGTGGGGAAGGTATTCCTGGGTTGCCTCGCAGGCTGGGAGGGCCTGCGAGGTTGGAAGGTAGGTCTGGCTGGCTGTGGGGCACGCGGCCTACGGACAAACAAACTGGTTAGGAGCAGACCCAAGAATTCCACCCTTATCTCAAAATAACATTGTAACCAACCCTAAAACCAGTGACTCAACAGAACGGAACTTACTTGGAGGTGGAAGGTTTTGGTAAGTTAATTTCCGCCGGGAGGGAAGAGAAGACCGAGTCCGTTGCTGCCTGGTCGAACAGCGCAGGAGACAGTGGAGCAGCACGCACCACGCCCCGCTGCGCCATCTCAGGAGCGGATTTGGCGGCCGCCTGGCGGGCCGCCAGTCTGGCCTCGGTGAAATTCCTCGCCACCTCCCGTAGGTTGTGGGTTGTCATGGCCCCGATGCCTTCCATCACGGTAGCCATGGACATGAGCGCGTCACTGTAGGGGAGAAACAGGAAAACCGAGAAAACCCGAGATTAGAGACTCGAGAGGTTAACTAAGAATCCCCATACCCTGTATCCATAAATAACACAACAAGAGAACAACGGTACTCACGACAGTTGTAAGCCTGACAGCTCATGGAAGGTGTTGGTGAGGGACTTGATACAGTCCCGAAGGAGGGAAACAGCCGCACCGGTGGAGATGATATGGGACAGCTCCAACCGGGCGGCTGTTTCCGCCTGTCTCAGCTTACCGTCGGGCTCCTTGAGTTGGTAGGGGACCAGCGGCTCCTTCTCCGTCTTCAACAGGCACTCCCTCAAACCCGGCGGGGCACGGGAAGGAGGGAGGATGACTGGGAAAGACGGAGGAGGTGGTTTCTTGGAAGTGGTGGGCTTCTGGTGATCCAGGGACTTAAGGAGAAGGGCTGGAATGTCCAAGTCCCCATCGCCCTTATCCCCTGGGAAGTACGCGTCCGAGGACAGGAAGATTGCCGTGTTCTCAGAGGAACGGTCAATCTTCCAGGCCTGGGACAGCTGTAGGTTACTATTTTCCACCAAGAAGCCCATCGCATCCAAGGTAGCCGCCAAGGAAACCTTCGACGACGCGGGTACTGGGGCGGAGATTGGGCGAGCCTTATAGAAGGGGATGGCGTCGCCTGACTCGTCTGCTCCCCACTTCACCAAGACGTCGTCCCTCCGAACCCACACGTCTGGTTGGGAAGGGTCAGGAGACCACGCAACCAGTCTGCCCTCCTCGGAAGAATGAGTCCAGGAAGGAGGAATAGAGGCCCAAGAGTTGGGAAGATAACCGTCGTCCAAAGATGGGGGAGGAGAAGGAGGAGATGAGGTAGCCAACTTCTCCGCTAAGGCACCGGTCGGGGACTCGGGTCCCGGAGAGATTGGAGGAACGGGAACGGTTCCAAAATCCCCGGGTGAAATCGAGTCCCCGGCCGGCGACGCAGCAGGGAGAGGCAGAGGAAGAGCGGGTTCAAGAACGGGTACCGCTGCTGCTACCGGAGGTAGGACAGCGGGCCCGGGAGGCGGGTAAGCCGGAATGACAGAAGGCAGGATACTGCGGATAATCCACGCTATCTTCCTCAACGAAGGGCTCTGCTCCCTTCGCTTACCCTTGCGGGACTTGCGGACGGGAGAGGGCGAGCCCTCCGACAAGGACGACGAGGAGGAGGATGAAGAGGAAGACGAGGAGGAAGGAGAACGACGGCGAGTCCGGGTCTTCTTGGCGTGGCGGGAACTTTTCACTGAGCGCTTGCGCCCCCGAGAGTGGCCCGAAGGGCCAGCCCTTGGGGGCGACAAAGCGGTAGGTTCCCCGCTTGGCCCTTGTACCGGTGAGGTAGGTTGGGTGGCCAGCGCGACGGACTCGCTCGCTTCCTGGGGCGGGAGGCTCCGGAAAGGAGTCGGAGATCCGTCTAGGGATGGCGACGTACCTTCTCGGGGCGCTAGAGGTTCTATCCCCTGCAACTCCGAGAGGCACGTCGAAGGGTACCGGGTTCTGGATAATCCCAGTTCGGTCCCAAACACAGGATCCGCCCACGTCAAGAAAGACCCGTCACGCTTGTGTGCCATCCTCCTAGCCCTAGTCCAAGCGGTGCGAAGGGAGGCAAGGGCAGGAAGCTTGGGGCAAGCAGCGGCGGGGGTCTCCCGACACAACTCAGCCCAGGGGCGGCACACACCACACGCCAAAGGGTCGTAACCCTTGGGCGTGAAGCAGGGTGCGTAGGGCGAACAATGTATGTGGCCGTCAGGGGACACCCGCACAGTACACCCCGTAAAGGCACATACGGCACAAGTAGACTGTGGGAGAAAAACACACAGGGGTTAACACGTGAATCCACACGTACACAGAACATAATACACGTGAAACAACACATAAATGTAAAACATGGACTCGGGTAGCGGGGGCTGCAAGCCCCCGCCCCCGTGGAAAAAAAACCCCAAAACAACCCCTACACGCACTAACCGGGGAAAAAACCCCCGTAAGCCAACCCCCCCACGGGCCGAAACACCGGCCCTTAGCCCCCAACAGGAGAGGCACAGACAACCTGAGGGGCATAACCCAGGGAAAAACACACACTGGGGGAAAAAACTCCAAAACACAGGGGGACAGGAGCGAGGACAACGCAGAATCCTCGCCGCCTGTAACACTAAACAACACTCGGGGAAGGAGCACTAGGGGGGGCTTAAAAGAGCCCCCACTGAGCACCACGTGGGGAGGCAAGGGCCCCACGTGGGAGAGAACACTCACACTGAAGGTCTACAAAACCCCGAGGAAAACCCAACCGAAGTGAACCAGTGGCAGGGCGGAGGGGAGAGGAAGGGCATGAAGGGGAAAAACCCAAAAAAGGGGGCCCCAAAGTCAGCCTCTAGGGGAGGGAAAGAAAGAACCCAGACCCAGGGAAAATAAAGAAAAACTGCCCCCACACACTAAACCCCGTACGCACACAACACACATCTGCAAAGCAGGCAAGCCACTAGACACAACACAGAAGCAACGATAGCAGGAACACATGAACACAATACCATAGCGAAGCAGCGAGGAGCATAGATGTTGACCAGTACGTGTTCTGCGAGAGAGTGGACGAGCGGTCGCTGCCCCAGGGCGGGGTCAGTACCTCCACAGGCCGCCACCAGGTGGCTCCCATATCAGTACAAAGCCAGATTTGAATTTATATTTACTTCTGATGATCTTCACGGAATAGACCCTTCTAGCCCAGAATATGCCTATACGGGGCCTGGGCTGGAGAAGGGGTGTATTCTATAGCAATCCAGCTGTGCTGGTTCCACTTTACCAATAATGTTCATTATGTCCGATAGCATGATAGGCTACATATCCATAATCCTCAGCGGATTCAACGTGACTAATGTAAAAATGGGATCAAGTGAATCAGTGACTCTGAATATCCGTGATGCGGGATGATTTGAATAAATTCCCTTGGTGTAAATGGTTCCATTAGAGTCAATGTGGTGATACAAAACGAGTCATGAATAGTGTTTATTTGAATCGATTTGATTCGATTCCAATGGTGTAAACCGCAACCTAAGTCATATACTGTTTCTTGTAGCGACATTAGAAATATTATTTAATTGTACTGGATGTTTTTAAAGTCACTTTACACTTTCTTTTCTTTATATTTTCATGTACGCATGTGAGGTTGGTACACATATGCCCCAAGGTCTAAGCACCTATGCAGAAGGTGGTTTGCTCTACTATGGAAGTTCAACGCTGTTTATGTACAGCATACGGCATCAACAGAAGTCGTGACGTGTATGTGTGGGAAGCATTTGACGTAGGCCATGGTAATGGGCTTGTCCAGTGTCGGAACGAAAAAAATGAGTGATCAGCCTCAATCAGGAAAGCCTCACATTGAGTGTAATGAGGAAAATGTTGAAGCTGTTAAAGCCACATTTGTTCAGAGTTGAGGGAAATCCATCCAGCATGCTGCTCTGGAGTTGAACATCAGCAGGGCATCGATCCAATGGATATTGAGGAAGGATATTTGGATGTACCCCTACAAGTTCTAGAACCTCAGTACTACGACTCTCTGGAGGTAATGTGTGAAACGCTGTATACTCCATCATTGCAAGGCTGACTCAGCCATATTGGAGCAGTTGTGGTTCAGCGATGAGGGGTTGTTCCACTTTTCTGGGAATGTCAATCGGTACAACACCCGATTCTGGGAAACGGAAAATCCTGTTGAGGTCTGAAGATATCAGAGAGGTTCCTCCAAGCTGATTGGTGCACCATGTCCTTTGTGGAATCATCGGACCTTATTTTTTCAAAAAGGAAAATGGAGACACCGCCACTGTGACTGGGTTAATTACCGTCACATGCTTCAAAACTTTTTCGTCCCCCAGTTGGCACACGTGGCAGACATATAATATTATGACATCTTCCAACAATATGGAGCCCCCCCCCTTGTCTGATCATTCCTGAACGAAAAGTGTCCGACCATTGGATCGGACGTCACCGACCTCTTGATTGGGCCCAAAGATCCCCAGGCTTGTCCCCCTGTGATTTCTTCTAATGGGGCTACGTCAAAAATCTGGTTTACGCAACCAAACCTAAGGACCTCCCAACTTTTGAAGTGAGAATCTGTGAAGCATGCGCAAACATTAGCCCTAACATGTTGTCCAATGTCGGGAAAGCATGTGTGAAGAAATGGCAGGAGTGCTATGAAAAGGATGTGGGGGTGGGGGGGTTGGCACATGTGGAAGTCTGCCAGTGATTTCCATACTGACCTAGGGTTTCCAAACTTTATAAAAACACATTCCTAAACACTTAGGCTTATTGTGTGTAAGTTTGGTTGGATTCTGTTGGAAAATAAATTTTTCAGAAATATTAAAATATGTAAAGTGACTTTTGAAACACCCTGTATTGCTGACAAGAGGAACCACCTATATTTCAATGGATTACATAACAACTAGTATGATAATTACACCTTGTTTTATCCACATATCCAGATTTGAATTTTCTAATGTTTGTTTACTTGTAACTCGTAACTTGTAACCTGTATGGGTCATCGGTTCCACTCACTCGAGGGGTGGCCATGTGGCTGTCCTGAATGGGTTGGTTGGGTGTGTGGACTGGGGAGTGTATGGGATACAGTGGGTCTCAGCACTTGTGGGAGCAAACTTTCGAGTCACAGGATGTTTGTCCTTCATTGGACAGCGTCTTCTGCCAATCATGAATTGTTACCAGGTGTTTGTACGGACTGATTATGTAAAGTACTTAGTTGTTTTACTTACAGAAGGTGACTCTTTCTGAAACTTGAATTACTTTAAAGTTCACAATAGTCTTGTTAACCCTGGAACCCCATCGTCGGGAGATAATCTCCCGGGCCTCGGTGTGGTCACGTGATTCTGATTCAAAATAATGGGAGATCATGCATGCGCTCCCCAGTAGCTGTAGGTCTTTGTTTGGCGTCGTGGAGGGTGGGTGTGCTCTCTCTCTCCGTGCTTGGAATTTTCCACTAGGGTGGAATGTTTGTGATTGTGGGAGAATATCACCCGACGTTGTGGTGACTGTGAGACTTTTTACCCGGGTGATATACTCCCGACGTTGTGGTTACCGTTTTATTTTGTGAATTCTTACGTGTGTTTCTTTTCAGGTACTGAGTTATTTTTTTCAGAAATCTAAAAAAATGGCTGGTAGAGGCAAGTGGCTAAGTAACGAAGAAATTATTGACATGATGAACAGATCTGGTGCCCTCTCAGTGGTAGATAGTAGTGATAGTGAAGATGTGGATGATGTTCAGCCACAAATTGAAAGTGACTGTATTGATAATATAGAAATAGATGAACTATATGATAGTGATGTTGATGAGGAGTATGTGCCTTTGATGGAGTCTGCAAGTAGTGATGAGTTTGATGGGGATGATGCTCCTCCAAGTAAAAAAAAGAGGAAGATTTACACGTCCACTCCCATAAAAAGTCGTGCCCCTGCCAGTACCTCTGCTGCTGCCCCTGCCAGTACCTCTGCTGCTGCCCCAGCTAGTACCTCTGCTGCTGCCCCTGCCAGTACCTCTGCTGCTGCCCCAGCTAGTACCTCTGCTGCTGCCCCTGCTAGTACCTCTGCTGCTGCCCCTGCTAGTACCTCTGCTGCTGCCCCAGCTAGTACCTCTGCTGATGCCCCTGCTAGTACTTCTTCTGCTGCCTCTGCCAGTGGTGGAAGGAGAGGAAAACGCCGCCAGGTTGCTGATGCTCCACCTGTTGTGGACTTCAATAAAACAACTATTTCCAGCCGAAATTTCAGGTGGAGCTGTCAGCCCCAGCACATTGCAACAGCAAGGAGGTTGTCTAGGAACATATTAGCAAGAGTTACTCCAGGGCCAACTCAGGAGGCAAGGGATACCATCGAACCTGAGCAAGCAATCAAGCTATTCATTACGGATTCCATTGTCCAGGAAATTGTCACCTGGACAAACAAACGCATAGAGCTTGTGGCAGCAAGGATGGCAAGCCAAGGTGCGACTTACAGTGCTACAGAACCGAACGAGATACTAGCACTCCTGGGAGTACTCATAGTGGCAGGGCAGCAGAGGGATAACCATCTCTCCCTCGTTGAAATGTGGAGCACAATGAGCGGGTGTCCCATGTATCGAGCAGCAATGTCGAAGGGGAGATTCGAGTTCCTGATATCCTGCCTGAGGTTTGACAACCCCGAAACCCGTGACGAGAGGAAGAGGCAGGATAAATTTGCCCCTGTGAGGAAGGTGTGGGACGAGTTTATAGAGAACTGTGGCCGGCTCTATGTCCCACATGAAAACCTCACAGTGGACGAGCAACTGTTGGGGTTTAGAGGGAAGTGCCCCTTCAGGATGTACATCCCCAACAAACCTGCCAAATATGGCATCAAGCTTGTCATCATCTGTGACTCGGAGACCAAATACATGCTTGGTGCCATACCTTACCTTGGGAAACAGGGGACAAGGCCACGGGATGGGGTCAACCTTGGCCATTACTTTACCAAAGAACTGACCAGGCCATACCACGGGACAAATAGAAATGTGATTACTGACTACTGGTTCACATCAGTGCCTCTCGTCGCCGACCTCCTCAACAACTGTGGGATGACCCTTGTTGGCACAGTTCGAGCCAACAAGGCTGAAATTCCACACGAGATGAAAGCAAAAGAAACAAGACAGCATGGTTCGAGTGCCTTCCTCTTCACAAAGGAAATGACGCTGGTGTCGTACATGGCACACACATCCCGTACTAAAAAGAAAATAGTGCTGCTCTTGTCATCACAGCACACCCAGCCGACCATTGCATCAAGTGGCAAGCCAGAAATAATAGAATTTTATAATGCAACGAAAGGAGGGGTCGACACATTCGACCAAATGTGTGCCACCAGTTCCTGCTCTAGGAAGACAAGAAGATGGCCCCTCTGTCTCTGGTATGGCATCCTGAATACAGCATGCATCAATGCTTTCATTATCAGCTGTGAAAACAGAGCAAGGACAGGCATCAGCATACCTAAGAGGAGGTCCTCCATGATGAATATGGGGAGGACACTCATCACTCCATGGGCCCAGTCACGCCTGGCATCACCAGTCCTGTCCCGCCAACTGCACACATTGATTACAACTGTGTGTGGCCTCCCTTCACTGGGCCACGCTGCCGGGTCTCCAGGGACGTCATTTGCTGATAGCAGGTCACCCCTGGTACGGTGTTCTGACTGCCCTTCCAGGTCAGACAGGAAGACCCGGCACCGCTGCACTAAATGTGCCAAACCAAAGTGCCCTCGACACCTGTACCCCAGCTGTGATGACTGTGTGTAGAAGGTAAGTTTATTTTTCATTGTGTGTCTTCATTTTGTGTTGAAATAAGTGACTATCAGCTTTGGAAAATGTACTGAAAATAAATGAAATGAAAAATTGAACACACAAAAAAAAGCCATTTTTCGCGTGTCTCCCATACAGCTCCCAGTGGCAGGAGAGGGCTGTACCACACTCAGAGGAGGGTTCAAGTACCTTTGAACCATAGCACAAGAGGAGAAGTCTCCAGCTGCATTACTTTTTTTTTGCCAATTTTTTTCCCCCAGTGCATAAAAAAATTTAGTAAATTTACACTAATTTACCTTAAAATCAATAACAATGTTAAATAAAGTACAAATTAAGTTTACCACTAATCTAAACAAAGGTAGAGATTTATTTTTTATTGTGTATTTTGCAATAAACTTTAGTTGAAAAAAAAAAAAAAAATTATTTTCCAAAAACGGGTGAAATTCTCCCGGGGATGTGGTTAGTGTGACTCAAAATGAATGATGGGGTTCCAGGGTGTTAAGGCATGTGAGGTCACACTAAAGGCATCACTACAAGGAGGCCAGGAATGAGAAGGAAAGTTTATGTATCCAATCCCAAACTTTCTTTGCCAATTGTTCTGTGACTGGGATTCATCATTCATTTATGAACCAGTCCCGTAGAGTTGTTTATTCACAAGATTTAGTGAGGGATTGACTCCTCAGGGACTGAAAGCAGTGCAAAGAATTATCAGAAAGATTGATGAAATTCTAAAGCCTACTCCCACCCTAATATTGATATTTGATTGTCTCAATGTGCCAGATGTTGTAGTTGCAACCTGGTGCAAACAAAAGGTCAAACCTTATGTTCCCAGGCCAGGATGTTTTTATTGCCAAAAGTTTGGTCATGTTCAACGAACATGCCAAAAAGAAGCATTGGTTCTACCAGATATCTGTGACAATTGTGGAGGAGTATCTCATTGTACTGAAGGTTGTCCTCTTCCATCAGCATGTTTGAACTGTGGGGAGCCTCATGCAGCTTTTTCTAAAGAATGTGACACTTATAGAATTGAAGCCGAGGTGGCCTCTCTATACAACAAGGAGAGGCTCATACTTCCAGAGGCAAAAGCTAAAGTAAAGGTAAAGGAAAGATACAGATTAAAAAGTTTTTTTTTCACGATTGTGCTTGCCTGCTCACTTATGGGTGCTTTAGAGAATACTGAAGAGGTAGTGGCTTACATAACAGATGTGATACATTCATCTGCTCTCCAAAGTATACCTAGGACGGCTGGTAGATTCCCTAGATGGTTTGTTTCCTGGTAGAATGCCGAATATGCATCTGCTGTCAGAGCCAAAAGAATGCCTTTCTTTCAATTTCGCCGTCATCGTGGGGATCCCATTACTTGGACACTTTTCGAAGGGCACAAGCTTATGCTTGGAAAATATCGAAAGAGGAGAGAAGAAAATCTTGGAAAGAATATGTCTGCTTTATTTCATTCAAAATTCCTCTCACACATGTATGGACCGTGTTAGGAAAAATAATATCTGGTAAATTTTTGGTCCCCTCACCGCCTGTTTTGAGGACTGCAGGTGTGAAGGTAGCAGACTTTTATGAGGTATCTGAATTGTTTGTTAACCACTTTGCTGAAATTTTAAAAAAGAACACACAATCACTGTCGGCACACCACCGGCAACAATTGGAATAATTTGGTATTGATTTCAATTCTTCTGATGGGGAGCAATCATATAACGTACTTTTTTCCATGTCAGGTCTAAAAACACCCTTGTCAGTGTGTCAGGATTCGTTCCCAGGCTCAGACGAAATCTCGTATGCCTTCATGCGACACATAGCAGAGGATTACTTGCCTATTTGCTGGTATTATAAAATAGAATATGGTGTATGGGTGAGTTTCCGAAGTGTTGAGGTGCCAGGGTATTGCTGTGGTTATTCCCATCCCTAAGCCAGGAAAGGATCACCTTCAGGCAACTAACTACCGCCCCCATCTCTCTCACATCATGTATTTGTAATGTTTTAGAAAAGATGGTGAATGGTCAACTCCATCATTTGGTATTTGGAGCAGGATGGTTATTTGACTCTAGTTCAGAATAGTTTTTCGTAAGTTATAATCCAAAACAGATGCATTTTTTCCCTAGAGTTTTCCATGTGCGAGGCATTTTGACCAAGCAACACCAAATCACAGTGTTCTTTGATTTAGAAAAGGTATACGACACTGCAAGGAGTCGTGGTATTTTACAATCTAATTTCGATTTTGGTCTCTGAGGTCGTTTACCAACTTATATTCAGCAGTTATTAACAAATAAAATGTTACAGGTACTTGTGAGTAACGTGCTTTCTAAATAAGAGACCTCTAAAGGAAGCGGTGCCGCAGGGGAGTATCTCAAGTATCACACTGTTTGCTGTGGCCATTAACAGTGTCATTGATGAGCTTTCTGATGGTATACGTGGCACACTTTATGTAGAGAACTTTTCAATCTCTATTACAGCATTTACGATGTCTTCAGCTCAGAGGAGATTGCACCTCGCCCTTAATAGAGTATATCCACCAAAACTGACGCCATGCACTTCTGTCGTGTTCGTTGAATCCCCCCTGATCGTGACCTAATTTTGTATGGAAACCGATTATCCTGCGTTGAAGAGATAAAATTCTTGAGTCTTATTTTTATGAAAAGCTGACTTGGGTTCCTTACAGTACTCTCGTTATATCAAAACAGCATGACTCAAAGCTATGAGTTTGTTTAGGACTCTAGCACATATCTCATGGGGCTCGGCATGCCAAACCACCCTCATCCTGCATAGATCTCTAATACTTTCAAAGCTTGATTATGTATGTGAAGTATACCCTTTGGCTACAGATGCCAGACTTAAAGTATTTGACTCGATTCATCATGCTGGTATTGTCTACAACGTTTTCCAAACTCTGTCTCATGTGCATTGGTCATGCAAGATACCAATTCTGTTATTCATGACTCTCGTTCATCATTACTGAAGCCTTTTGGTTATAGGGTTAGGTCTGTCATGTGAGAACTGGCTGTATCTAATGTTGCCAATTTTAGAGTCCCCAGGATTGGCCAATTAAGGTGAATTTTTGTTGGTCTCTCTCTGAGAAAAGGGGCTCACTTCTACCTCAGACAACACTTGCATTTGTTTAGTACATTTTGAAATACACCAAAGCTCCGTCCCTGTTTACACAGATGAATCGAAGACTGACAATTGTGTGAGGTTTGGTGTAGTTTTCTCTTCATTTAACAGGGGCGGTAGTCTACCTAAAGTTGCATCAGTTTTTACAGCAGAACTGACGGTAATTTTCCCGAGCTCTTGAGATAATTTTACTCATTCTAACGCATGTTTGTGATAATTAACGACTCTTTTAGTGCTCTTTCTACCCTGGAGTCCTTTAATGTTTCCTATCCTATAGTTTTATCTATTTTAGAATGGCCGTTTCTTTTCAAGCGCCATGTCAGAGGTGCGATTTTGTTGGGTTCCAGCCCATATTGGAGTAGCAGGGAATGAGTGGGCTGATCGAATGGCCAAGCAGGCAACGTCTGGATCTCGTGGCAAGGTTCCTGGACTCAGAATTCCTGCCTCAGACATTAAAGTACTGGTACGTCATTGTACTAGGGGATGTTGACAACAGAAGCAGAATGGAGTGGGCAACAACAAGCTCAGATGGATCAGAGAAGAAGTAGGTATCTGGAGCTATGATGGCTTGACCCACCGATGGCAGGCAGCTTTATTACGTCTTGGTATCAGCCATACGCGACACACAAACAGATTTTTAATGACCAGCACCATCAGGCCAAATCTTCTTCTTCAAGTATTAGAGAGGGCTCATTCTGTCAATAATTTCTGCCAACATTACCACTTCCTCTACCGACCATCTTGTTGGCAGGGTGAAAGGCTATGGCTTTATAACGAGCAACAAAGAGGATTTTACTTCGTCCACAGGGAGGGCATCCTTCTCTCTGTTGCCAACACCTCACCACCATCACTGAGAGACGGAGAGGAGGTGTCTTTCACTGTGAATGAAGGGAGGAAGGGTGTGGAGGCTACCAACATTGCTGGACCTGATGGTGGGAAGGTCCTTGGCTCACTTCACTCTCATTGGAGGAGGACGACCGATGCCCAACCACCGCAGTGACGGTAATAACAGGCAGACATCGTCACCATCTGCACTAAAACTGCTGTTGCCTTAGCTGCAGAAGGGTTAGGTTGTTTTTCCAACCTCCTCAAGGACATCTTCAGGAGAAATGGTTTGGCTTACCACCAATTGCCATTTCTCCTGATCTACAACCACCCACTACTACTCCCACCAAGAAATGTGGCAGCAGGCCGGCACAACGAGGGAGGAGCAGAACAGACTCATCACCAATCCCGACCCGATTCCAGCCAAACCCCGTCGTCGGTTACTGCTGCCTCTTCCACTCAACCGGGGGAATTGTGTGAAGGCAAGACCATCACCACCACCACAACCACAACCTGAGCCTTCCCCACAAGACCCAGAAACTGAGGAGGACAATCAGGACACCAACAAAAATTCCTGCACCACCTCGACCACCATCAGAGATGACACCAGTGACAACAATATGGACCTGGAGGATGAAGGGGAGTGGCAGACGATGAGGAAGAGGATGATGATGATGATGATGATGAGAAGGAGGACTGACAGTCCACCTACCAACCCACCACCTACTGTCACAGTGGACATTTGGATGTCCGCATCTTCTTGTCTCGACCTGTTCCACCAATACATCTCCCGTTGCCAAGATCCCGACATCATCCAGGTCAGTTAAGTCTGGACGAGTGGAATGCCACCAGGGACCAGCTTCACCAAGTCCACAAATACTGTCGCCATCAACAGGAAGGTACACTCGCTGGCACTGCCGCGTGGACAGGGGCTCACACATATTCAGAGGTGTAGCACCACTGTGATTATATAGCTCGAAACAATCCACGTGTGTGAGATGGAGTATCCTCGATACACTAGTACAGAAAGTGAACTTTGTTGCTGAAGGAACTAAATGTCTTAAGTCTCTTAAATGTCTTAAATGTCTTAACTCAGAGAGAAAAGAAACGAGACAGATTAAAAAGATAAAAGGCTGCCTTAATATCCTCATATAGGGTGAAAGACATTAAAACGAACAAACAAGTTATATAAAGGATTCAATTGAAAGCCATGTACCCAATAACACCTCCACCCGACAACACCACTTCCTCTGCCACCTGTCTCGCTAGCAGGTTGAAGTGGCTTAACTTTGTTAAGGGCTATGGTTTCCTTACTGCAGACAACCACGACTACTTCATCCACAAGAAGGGCATCCTTCTCTCTGCTGCTACCACCTCACCATCATCACTGAAGGATGGAGAGGACGGGTCCTTTACTGTGGAGGAAGGGAGAAAGGGCATGGAGACAACCAACGTAGCCAGACATGATGGTGGAAAAGCCTTCGGGTTACTCGATACCCGTGGGAGGAAGACGGCTGACGCCCAACCATCAAAGCGATGGCAGCAGCAAGCAGACATCATCACCGTTTGCACCAAGACTGCTGTTGCCTTGGCTACAGAAGGTCTAGGTCGTTTTTCTGACCTCCTGCAAGACATCTTCAGGAGAAATGGCTTGCCACCAATCACCATTTCTCCTCATCTACAACCACCCACCACCGCCACCAACAACAATAAGAAACGAGGCAGCAAACTGGCACAGCAGAGGAGGAGGAGAGCAGACGTGTAACCAACCTCGACTTCGGCTCACCCGCGTCGCTAGTTGATATTGCTTCGTCCACTCAACCCATAGAATGTTGGGAAGGCACCACCACCATCACCACCAGAACCTTCCCAGCAGGACCCCGAAATGGAGGAGGAATCAGACACCAATTCCTGCTTCAACACCACCACCAAGGACACCACCGACAACAGCATGGACCTGGAATATGGAGGAGAATGGTAGACAGGCGAGAAGAGGAAGAGGAGGAGGAGGACTAACAGCCCAGCTATAGACCCACCACCCACTGTCACCATGGACTGGTGGATGACTGCCTCTCCTCGACTCGACCTTTACTACCAACACATCTCCCGTTGCCAGGACCCTGACGTCTTCTGGGTAAGAGAAGGTTGGACAAGTAGGACAACACCGAGGACCAACTTTAAAAAATCAACACCAACAGTTGCCAACATCAGGACAGCAGAGAGAGAGAGAGAGAGAATAGGAAGCTGTCAACTCCATCCACCCTGACATACACACACACACCCTGACACACACATACAATTGAGCAAGTAGAAAGTGCAACACCTTCACCATCACTCAAAGTTCAGCCAATCATGTTCTACTTTACAAGGGCTTACTACAAACAACTGTTAGATGTTGCCATATACAGCCATAATTATCTTGCACTTTCTAATTGCTCAACTGTACACTCCTCCACATACACACACACATTCACCTACTCTATCATTCTATAAATATATACTGCTTTAATGACCATTACGTAGTTGTTAGGCGATAAACCCAAATAACAACAACAACAAGTATTACAAATGGGGGTGCTGATGGTGTAATGGTTATCATGCTCGTCTAGCAAGCAAGAGATCCCGAGGTCGATTCCCGAGTCAGTGGATTTGTTGGGCAATTTTCCCACCCCCTATGTCCCTGTTCATCTAGCAGTAAATAGTTACCCGGCTGTAAGAGTGAGGATTGCAACCTTTTAGGCTGGGGAAGATGTGTTTATGTAATAAAACTGACTGCCTTAATGACCAAGTAAATTGAAGCCCACAATGGCATCACAATCCTCACTAGATCATCTCTAAACTTCGAATTCATCTCTACATGGGTTTCCCCACACTTTGCCGCTGTTAAAATCTGTACTATTGCAGGCCCTCTCATTGCTGCAACCATCTACTGCAGACCAAACATCAACATCCCCTTCACCGATCTCATTATTCATTTTAACACACGACTCACACCATCATTTTGGCCGACTTCAGTGCCAAACACCACACTTTTCACCACACTTCATATAATCGACACAGCATACTCCTTTTTAACCTTTTTCAATACAATAATCTCTCCTTCCTTGGGCCCGATTATCCCAGTCTACACTGGCTTAGCAATGGGAGGCCTGACTTAGCTTTCGGTAACCGACAATTCAGTCAATTCCACTATCATAATTATACAATCCGGCCATCTCTCTGGATCTGACCATTTCCCTGTTATAATGAATATCTCCACCAACCCTATCCTCATCCCCTCTTCTCCCCGTTTTAAATACGCCAAAGAAACCTGGGAGGGCTTTACTGACACCCTCTCCAATACGCACACAGAGAGCGAATATGAAGGGAAATATAACACCTACATAGACGATCAGCTAGATCTTCTCCACATCTTCATCCAAACAGCTGCCAATAACTACATTCCCGAAACTTCATACTCCTTTAAATGCACCTTCACCTCCTCCATTCGTTCTAGCAGGCTGCTCATCTGCTACAGAACTCGCTTTAAGCTCAATAAACACCCTTCTTCCCATAAGAACCGACCTCTGTCACCTTAGGTCCCACATTATTAACAGCTATATGTACTATCACGAACAACACTGGCAGAAGCAAATACTCTCAGCACAGGAACACCGTAAGTTAAACCCTGCAGAATTCTTGAAGCACAACAACCGACTGAGGGACAATGCTAGACCCCACACCACATCACTATCTCCAACGGCAGAAAAATGACCGAACCTCAAGAAATAGCTGACACATTTCGGAACAAATGGCAGCCTGTGTACAGTCCCTGACAAAACCGACGTCCTTCGCCTTGCGCTATACTGAACCCGACGCCAATGATACTGAGTCGGTGAAGCATCTGGATCTGGTTCATGTGTGATTACCAACCATCCTTCCTCGCTCTGCCACTAGCCCTGGAGCATTGTCACGCCTTGCAGCCATAGCTTTTACCAAATGTAAGAAATGAATTAGGCGTGTCCTCATTGCACAATGAATATTATTTATCACAGATATTAAAAACTTTAATTGGATTTTGAATATACAGAATGCCAATCCTATTAACATTGTTTTATATTCTCACTAAATGTTTACCAATGGATGCCTATTGCCATTAACTATACATGCTTAATTAACTACTAAACATGAACACAAGACAACAATATACTTACTCCGTATCAGTGTCTGCACACTTCTGAAACTCATGTGATGTGGTGCATCCCACATCACCTCTATATCCCAGCACTAGACAACCCCCAGCTGCGGAATTGCCTAATATGCTGACCCACACTACATTCTTCCCTTCTCTGCTACGACGTAAAGGGTATCATTAACATTAAACTGGCTATTATAAAAATATGTCTTTCGTAAGTGATTACTTATCAGTCAGATTTCAGCCTACTTTAGACAAAAAATCACTCATTAGTCACCTTGGGCTCTCTCTTCACCCTTCTTCTAACTTTAGTTTGTCCTTCCCTCTCCCACCCACATTCCCTACCTCTGAGTCGTGCCCCCTGACTCCCCCCTGACCTGACTGTTGCGCCATCTGTTTGACCACACATGAACCAGATCCAGATGCTTCACCGACTTGGTATCATTGGCGTCGGGGTTCAGTATAGCGCAAGGCGAGGGGTGTCGACACTCAGTGAAGGGAGGCTCACCCTGCATCCCAGCAACCTGCCACGGTGGTCGGTATCCAAGCCTCAAACGAGCAGAGACTACATTGTGCCTCCGGACCATGAGGCCCCGACGACGGTAGGAATATTTGTGATGGCAGACAGACTCGTAATGGGTGATGGAGATGCTGAAGGGCCTTTCTGCATCCCTGCATCGCCATACAGGGAGGAGAGCAGCGGAGCGGAATCTAGAGAGGTAACATGTCAGGGAGAGAGGACGTCCAACACCACGAGGAGGCAGATGGCAGGCTTCCTTTGCTAGTCTGTCAACTGTAGTATTGTGACGGAAACCTACATGGGATGGCACCCATAAAAACTAGACAGTCAAGTTACGATGACGCAATAAAGCCAAAAATGATAAAATCTGCTGAATAACAGTAGAGTGTGTGGCCTAAACACTGGAGAGGGAATGAAGGGCAGGTTTGGAGTCACAAAAAATAGCAGCATTCACTCCACGTTAACAAAGAAGACTAACAGCAACCAGAAAGGCATACAGTTCACACAATGTTGAGCTAGAGTGGTTACAGAGACGACGGCCAGCCCAGCCCCCTGGAGGTGACTCCAGGTCAGGCGAGAAAACGGCACAACCTGCTGTACCATCCACCTGCAATGAGCCATCAGTGTAGAGGCAGTATGGATCTGTGATGGAGGACGTCACTGTTTCTATGTGTTCCAGAGCCAACTGCCGCTGTAGAGAAGGCAGTTCCGACTTGGAAGTAGGTTTGAAGCTCACATCAGGTGTTGGTAGCATCCATGGAGGGGGCCCTGGGGGGACGTGTGCAACCATTATATCTATATCAAGACTACAGAGCATAGAGGAAAACAGACCTTATAAGAGTACGTCCAGCAGGCAGTATGGGAGGGACAGGGGAGTTTGGTCTAAGAGAAGTCCTAACTAACTGAGAGTAATGGGGTAAAAGATGTGAGAAATGGAGGCACTTGACAGTGAAGCAAGTAACATTACAATAAATTATCTCGACTAATGGGGGAAGACGCAACTCACGCTGCATGTTCACTATCCTGGTCGACATTGGACAGCCGAGAATTATTCTCATTGCTCTATTTTTTTATTTTTCTAAAGTTTCAAGAGTAGCCCTGGGAAGTTGAATCAGAGCAGTGGAGAAGTAATCAACAACTGAATGGATAAAAGCAATATAGATGGTCCTGGCTACTGGGAAGGAGATGCCCGAGGAGTTGTTAGAGAGCCATTGAAGTGGTGTAAGTCGGCGCTGGAGACGACACAACAAATCCTGGACAATGAGAAGGTCTTGAGGTCTGGCAGGGACGACCGGTCAATTATTGACTGGCGAGCCCAGGTAGCGGTACTGGGAACACATGGGAATGACAGTCCCTCCAATGGTGAACACTGGCCGAGCTTGAGGAAGGCGGCAGGTTAATATTCTGCTTTTATCTGGGGAGACAATAATGCTACAGTGAGAGGAGGCCACAGAGAAGGAGTCAAGAAACCGCTGGAGATCCCGTGGTGAGGTAGAATGAACACAGATATCATCAGTATAGCACGTAATTGTAGTTCCAGGAATATCAGGGAGAGAAGTGAGCAGCCGATGAATCGCAATATTAAATAACAATGGGCTGAGAACACCCCCTTGAGGCGGACCAAGATGAAAACTATGCAAAGGACTGAGCGCACCACTGAAAAACACACGGGAGGTCCTGTTACTGAGGTAGCCCCGAATCCACCGTAGTAGATTACCATTTATCTCAAAGTCAACCAGTTGATCCAAAATGACGTCTCTATTTGCAACAACAAATGCATTTCGAAGGTCAATGAAGGTCACCACACTGTCCCTGGAGAGGCGAGAGTACAGGTCGACTAGTGGTGTGTGCTCCGCTGGGAAAGGAAACCAATCAGCCATGGAGAAAGGCGATCCTGCAGTCTGTACATGAGACGATTGAGAAAGATTCTCTCCATAACCTTACAAAAATAGGATGTGAGGGAAATAGGCCTGAACTTCGCAGTGCTGGGCTTAGGGATGGGTATTATTGTGCTGCTGGTCCAGGCTCGTGGTACACAACCGTCACGAAGACAAAGATTGTACAATCGAAGTAGAGGGTTCCCAGGAACTTGTTGAAGTAGGCACGGCACAGCACATCATAAGTAATACCATCATCAACAGGGGAAGAAGCTCTACCCCGAGAGAGAGCACGGAGGAACTCCTCCTCAGTTATCTGCTCTACATCATTGTCATCATCTTGCAACAGAGCAGACATTAAGCGTAGCCGATGAGGAGGCCTAGCACACACCCGTTTAGTTGAAGACTTTAATAGAAGAAACAGAGAATATATCTCACCTGAACCTCTTGTTTACCTCGACAACCACTCACCAGACCACGAATTCATCACCTCCATCACTCCTGAAGAGGTTAAATGTCAATTTCAATCCACCCCTAAACAAGCACCTGGCAGATCGGGCATTAATTTCCATATGATTAGTTTCCCTTCTAACAACTTCATAGATGCATTCACTAATCTATTTAATGCCTGTCTAGCTTCGGGATACATCCCCTCCTCTTTCAAAGCTGCAAACATCTCATTCATCCCCCCATAACCCGCTAAATTGCCCCTCCAATCAGCTTATTAGAAATCACAAGAAAAACCTGAGAACATATTATCAACACTAGGCTCCATGACTACCTTAAAGATTAAAACTTACTCTCCTCCAAACAATTTGGTTTCAGACACCAGAGATCCTGTAACAAGAAGAGCTGTTACTAGTTGCTACGGGATGTTCCAAACTCACAGGGACGATATACAGTAGTTTATTGTTGCACACAGTAGAATATATATGTATATAAGACACAGGACCAAGGACCGTAGCTGGATAGTGAAAGCACGTGGTACTGGAGCGAGCACACACGAGGTAACTTGAGCGGGGGCCATGCCTGCAGCCCCTGCTCAAGTACTGTACATGGATGTACAAATGCATGTGTGTCTCTTATAAATACATTTTCAAAATACTGATATGGGTTTCAGAGCCCGTGAATCATCGCTATTTGCAATTATCTTCCAAAGTAATTGCTATATCGGATTGGTTCTTTGGCACAGTGTATAACACACCTCAACCCAATTTTTAGCGATGTAGTGCACTGGCAAATGTTGTTAATTATGGCGTTTACTCTTAGCGTTTAAAGTCATAGTCAAATGAGTCGGCATGACTAATGTACACTTTCGAACGTCGTCTAGCGCCCATCCCACCCTTTTCCTCCTCTCTCTCTCGTTTACTTCCCCCCTCCCCTGTGTGTGTGTCCACCTTTATGCAGATGTTTATAGTGTGGCTTTTAATGAGCTCAATCTAAGTATGACTATGTAACTTCCTAATTTGAATAACCATTGCCATGGAATAAAATAATTCCGTGCCTACTCTCATTCGGCCCAACACCGTTATTAACACGTGATGATGAGGGTCACACACTTGTGATAATGTGTGATAATGAGGGTCATAACTTGGCAGATTTGACGACACGAATTTGGCCGACTGTACAGTGATGTTAAATTTAAAGTAGGTCATGATTCCTCCAGCTGTTCCAGGCAACAGGACACCATTAATTTTATTCATCTGGTCCTGTTTCTTGGCATAATTTTGAGGAATCAAGAGACAATTCTTCCAAAGTATGTCAGAAAATAGCACCTAGAATGAAGGAGTAAATTTGTGGCACCAGAAGCCTTCAGTTCTCAGGCAATATGTTTTGTCTTTAGGATAGAAACAAAGATACAAACAGGAACACTAAGACGGTGCTTCATTACAGGTTTGACAACTACATACAGCAAATATAACTTTCAATCATACGATAGAATACAGTACAGTCGCAACCAAAGTTTCGCCATTTCCTTACCTGGCAGAAAGGCGAAGTCAACATAAGAGATAGGTTGAATGATCGGACAAACTGGTGTATCGAGTTTGTAACGAAACAGGATGAGGTTCACTTTCCACAACCAACAAACCAGAAACTATGGAAAGTGAACCTCAGCCTGTCTCGTTACCAACTCGATACACCAGTTTGTCCGATCGTTCAGCCTATCTTTAACACCGACTTCGCCTTCCTGCCAGCCAAGGGGCCGGCGAAACTTTGGTTGCTGTACACTCTATAACATATTATACAATGCCTATAATACAGTACACTTACAATCCAAAGTTTGAATATTAATGCAACCATAACATTCAATCATATGATAGAGTGCAGAAGACACTATAACGTATTATATTAGTCTAAGGTATTGTACGGTACACTCACAATCCAAAGTTTCAACACACCCATGGCAAAGTCAAATCCAGTGTTTAAAATTCGCAACTTGTTGGCATGTTTGCATTACTGACCTCACCAAAGAATTCAGGCTCATTTTAAAGTGCCGAGTCCTACTCCTTGACATGAATGACCTCTTACTAAATAAACTTTTAGCGTTGGAGTGAACATTACTTTTATGAATACAGACCCTACTCTGACGTACTGTCGACTTTAGGGTATCATAACATTGTATTCGGGGTGTACAGTACACAGAATTAACAGATTAAAATATTATTAATTGGTGTGTAGGCTACACTCTAGGACTAAAGTCATATCCGTTATCACCAGATGTCGCTGTAATCACAAGGTTGGTTTGTGGAGGTTTTCTTTATTCTTCACAAAAAAAGCATGGCTCCTATGGGAACTTTATAGTGGATTATGTTCCAAAGCCCTGTATGGACAATGAAGAGACTATATACTGTATATTACACCACAAACCCAGCGATTATACTGGTGGAAGTGGACATAACTTTAGTGAACCTTAGCTTTGATTTTGAATGCCTTAAGTAAAGCTTTGCTTCCTCAAATTTCCATCACCCTATTATAATGAAAATTATCCAAACGCAATGACTGGAGAAAGGGGACACAAGATCATATAGCATTAAATGGGTAATACAGTGTTGTCTGTGTTGGTACATCTATAGCAAGTGTTTCCTCTAAACTATTCCAAGCAACATGACACCATTATTTTTGTTCATCTGGTCCTGTTTCCTTTGGAGGAATCAATTTGCTCTATTGTACCAAAAGTGTATTACATCCTTAAGGAATAAATTTCATGGTACAGTTGCTAAGAAAATATTAAAGCCGAATATCTTGGTGTATGACTGTATGTGGCAGCTGCTCCGGTAATTGTAAACACTAGTATTCAAATAATGGATTACTGCTGAGAACCTACAACTTTTGTAATGATGGATGTGATTGGCTGAAACCATAATACTACCACTAGAATCCTCCTGTGTGATATCCAATTTTATATAATTTATACAATACATTATAAAATTCCAGAGAGTGTTGAATTAGTCACTGTTTTATATATGTTTATTTCGTTAGGAATCGGTAACTTTGCACATTTGATAGATACCGATACCAATTGAACTTTTTGCCTAGGACAGGTTATATTCCTCTTCTTCGAAAGTCGAATTAATCATTTGAAACTATCCCCTTTAATACTTCTGTATGTTAACGAAATATAAATAATTATCTGGCACTCATTACTAATTATAATCCTTACTATAACAGTAATTATTTCAAGTTTATTTTGTAGGCTACTTAATGTAAACATCATTTGAATACATTACTTCGTGCCATGAAGTTAATATTCAGTAGTAGAGAAATGACAAAATATTTTGTCTCTGCACTTACCGCTTCAGCCAATCTCATCCATCCATACAAAGGTTGTAGATTCTGAGTGATCCATTGATATAATATCAATGTTTACTACTTAACAGCTGCCAGATGAGCAACTGTACCTTAGCATTTTCAGCTATGATATAGAATGCCTTAATTAAGGGGAGCTGTACTCCTTAAGCCCCCCCCCCCCATCCCCTCCGCTGGGAGCAGATTGCTAATCAACTGAAAACAGACTAATCCATTTTCAAAAAACAATACAAAGGTCAATGTTAGGAATATTTTTGAGAGATAGCCAGATCAACAGGAGTGAGGGAGCAAATTAAAGTTAATAACATAATTGAAGACATTAAGGAACAGACATTGAAAGGGGTACAGTCACAGGTTGTGAAGTAAGGTTAAATGCACAGGTTATGGAGAATGTCAGCTTATTTAAGTATTTGGGCAGTGTGATGAGTAAAGATGGGAGGTTAGAGGATGAAATGCGAGAGAGGGTACAACAGGGGAAGAGGGTTGTAGGAACACTGAAAGCAGTGACAAGGAATAGGGCGATGAGTATGGAAGTGAAGAAAACGCTACATGATAGTGTGGTAATCCCGACACTGACATACGGGAGTGAAACGTTAACGATGATGGAAATGAGCTACCTTAGAAATACGTGTGGAGTGACATGGAGAGACAGATTGACGAATGAAGAGGTACGGGAGCAGTGTGGTGTGGGTGTGGACGTGTTGGAGAGTGTGAGAATGAACACCTTGAGGTGGTTCGGCCATGTGGAGCGTATGGGAAGCGAGAGGTTGGTTAAGAGAGTGTACGAGAGTGAAGTGGAGGGACGGAGGAGGAGGGGCAGACCCAGAGTGAGGTGGAGGGATGCAGTTGAGAGGTATGTGAGGGAGGAGGGGCGCCAGTTAACGGGGAACAGGGATTCATGGAGGCGATTCATTTGTGGCTACTCCTTCGGGGATTAAGGCGTCTGCCAATACATAGATAGATAGATAGATAGACATTGAGATGTTCAGGGCATGTAGCAAGAATGAGAGATAACAGACTCGAGAAGAAATACACGGACTGAAATCTAAGAAAATAAAAAGAGATAGAGAGATCAAATAGAAATGCTCTCAGGGAAAAATCTGGCAAAGACTGGCCCAGGTTACGAACTCAAAGAGAAGGATATATATATATATATATATATATATATATATATATATATATATATATATATATATATATATATATATATATATATATATATATATATATATATATATATATATATATATATATATATATATATATATATATTTGTTATTAGATCATATACTGACAAACGTACCAATATATGTTCGCGCAAGGTTTATCCGCAAAGCCTTTTGTGTCAATGATTGAAAGTATCATGCAGTTCTCTTCCGTGCCACCGCCAGGTTGACCAGATTTCCATTCAAAGTAGGTCAGTTTCTCACCTGCAACGAGATATAGGCTAATTATTTAACAGAATTGGTTATGCAATGGTTTATGCCTCTTGCCAAATAAAATGAATGGAGAGAAAAGTGGAAGAAGCAAAGTAGTCACAGATTTTTGGCGAGGTGCCAAAATGATTGAGAGGAAGATGAGTTGTTAATGTCGTAGAATTGGGATGAAAGAAAAATTATATGGTAAATCTGAAAACAAAATTGGCATAATTTCTGTTAGAGATAAATAGAGCATGATGTTTATTCTTATTATAGTGATGGTAAGTTCTGATCGATTACTCTTTGTGGTGGAAAGAAGTGAACCAAGTGTAAGTAAACCATATTTAATTTTCCATACATACGGTAGTAAGGCCTTATGGGCAGACACTGTTACCAATTAATTAATATGCTCCAAAACAGAGGTGAGTCTGGTTGTGACCAATGGCTGTCGGGGACAGGCTGATCTGATAACATTGCTAAATAATTATGAAGTGATAATGATATTATTTTGACACGGTTTTCAATGTTTGATAAACGCATATATAACAACAGATAATATGCAACGTCACGGCTTTATACCAAACCTGATAATGTGTGTTTGTGTGTGTGAGTGTACTGAGAAGTAAGAGATAGAGAGAGAGAGAGAAACGAGGTCCTAAAGAAATAGTGTGTTTGTGTGTGTGTATATATACTGAATAGCAAGAGAGAAAAACGAGGTGATAGTGTGTGTGTGAGTGTATGTACTGAGAAGCAAGAGAGAGAGAGAGAGAGAGAGACAAACAAGGAGCTAGAGCAGGTTGCTTTTTGTCCTTAATGAGAGATGAAGTAAACTATGTTTGGTGTCCAAGTGTTGTCAGGTGTGTCTACAAAAATTAATACATGTATATAAATTTTGTAATACTTGGGGGATAACACATTACTAATTTGCTAATAAATATATTAAAATGGCTGTAATGTTGCATTAGCACATGTGACTCCTGTTCTCTGCACCACCACCCCTCCTTCCTGTCTCACCCCAACCTTCCTGGAGTGAAGACGTGTTCCTGGCGCTCTGCCTGTGTTGATGTTTGTCTTGTTTCTACGTTCTTGTTTGTGTGTTGTTGTGTCTGTGGTGTTATAGGGGTTGTTTATATTTTCTATCTCGTTTTTTTTGTGGTTTTGCTGTTTGTGGTATTGTTGTTTGTGGTTTATTTGTTTTATTGTGGTTCTGTGTGTGTACGTTCGTGTGTTCGTGTGTGTTCAGTTGTTCGCTTCCCATCTAGGCCTTACCTGGCCTGATGGAGAGCGCGGATTCGGATGTGGCTTCCTGCCTGGAGGCCGACTTGGCCATGTCGGAGGAGGATGAGTCTCCTATCGAGGATCACTGGCCTGAGCTGCCTTCTCGCAAACCTCCCCCCTCTCCTCGGTCACTCCGCAGCTCAGGTTGCAGCCTTCCACCTCCTCAACCTCTACCAAGCGACCCGTTGATGCCTCGTCCGACTCCTTGCAGGATTCCGCTGGTGTGGACTGTTTGCCTCCGGCTGCCAAGACTGCCAAGGGTGCTTCAGCTGTGCATGACGTACCTTCTCTGCCTCAAAGTGGTGTTTCTTCCTTGTATACCAACTCCTTGCCCTCGTCCAACCTTCCTGCATTTGCCCCAAGAAATGCCTATATCAAGCTCTCCTTCTCTGGGAACCCATCTACGGGCACAAAGTTGCGTTGGTTGTCTGATGTCAACAGGGCCTTCCAGCTGCAGCGTGAACTGGCTGAAGTCAAGATGGCTGCTGTCACTTCCCAGTTTGTCTACATCTCTAGGAAGCGTCAGGACATCATTGATAGAGTGAAGGCTGGTGAATTTTTGTCTCTGCCTCTCATTCTTGTAGACTCACCCGAGAGGCCTCGTAAGTTCCCCAGCTACATCCTTACCCGTTTTCCTATTGATGTTGACCCGAAACTTGCTAAGGGATACCCTGGTGTGTACTTTGCCCGTCGTTTTTTCCAAGATGGTTCCCCCATTACCCGTATTGTTGTTGTCTGGAGTCAACCTGATCCACCTCCAAATGAGATTTCCTTTGATTTCCTCCCTTGTCTTCCACCATGTGAGGTGAGGAAACTTCATAATGACCAGCCTTGGTGCTACAGGTGCTGGGAAGTTGGGCATATCTCCCGGTACTGTTCTGCCAGGCCGAAGTGTGCATGGTGTGCCGCCGACCATGATTCCAAGACGTGTCCTGTCAGGGGTGAACCATCACGTCCTGCTGCCTCTACCTCTGAGCCTCCACCTCCTGAGGATACGTCTCGATGGAAGTGTCCACGATGCCTTCAGCCAGGGGTTAACGTGTGGCATGGATGTACTCGACGTCAGGTCCAGGCTCGTGTCACTACTATTGCTCCACCTCCCCAGCCTGCTCCTCCTACCAGCCCTGCCTCACCTCCAGACTTGGCCCTCCACAAGTCTGTTGCTACCCTCATGGCACGATGTACGGCTCTCGAGAACCGCTTTTCTGCCCTTGAAGCCAGGATTGATGGGCTAGTTGCCGCGCAGGCTGCCAATGAATCCAAACTTTCCACCTTGGTCGAGGCTCAGCAGGCCATCATCTCAACTGTCACTACCCTTACCGAAAAGATGGATACTGTTGCATCTCGCCTTGAAAAGCTTTTCGAGTCAGTCCCTTCTCCTTGTCCATCTTCTTCTCCAGGTCGCTCATCTGCCCCCACTCACCGGACTTCTACCTCAAAATACAGAGTTCGCTAGTGATTGCTGGCTGGATGTCATCTCCTGAAATGTATGTGGTATCACCAGTTATCCTAAGCTCACTCAACTCAAGGCCTATGTTTTTCGTCATCATCCCAGTGTTATTTTTCTCCAGGAAGCATTTCCAGGACAGCCGCTCGCTGCTGGGCAAGCTCCTCCTCTCTCAGGTTATGTGCCATATGTTCATCTGGTAAGGAATGGTCTCCTGACTTACATTCATAGCTCCTTGCCACATCGCCTTCTCCGTACCTCCACTGATCCTGACATGACCTTTCAGCTATTTGAGGTTCTACCTGGGAATGGAGTACTACAACTATGTAATGTCTATTCTGCCCCAGCTAGACTCACTCTTGTGGCTCTTCCTTCTCCAACAGTGCATGGTATGGTGTATATGGGAGATTTCAATGCTCGGCATTCTGATTTGGGTGATGGTACTGGCTCTATTAATCGTAATGGTGTTCGTCTCCTTTCATACATCCGCAAGCATCATCTGACACACTGGGACACTGGCGGTGCCACTCATTGCCGGGGAGGTACTCTGGATTACATCCTCTCGTCTGGCCTGATAGCATCTCAGGTCCAGTGCTCCTCCGTGCCAGACTTATTCTCTGATAACATCGCTCTTCGGTTTCATTATTCTCTAACTGCTGGGTCAAGTGCTTCAGCCACTCATTTGCGTATTGCTGTGCCCCCTAAATATTGCCCGACTTACATCTTATTCATGGCCCAAGTATTCCCTACATTTGACATATCATCAGCTGAACAGTTGTACTCTGATCTTGTATCTGCTACTCTTGACTTTTATAGGCTATACATCTCCCGGCCACACCTCCAGCATTGCCATACTGCCCACTCCTGGATGCTGGATGCACGTATACAGGAGGCAAAGGAGGAGGCTGAACGTGATGGCCTATTGTTTCAGACTGACCCAACCCCTGACCTGCTCCATCGTTACCAGATGTCTAGGGACGCTTTAGTTGGCCTGCAGGAGTGTGCTCACACCGAGTCTTGGCAGCGGTTCATGGACAGCATCAACAAGCAAAGAAGTGTGGCTTCTATGTGGCACCTCATCCGTCGGGTTGTTAAAAAGACAACGGCCACTGCTCGTCATCACACTCCCGCCGACTATGCCCAACAACTTGTCGATGCCTGGTCAGAACAATCTACCTCAGCCAGTCTACCCATCCACATACAAGATGCACTTACTTCCCGTGCTGCTGTCCATTGGCTACGTCTGATGTCTGCTCTGTTGCAAGATGATGACGATGATGCAGAGGAGATAACTGAGGAGGAGTTGCGATGTGCTCTCTCTCGGGGTAGAGCTTCTTCCCCTGGTGATGATGGTATTACTTATGCTGTGCTGTGCCTACTTCAACAAGTTCCTGGGAACCCTCTACTTCTACTGTACAATCTTTGTCTTCGTGATGGTTGTGTACCACGAGCCTGGACCAGCAGCACAATAATACCCATCCCTAAGCCGGGCACTGCGAAGTTCAGGCCTATTTCCCTGACTTCCTGTTTTTGTAAGGTTATGGAGAGAATATTACTCAATCGTCTCATGTACAGACTGCAAGATCGCCTTTCTCCATGGCTGTCTGGTTTCCTTCCCCAGCGGAGCACACACCACTGCCTAGTCAACCGGTACACTCGCCTTTCCAGGGACAGTGTGGTGGCCTTCATTGACCTTCGAAGTGCCTTCGATGTTGTTAATAGAGACGTCATTTTGGATCAACTGGTTGACTTTGGGATAAAGGGTAATCTATTACGGTGGATTCGGGGCTACCTGAGTAACAGGACATCCCGTGTGTTTTTCAGTTGTGCGCTCAGTCCTTTGCGCAGTTTTCATCTTGGTACGCCTCAATGGGGTGTTCTCAGCCCATTGTTATATAATATTCTGATGCATCGGCTGCTCACTTCTCTCCCTGATATACCTGGAACTACAATTACGTGCTATGTTGATGATATCTGTGTTCATTCTACCTCACCAAGGGATCTCCAGCGGTTTCTTGACTCCTTCTCTGTGTCCTCCTCTCACTGTGGCATTATTGTCTCCCCAGATAAGAGCAGAATATTAACCTGCCGCCTTCCTCAAGCTCGGCCAGTGTTCACCAATGGAGGGACTGTCATTCCCATGTGTTCCCAGTATCGCTACCTGGGCACGCCAGTCAATATTTGGCCGATTGTCCCTGCCAGACCTCAAGACCATCCCATTGTCCAGGACTTATTGGGTCGTCTCCAGTGCCGACTTACGCCACTTCAATGGCTCACTAACAACTCCTCAGGCATCTCCATCCCAGTAGCCAGGACTATCTATATTGCTTTTATCCGTTCAGTTGTTGATTACCTCTCCCCTGCTCTGATTCAACTTCCCAGGGCTACTCTGGAAACTTTAGAATAATTTCAGAATAAAGCAATGAGAATAATTCTCGGTTGTCCAATGTCGACCAGGATAGTGAACATGCAGCGTGAGTTGCGTCTTCCCCCGTTAGTGGAGAGAATTTATTGTAATCTTACTTGCTTCACTGTCAAGTGCCTCCATTTCCCACATCTTTCACCCCATTACTCTCAGTTAGTCAGGACTTCTCTTAGACCAAACTACCCGGTCCCTCCCATACTGCCTGCTGGACGTACTCTTATAAGGTCTGTTTCCTCTATGCTCTGTAGTCTTAATTTAGATATAATGGTGGCAGACGTCACCCCAGGACCCCCTCCGTGGATGCTACCAACACCTGATGTGAGCTTCACACCTACTTCCAAGTCGGAACTGCCTTCTCTACAGCGGCAGTTGGCTCTGGAATATATAGAAACAGTGACGTCCTCCATCACAGATCCATACTGCCTCTACACTGATGGCTCATTGCAAGTGGATGGTGCAGCAGGTTGTGCCGTTTTCTCACCTGACATGGAGTCACCTCCAGGGGGCTGGGTTGGCCGTCGTCTCTGTAACCACTCTAGCTCAACATTGTGTGAACTGTATGCCATTCTGGATGCTGTTATTCTTGTTTGTCAATGTGGAGTGAATGCTGCCATTTTTTGTGACTCCAGACCTGCCCTTCATTCCCTCTCTAGTGTTCAGCCCACACACTCTACTGTTGTTCAGCAGATTTTATCATTTTTGGCCTTATTGCGTCATCGTAACTTGACTGTCAAATTTTTATGGGTACAATCCCATGTAGGTTTACGTCACAATGGTACAGTTGACAGACTCGCAAAGGAAGCCTGCCATCTGCCTCCTCGTGGTGTTGGACGTCCTCTCTCCAGGACATGTTACCTCTCTAAATACCGCTCCGCCGCTCTCCTCCCTGTACGGCGACGCAGGGATGCAGAGAGGCCCTTCAGCATCTCCATCACACATTACGAGTCTGTCTGCCGTCACAAATATTCCTACAGCCGTCGAGGCCTCATGGTTCGGAGGCACAATGTAGTCTCTGCTCGTTTGAGGCTTGGCTACCGTCCACCGTGGCAGGTTGCTAGGATGCAGCGTGAGCCTCCCTTCACTGAGTGTCGCTTGTGTCGAGCGCCTCGTGCTAACACTACAGAGCACTATTGCCTGGCCTGCCCCACTGTCCAACACTTGCTGCCCGGGGCCTGCCATTGATGTAGTTTGTCGACACCTGCTGAACCACCAGGTTCTGGAGGAACTTCTGGTGCGCCACCCTCGTTTTGGTGGATTTAAATAGTTTATAATGTAAATATTTGTCTGCATGCTTGTGCTCCATTCTGTTATGTTTTTGTGATGTGTGTGTGTGGTGTGTGTGTGTGTGTGTGTGTATTCTCATGGGTCCCGCCTATCCGTATGTATTGTTGCCTGCTTGTTGATTGATGCTACGGCGCAATAAAAAAAAAAAAAAAAAAACTCCTTCCAAAAACCAAGCCGTCTGTCTCCCCCTACCCCTCCCCCTTTCTCCGACCCGAATACGAAAGATGAAGCTTTGCCGATTCGAAATGTCGTCCTGTACAGTCGGCGGCAGAAGTCCTGTCGCCTCACCTGTTTCACCGAGACAGGCAGTGTTCATGGACTCGAGAAATACGCACGTTTTCTACACCTAATAATCTCGAGTCTATGAACATCGCGTGCCTCGGTGAAGCAAGTGAGGCGACAGGACTTTTGCCGCCGACTGTACATGCACATGAGCTCACACAAGTGAAACGCTGTTGCCACGTTAGCCAAGCCAAGTGAGGGGGTGGTCCAGGTGAAAATCTTGTAGAGTGTACTGCTCGAACAGAAGCTCGAACCGAAATTTTCCGTTTGAGCTGAAGAACGCAAAAAGGCTACTTGGAAATTCAGTCAATCTCTGGCCTTCAAGCTGAATATACATAAATAAAGTAGAGTTTTGTTTGTCTCTCTGTGGGTGGGTGGGTGTGTGTGTGTGTGTGTCTGTCTGTCTGGCTATGGCCGCGAATACTGCTGGACGGAATGGTCTGAAACTTGGCACAAAGGGGTATTGTTACCCGAGGAAGAACATGGGCTAGGTGTCGTTGTGGTCAAACATCATCTCCAATGAGTAAATGAGCATATTGAGCTCAAAATTGCCAAAAATGGGCTAAAAAGGTCCACAAACTGTGTTAGCAAAGACATGTAACCTGGTACAAAGGGGTATTATTACCCGAAGATGAACATGGGCTTGGTATTGTGCCCAAACGTCATCTTCAATTAGCAAATGAGCATAATGAGCAAAATGCTCTTAAACCTGCCTAAATGAGCCCAATTATTTTTAATCAGACACCCCATTTCAATTGAAGCGGCTGCAGTTCCCTGTTCGAGTCTGCTCTGCAATGATCATCAACAAAGCACATGGTCAGTCACTTAAAACTGCAGGTCTGAGTTTGGAATCGGCATGCTTCTCCCACGGCCAACTTTATGTCGGCTGCTCAAGAGTCGGATCGCCACAACACATTTACTTCCATGCGCAAGAGGGTAAAACAATTAACATCGTCTACCGTAATCAGAGGTAGGCTAAGGGCAGACTTAGAATATGAGGAAATCAAGATCTGTGATTTATGTTGACAATATGCAAGTCAGCGGACGTAAATTTTATTTGTATAAATAGTATACTCTTTATTATACATACATACATACATACATACATACATACATACGCACGCACGCACGCACGTACGCACGCACGCACGCACGCACGCACACACACATACATACATACATACATACATACATACATACATTAAATAGCATTTAAATAGCATTTGCTTTTCAATTATATGCAGTGTGAGCAAAATAATAAAAATTCACACTAATCATACAATCTGATAGCCAAGATAACATATACTGAGGGAACAAACTATTCACATGACTCAGGATTGTTATGAGGTGCCATCAGTTGATTGTGTGAAGCAGATATTGATGAAGGCATCATCTACATTCACTGGATCCCCAACGATCAGAGGGTTAAAAAAGAATAGTATATGGAGGTTTTGAAGAAATTCAAAAAGAAATTTCATAGCAAGAGGCAGAACTCTGTAAGTCCGACGAGTGGCACCTGCACCAGGACAATGCACCCTGCCACAAGTCCATCCTTGTGACCAACTACTTAACCAAGATGAACATCAAGACTGTCACTCACCCTCACTACAGTCCAGACCTGGCCCCCTACAACTTCTGGATGTTCCTGAAGCTGAAGAGAAGTTTTGGGGAGCCATTTTGAGGATGTGGAAGGGGTGAAGGAGGATGTGACAAGCACCATGGACACTTTCACTTTGGAGGACTATAAGGAAACCTCCAAGAAGTGGCATGAGTGCTTTAAAAAGTTAGTGAAGTTAGTATTGTTCTGAGATTAGAATAAGTCTCTCTTGAATTGAAAAAGTCTAAAAACCAGTGGAGTGTACATCATAACGTTGACTTTCAGGACACTCCTCAAATCATGCTCTCCTGCCCTCAGAAGTAATCTGGCCCTCTAAGAAGTCTAATAAGATGAACACCAAGACAGAATCCAAGTTGGCTCCTCAAGCCCCTCGGGCTGATGGGTTATCGACCCCGCCACCTACTGATTTTCAGGGATTACCGTTCGTGACAGAAACACAAGGTCACACGAAGAGGAGACCTACAGGGGCACATATTTTACTCATGCCTGCAAACTCTCACACTAACCCCCTACCTAGGACCAACTAGATACATTTGTATTACCAGGCAGAACAATGCAGATTAAGCCTCGACCTACCGGCAGCTTGCTTGGGCATTAAGTAAGTATTAAGAGGATGAATGGTATAGCTTTAGGCCCCCTTCACACGACGCAACCATTGCCGTGCGACCATATGTTTGTATCGGTTTAAATGGAGCCCCTCACATGTGGCCGAGTGGCCGGATTTCTGGTCGCAAGGCAATGCGATTCTGTGCTCAGTCAACCTGGTCGTGTCATGTAAAGGGGGCTTAATGTCCCCTTTACACGAAGCGACCATATGTTTGTATCGGTTTATATGAAGTCCTTCACACGTGAACGTGTGGCCAAGTCTGGTAGTGTGACCAGGTTTCTGGTCACCAGGCAATGCAATTTTGTGCGCAGCCAACCTGGCCTCACGACCACATGTTTACATGGAAACAAATGGAACTATTCAGATGACACACGGCCATCAATATGGCCAAACGTGTGTGGAGACCATGGAAGAAGATGTATCTGATTTTGATACAGAACATTTCATCGTAAAAGTGCAATTGAAGCCTGCTCTATGGGATCTGAATGATGACTTATACTGTAACAGAAAATTTCAAGATTCAGTTGGAAATCATTGTAAAGGGTACAAAACAGTCCTTTCATTGATCAATTCTGCAGAATTAGGTGAACCCAGTATCTTCCCTTTTGTCGCTTATGCCGCCTACACAATTATGAGTTCATGACAGTAGCATAGCAATTACTGCTTCTTCCACCTCCATGACGAGACTGTGGTTGGCAGGATTGGCTCCAAAAATCCGTGGTCGCACGGCCATAGTTGCATCAAGAGAATGAAACGCACCATGACTGCGATGCCAATATTATGTGGCCGCGCGGCCATGGTCGCGTCGTGTGAAGGGGGCCTTATCCAACTATAATGTATACCCTCATCTGGTCCTTGACACAGGTACAACCAAGTGGTGTCATGTTCCAGGAGGTGCTAAAGCCATAGACAAGCACACTGCTCCTGCAAAAATCCCTGACCTATCCTAACCTGCATGAGTCACAAGCAAGGATAGTCAAACTCTACTTTTATAACTCCTGACAATGAGGAAACCTGTCTGTGTAGAGTCAGTGTCATGCCCACTGCTAGACATGAGTTTCTGACCTCTGTTGGCTCAGCCATTGTTCTCCTGTCCTATTACCAGTCCAGTTCCTTCTCCAGCCTCACAAGCCCCTGTATGTGTGTGTGTGTGTGTGTGTGTGTGTGTGTGTGTGTGTGTGTGAACAGCAATATTTATAACAGTAAGATAATAAAGGCAGTATATTTATAGGTAGATAAATAGATGTGCACATTCAGCTATCTGTGTATGTACGAAACATGATCTCACACTTTATAGTTACCTGTATCAGGACAACATGTGTACAGGCGTGAGTGTAAATCAGTGACAATAATATCCTGATAGTGACGTGTATAAATAAGGTGTCGTCATCTAGTGGGGCAGAAAAGAAGCAACCAACACCATGACTCTCCACTGTCTCCATCTAATGTGACATAAATGAAGTACCCAATACCTTGTAGCTTCACTCGATAATAGCAGGGCCTCACAAGAGTCACAGGCTAGGTCAAGTTGGGTTTGGTATTAAAAAAAAAAAAAAAAAAATTATATATATATATATATATATATATATATATATATATATATATATATATATATATATATATATATATATATATATATATATATATATATATATATATATATATATATATATATATAGTGATGTATCGGATGTCTAAAAATGCGGATGAGGATATTGACCTTTAAAATCTACGGATGCGGATGTCTGATGGTCATATCCTCGCGGAGGCAGATGCGGATTATTTTATGGTTTAAAAAATATGCATGTTTCAGTTATGAAAGACGAATTTTAGCCACATAAGTTCAACTTTTGTGTTACCAGGATGATAGTCGTGATTTTATTAAGAATACCAGTCCAATAATATAATGGTAAATCCCATTCATACACATAGATTATTACAATTTTTATCAGAAATGTATTCAGAATATCATTGGAATTTTCTGCAGTATGCACTATGGTCAGTATGCTGAAAAATATCCTCACATCCTCATTCTCAAACAACGGATGCGGATGCGAATTTTGTATGCATTGCCAATGCTGATGCGGATATTACATACATTGTTAATGAGGATATGGATGCGGATTTTTGGATTATGCGGATCAGCGGATGCCGATATCCTGTACATCACTAATATATATATATATATATATATATATATATATATATATATATATATATATATATATATATATATATATATATATATATATATATATATATATATATATATATATATAATTACCAGTATCAGTGTTCCTCCAATTGTTTTCTTCCGCTTCATCATCAGCCAAAACCCAAACAGATGCACTCACTCCGTTTCCGTACTCCTTGATGTATTGGCTCTCCTTCTCATTCTGCCGGGGAGAGGGTCATACATAATACATTGGCAAGTTATGATAACCCAACACGGGCACATACTATACAGTCACGGTCAATAATATTCATCAATATAGAGGTGCTTTTCGTAAAAGTTTGACAGTTTCCCTCTCTTTATTAGCAGAGAAATTTTGCAAAACATAGGTTCAGCAACATTTTCTAATATACTGCTAGTAGCTACTGATTATTCAAAACAATAACATCAACTAAGAACGTGAAATCATTCGTCAGCAATGTGCTTGAGTTACCCATATGTGTATTGTTACAATACACACAATACTCGTGGATATAGGCTACAATACTATTGTAGCCTATATCCACGAGTGTACAGTCGGCAAAAAAAATATCAAAACCACCCTTACATAGAAATTTAAAAAAAATTGCGCGATCTGGTTGGTATTGTTGAAGTGTGGATCCTGGACAGGGCAGGGAGTGTGGCAGCATCAGGGTTGCCAGATTTGAAATCGGCCTTATTACCAAACTCCTCAGTTTTTATTGTGTAGATGAAGGTTTTATAGTAGTGTAAGTTAACCTATAAGACAGCAGACAATCCACAATTCAGATTCATAATTACTTATTACCAAACTGATTTTTCATTAGCAAATTGGGCCTGATTTGGTAATAAAAAATACCAAATGGCAACTCTGGTGTGGCTGCCGCCTCCCGTTGCACATACCTTGTGCTGCCACCTTACTAGACAATACAGTGGTGCTTCCATATTAGGGTAAAATACCTTAATCTAGGGTAATCAGACCCTCTTTTGAGCAGTGTTTAGGGTAATGCCTAATTTGGGGTAATATTTGGGCAAAATCTTTTTATAAACGTGTCAAAATCTATCGAAAATTATGAATAGTACACAAAGTTATTGTAGACATGAAAAAAGAAGAAGTAAGAAGTTAGTAAATACTGAGGTTACATGTTTACACTGCTTTGCTAATTTGCTAAACCCATCAAGTTATCCAAAATCCAATGTATCGGGGCATAACCAAGCTACCGTGAATGGGTGTACTCAAATACACGCACGACATTGAAAATAATAGTGTAAATCTAAAGCAGCCTCTTAAACTCTTTATGAGAGAAGTGAATAGTGATCTAATACCTATCATATAATTTCATTGACACTGATTATTATATATAATTGTCATGTATTATGTGTATATATAGCCCTGATCTTTCACACACCATATCCATTATTTCTTCATCGTCATTGTAACAAATGATAGTTAATAATGTTTATAATGGAAGTAAAAATTTTTGCTAAGCAAGTTTTAAGTTTCACCTGAAAAAAGTGCGTTGCCAGGATATGGGATGAGTACTCAACTATCGCTGTATCCCACTAACCATGCATTTTCCCAGAAAGTGAATTAAGTATTTCACATATTATTATAGAATATTCTTAAAAGTAAAATGTTATCCAAAGTAATTATACATTTGGCTGACAAATTAGGTCTACTACAAAAGATATATTGACAAAATGATTATTGAAATCATATATATAATGACTGAATCGAGAAATGTAATTGGTTGAGTGTTGCAATCCATCCCTAGATACTTACACATTGGTCAGGGGACAGTTCTTTTAACATCATTTAGTTACCATAGACGTTTCCAACTGAAGTCAGACACTAGCTCATCTCTCAGAAAATCAAAACCCAGTCATCCAATCAGATTCGTCTGTGTAGATTGTAAAATACCTGGATAGTGTATAACTCGGAATATAAAATAATTAAGCTTTAATGTAGTAAGGTTTTCAATTGAGTAACCTGAAATTTTTCACAAAGCAGGGAATACTAAAATCATTAGTGATTTGGCAATCATAAATATCACAGTATAAATCGAAATAAGCAATTGTTAATGGAAAAGTGGGCATTCTCAGTGAGGTAAACATATATAGTACTAGATGACCATTTCAAAGCAACATACATTTACTAGCATTGTCGAGTAGCAATAAACGATATAATTCACAAGTATTCATTTAATTGGAAAATGATTTTGCTAATGCAGTGGAATTAATATAAAAAAAGCAATCATTTTTATCCACAAGTTAGAATGACAGTGAAATGTAAAGTACTTTGATAATGTATATATAGAACGGTAGATACAAAGGCATTGCAAGTTATTTGTAGTTCGTTGAAGAAAAAAAAGTTAGGCCTACTTACAGTAGGCTACATAATATTAAAGATTACATTTATATATCAAATATTTTTATCTATTTCCCTACCTATCGGTACTTACTATAATAATGACATATACTGGATACTCAAAAATCAACACTGATTGGGCCCGTTATCATAGCAATTGCTACATACTTTATCTCAATGCTGATCATGCGTGTGCTTGTGACATATTTGACGTTTTTATGAACACAACTTTTCTTTAGGGCAACCCTGTAGTGGGGTATTTATTGCCTGTAGTAATGTGGACAATACCTTAAGGGTTTAGGTACCCTTTCGGCCACAGCCACTCCCTCTCAGTTTTTCAGCTGTCCCTCATTTCCTTCTATTTATTTCCTGCTTGCTGTCTCATCTCTGTATCACCTTCTGTCGTTATATGACCTCGCTGTTATGGCGCATAATATCAATAAATCAATCAACCTTTATGGCAATTTTGAGAGTACTTTGGACCATAGATGGAAATTCTCATGTGTAACCTCTGTGATGGATATTTCAATCTCTCCCAGACCTGTAATTATAGCATCAACTTCATCCGTGCAAGTGTAACTTCTGGGATGGCCTCCTCTATATCCCTCTGTTCTATAATTATTACATGTAGTACTAAACTAATTATTTAGCTACACTAAACTTATTACTCATCTGATACTGAACCCCATGATGAGTTTCACAGCAGCGGTGCCACCCATGGTAAAATAACAGTATATAGGGTAGACTCCATGGAGGTATAATAAAAGGAGGAGGCATGAGGCACTTGTCCTGTACAAGCAAAGTGAAGCAAGTGGGTGGGGCTTATTGATGCTGTGGGCGGAGCTTTCCCTACCCCCCATTGACTCAAAACATTACCACGGTTTATTTAAGAGCGGTACCACTAAAATAATTACCATAAATGTACGTAAAAACGACAGTGACATTAAATTTCATATTTTGTATTGAAATATGTGATTCTGACACGTCTTATGACGAATCTGAGTGTGAAAATGTAACTTTGAATTGTCAGGAGAGTGTAAAAGTGTGGTTTTAGTTGTGGTCATTCTGAGCTGGCTATCCATCCTACAGATGTCCATGTAATCTTCACAAGTACATCATGAGACAGATAAAGGTTTGTCCTCCAATAACATGTATCACTAATTCATACAGGGAAAGTTGTTTACATGCTATATGCCATCAATAGTGTTGTTTACGTTTTGAGCGCGAAGGAGGAAAAACGCCCTGGCTAGAGAGGTGGCGCAAGCCAGAAGACCCACGCTTAGAGAGTTAAAGTCGCTAAATTCCATTCACACTCGTGGTGTCAGACTATGTAGGCTACAGGAGCTTTTAAATGCTCTCCAAACTCCACCATTAAAATTACAAAACGTAGCAGTGCCACGTGTTAGTGCTAAAAGAAAGGCCTTCATCGAAACGAAGCGCCAGAATGCTATGAAAAGATGGAAGAAGGACGATAATTATGAGCCACTCCCTGCCGTCCCAGGAGATTCTAATGCTACATCTTTCACCTACCACATGTCTCCTGTTGATGTATCCCATGTGTCTGCAGCCAGTTATAGACACAGTTTGCTGCCAAAACCGAAAAGAGAGGCTAAAGACGTAAGTGAATATAGTGCTATGACATGTCTTACTGTGGAAAGACTGCTAAATGCATTGAAATGTGTGACGTGTCCTGACTATGGTAACAAAGGGACAGCGAAGGTCACGAGTGATTATTTTGACTGCACAGTAAATATCAGATGTGATAAGTGCAAGAAATGTATTCACTATTCTCAGCAAGAAAAATGTAAGAATAGTGACATGAGTGTGGGAAACATTGTGCACGTGTACCACTCGGTGTCTGAGGGATATGGAATGGCAGGGTTATCTAGACTGTCCGCTGCTATGGGTTGTAGAGAGATGACTAGTTTCGCCTTTACTAGGCATTCGGAGTATGTTTACAAAGAAATGAACAGTTTTTATGAGGAACATGAAAGTGTGGCTATCGAGTGTGTTCGTGGAGAATACCAAAAGCAGGGAAAAGGACCCGACGAAGGGCATAATCAATGTGGACGTCAGTTTTGATGGCACATGGCTCACCAGAGGTCATAAGAGCCATATTGGTGCTGCATTTGTTATGGATATTTCCACGGGATTAGTTTTTGATTCGCAAGTGCTAAGTAACTTTTGTAGAGGTTGTGTAATTATGAAGAAGAAAAAAACAAAAGAAGATTTTGAATTGTGGTACAGAACAGTTCATGAAGGAAAGTGCCAATGCAATTATAAAGGACTGTAGGGTGCCATGGAGGCTGAAGGAGCGATAAGAATCTGGGAAAGAAGTGAGAGGAAGGGACTAAGATACGTAACTTTCCTTAGTGATGGAGACTCCAGCTCCTTCAAGGCAATATCGGAAATGAACAATGGTCAAGGACCATATAAAGACCATTAAGTTACTTAAGAGGAATGTGTCAATCCCGTCCAAAAAAGAATGGGGACAAGGCTAAGAAAATTGAAGGACGAATGTAGAGAAGAAAAGACAACGAAGACTGGTAAAATTATGAAGCGAAGTGTAGTTGGTGGTAAACACCAGCTAATTGATAAGCAGATAGATGCTATCAGAGGTATTATGGTAAAGCCATAAGGGACAGTGTTGGAACTGACACAACCAAAATGAAAATGAAAATTATGTCTGCTTTTCGGCACTGGATATCACGGGATGACAAGCCCCTTCATAACCATTGTGATGCATCTTGGTGCGTTTTCAAAAAGGCAGGTGATGAAGGCAAGCCCCTCCCTTCACACAACACTATGAAAAATTACATCAGAATAGAAAATGAATACGAAGACAGGGTAAGAGATGTTTTTCGTGACTTAACTAACCCAGCTCTCCTCGAAAGGTGCCTTCGAGGAGAGAGTCAAAACAGAAATGAAGGCCTACATTCAAAGCTATGGCACCACCAAAGTAAAGCGAAGTTTGCTAGCCTCAAGAGGGTGATCTTTGCCACCCAACTCACCATCATTGAACATAATTTTGGGTATGAGTCAAATACATTCATGGGGTATGTTGGCTTTTCCTCTACGTCATATGGTGTGTTGGCCAAACAGAGGATGGACAGAAGAAAAGTAACTCCTCGGAAGACCATGCGAAATAAAAAGAAAACCACTGCAACAACACCTGGCCCAGACTACATGCCTGGTAATTTCTGAAGTATTTAGTGTTCCTGGCAACAAAGAGGTGGGTGGGCTCCACTGATACCCTTCAATATGTTATTTATATATGAAAAATATATAGTATATCCATATGATGTATTACATATTCTTATATGTAAATAACAGGGGACCAGGAGCCTTCATATCTGAAGAGGTGTACCAGGCATGGGAGAACTCCCACCACAAGGGGCTATACAGGAGACATGAACATGATCTGAACATGACCTAAAGTATTCTAAGACACTACTACCAACCTCCCAGGAATGGCAAAAGGATTATGTAATGTAATATTACCATTTGGTGAACATTGATATGATTTTTTATGATGTAGTGAAGATTTATAACAAAAGTGCCATTTTCTCAAAACTCGTTTTTCGTGCATAAAAATGTTTATAATTTTGGAAGTAGTAGTGCAATTTATAAAAAAAATTGTTTCAGAATGATCAACACATTCGTGTCTACTAATGTTTGCTAATACGCGCATTAATTCCGTCAAATAAATTTATGACAGATTTTCAAAATCTCGTTTTTCTAAGGGAAAAATAGTCGCTTTTTTTGTTGTGTAATACAATTTTTGCAATTCCAGCTAGGCTTACAAAATTGCAACGGTAGGTACTTCTGGATGTGTATTATCTGTGGAGAAAAAAGATTTTGGATACTATTCATAGATTTTATGATATTACATAATTTAGACTATAATTATTTATTAATTGTTTTTTCGTTTGTGCAAAAACTACTGCAGCTATATCGATGAAATTTCTAGTAGAGAAGCATCATACATTAAAGCACATTCTGTAAGAAAATTATTGAACTACCTGAATTCATAAAGTTAGGAGGACTGGAAAACCAATATTGGTGCCTGCAAATGTGCGCATCGACGAAAATCCCCCTTATAAATGTGAAAGTGAAGTCCCACCCCTCTCATTGCACCATGATTTTGTGACTTTGTGAAGTGCCCTAAAGAGAACATCTACCAACTCCCCCACGAAGAATAATTTGACATGTCTGATATTTTTATTAAAGACCATGAACTTCCCTTTTCAGTCCGAGCTAATATACTTTTTGCATCAACCAACATCAACATACAAATCCATCCACCTCCAACAAATTTTCCTATACCAAGGACCATGCAGAGGATTAAATTGTGCACTCACCTTACATTCCAGTCAAAGAAATATGACTACATACCAAGTTATCATGAACAACATACATTGGAACACATACAAAGAAAAAGTCCTCACTATGCAATATACACCGATTGTTCCAGATCTCCCATAAGAGTGGGTATTGTAGCATTATACTCAGACATTTCAAAACAAACCTATAGCTGTCTCCTGATGTACTTGTGAAGACTAGATGGACATCTGTAGGATGGGTAGCCAGCTCACAATGACATGAACTCAAAATTCACTTTTACACTCTATTTATATATCTAATTACATTTTCACTCTGTAATTTCGTTATAAAACATGTAAGAATCACATTTTTCACCACAGTATGAAATATAATGTCACTGTCTTTTTACATACATATATGGTAATTACAAGATAAAGGGAGTGATCAAAATATGTCCTTCCACCCTTACTGTTCGAGTAAGGCTGACTGGTGGTGGCTGGGTGGGGTGTGGTTGGTCCCTTGGAAAGTCCCCTTACTGTTGCCAGGCTGAAACTCGTTTGATAGGGACCTGCGCAAATTAAAAAACTGTGCTGTTCGATGAATACTATACCCGCGGTGCTCAAGACTTGTTGGCAGTGTCGAAATTTTACTACACCTGCAAAATAACCACCTAGCCACGGGCATTATCTCTCAGCAACTTGTGTCTTCCGGGCCTCTCTCTGCACTCGCAGTCACTATGTAAACAACACATTTGATGGCTAATAGGTTGTAAACCACTCACGCTACATTAATAAATGATACAGTATAATGAAGTACAAACCTTTAGCTGTCTCCTAATGTACAGCCAGCTCCACTGCCACGAGGGCCACTGCAGTGTTGTTAGAGCTCCCTCTCCCAGGCTTGAACCACAAACTTCGGTCCGAGACACACATCTGAAACACTCACTAGTAAGGAAATGGTAATGGTGGTTGGCAGGCTTGTATGCTGAGTGAAACGAGTGACAATGAAATAATAATCTGTATGTGAGCAATTTTGTTTTTATGTGGATGCAACAATAGGCACCAAATGATTCCTGATGTATTAATTTGCTATATTTCAGAGTGCGGAATATTACATTGTAATGCTCGATAAATCAGGTTTTGATTAACTATTAAGATGCACTTGTGGCTAGTGTATGGATGTTCTGATAATATTGACATATTAGGTAGGAGAGCCCTTTTCCTTGCTCCGGGGTAAAACTCACCACTCTGATATTTGCGAGCAACAACCTCTACCTTACTGACCTCGCTGACACTTGAGGAACAATTATATAAGAACTGAGAATATTAGATAATCCAAGCATCGGCACGGTGACGGCACCATGAACTATCCATCATCTGGCCCCTTTAATGATTACGTCAAATGAACCGGGATAAGTAAATCCTATATATTGGCTGTTACGTATTCACATTGCAAGGACGGAAACTGAATACCCAAGCCCTCTTCATGCAGGAACCCAATGCATGGCAGGTGGCACATTCCTTTAGAGAATTCAATACTAAAATTAATAACATGTAGCACGTCTATCTGGGTAATTACTGGTATTTATCGTTTTACGGCTTACGTTGTTCCTCGTTATTGCCTTGCAGAATTGCCAGGCAAATACTGTGATAAGAACATGCATAACTTTACGGTTGTTACCCTTAAGCTTACAGGAGTATTAATTACTTGTTTACCATTGAATGCAATGTAATCAGAATCGCGCCCAGACTCCCTCCTTCACAAAGACCTGCAGCCGGTCGGGCATCGAGGCGACGAGACTAGTAAATGCTTCAGACGTTTCTCTTGTATCGAAGTTCGCGGTTCACGCCTGGGCGAGTGAGCAGTGAAAACACAGACATTTTTCAACTCAGATACGGACCAGATGCAGGCAGAGGCAGGCGAGCGAGAGGAGGACTGGCAAAATGATCGCTTTTGTCTGTGTGTGGCGAAGTGTAAGTTCGAGTGAATGAGGTCTAACGTGACAGATTAGTAAGCAAGTGACATTCATTTAATAAATAGAAGACGGGACCGGCAAACCATAAATGATGACAAGAACAACCTACACTAAAACATATCTGTCTTATTAAATACTGCCCCAACACCAATAATATGGAGACTAAGTGGTAAAGGAAACGGCCGAAGGGAGAGAGAGGGAGATGGGAAGAGATAAGATGGAGGTGGAAGCCAAGGGATGTTCATCTGCACCCTGCACAAGAATTGCACCAGCCTCGTCTACAAGGTTATTTCCAGTTCCTGGGAAAACTTCAGTTTTAGTCCTTGCAATGCGAATACATTACAGCCAGCAAATAGGATTTACTTTCCCGGTTTTATTTGAGGTAATAATTAAAGGGGCCAGATGATGGATAGCTCATGGTGCCTACGCTTGGATTATCTAATATTCTCAGTTCTTATGTAATTGTTCCTCAAGTGTCAGCGAGGTCAGTAAGGTAGAGGTTGTTGCTCGCTAATATCAGAGTGGTGAGTTTTACCCCGGAGCAAGGAAAAGGGCTCTCCTACTTAATATGTCAATATTATCAGAACATCCATAAACTAGCCACAAGTGCATCTTAATAATTAATCAAAACCTGATTTATCGAGCATTACAATGTAATATTCTGCACTATGAAATATAGCAAATTAATACATCAGGAATCATTTGGTGCCTATTGTTGCATCCACCTAAAAGCAAAATTGTTCACATTCAGATTAAATCATTGTCATTCGTTTCACTCAGCATACAAGCCTGCCAACCACCATTACCATCTCTCTCACCAGTGAGTGCTTCAGATGTGTGTCTCGGACCGAGGTTTGTGGTTCACGCCTGGGAGAGGGAGCGCTGACAACACAGCAGTGGCCCTCGCAGCAGTGGAGCTGGCTGTACCACCCAGGACAGATATCTCTGGAATAGATTTCATCGTATACAGTACAATGTGCTCTGAGTGGCCCTATAGTGAATGATATGGGGATTTTGATTACTGGCTGAGCCCAGTCGAATGTTACGTTAAGAAACAAACATTTTAATTTTTCATACTAGCACTGAGATTAGGTGGTTATATAGGAAAATGTCATAAAGCATGTATAAATAAAACAAGAAATGGAGGATGACATTTACTATTCATATAAAATCGAACAGACAAAAGGAAATATGGCGAAACCCGATGAAACGAGCACTATTCAAACCCAGACACTAGTGCTTTACAACTCTGAGAGTCGAAGCTAGACAGAAACTGATAGAAGAATCCCTTATCTCGAACTTCAGTTGTACCATAGGACCACTCAGAGCGCATTTTACTTTATATGATGAAATCTAGGCCAGAGATATCTGTCCTGGGCGGTACTTATGAAAACTAAAGTGACATCTGTAGGATGGGTAGCCACCTAACAATGACATCAACTCAAAATTCAATTTTACTATATTTACATATCTAAGTACATTTTCACACTCGAATTTCGTTATAAAATATGTCAGAATCACATTTTTCAGCACAACAATATAAAATTTAATATCACAGTCGTTTTTACGTACATATATGGTAATTACAGGAAAAGAGGAGTGATGAAAATATGTCCTTCTGCCCTCACAGCTCAAGCAAGACTGACTGGTGGTGGGTGAGGTGGCTATGGGAGCCTCTTGGCTGCCAGCCACAGGGTTACCACCTCGAAACTTGCTTGCTAGGGACTGTGCAAATTTAAAAACTGTGCTGTCGAATGAATGCTACACCTGCGGTGCTCCAGACATCTTGATATTGTCGAAATTTTACTCCACCCCAAATTAAGGGTTAAAGGGTTAAATATGTTTTTTCTCTAATTTGAGAAGTGCCATTGAGGATCTTAGAGGCTACTATTCAAAAACCTCCTAGTTAAATAAATAAAACATTCATTAACCTTAAACCGTGGGTGATGTCATAAGTGGACACCACCAACAAGTGTGGGTAACCGCGGGTGACGACATAAGTTGACAGCACAGTTTTCAACTTTGCGCGTCCCCTGACATACTGGATTAGGTTCATAACAGAGGGGCTGTGTGGTTAGGAGCTCCCACGAGTCACACTAGCCTTGTACAGGTAGTGTAGCAATAGCTTTTATTGTGTGAGGATGTATTTTCAGTGCTTTGTTTTTGAGCTAATTACTATAAATGTACGTTAAAATGGCAGTGACGTTATATTTCATATTGTTGTGTTGAGAAATATCACTCTAACACGTTTTTTTACTATCAGAGTGCGGAAACATCTTTGGGTAGGTCTGGTGAGTGTACACATGTTTTTTGAGTAGTGTGTATTCTAAAATCGTTACCCGTCCTCTGGATGTTCACGAAGTTTTCAAAGTACAAAAGTACATTTGAAGACAGCTAAAGGTACGTACTTCAATATGCTGTATCATACATTTATGTAGGTTAAGTGGTTTAAACACTATTATCAGTCAAAAGTGTTGTTTATATATTAAATGTGAGGAAGGAAAAAGATCCGGATAAAAGAGGTGGCGCGCCAGAAGACCCGTGGTTAGAGGGTTAAACAAACGTTATTCCTTGGAGATGAATGTGGAAATGTATTGGATTTTCACCCACAAAGCACTGGGTGGTAATGAAAAAGCAGATGAAACTGCAAAATCAGCAATACCATTACCACAAAATTAATAGAATTCCATCTTTCAAGTGGTGACTATATACTTAGCGTCAGGCACTATATTAACAAACAATGACAGAACCAGTGGAAAAACGAACAAAAACTCTAACAAAATTAAATCAAATAAAGCACAATGTTTCTATGTGGCATTCCTCCCAACATTAAAACTGACAAACCGAAGTAATATGAACAAGATTAAGAAGAGGACATACATGCAAAACACACAGCTTTTTAATGAATAACTCACATGACTCTGTCCAATGATGTATATTTTGCGACACAATTTTAACTATAAAACACAATCGTATTGATTGTACAAATTAAAAAATAAAATAGAAATAAATTGGTATATATATATATAATTTTTTTTTCTTTTATTGTTTTTTTAGTTATCCCCTAACTTATTTTCATGAAGTATTTTAAGGATTTCACGAGAATTTGATATTTTAAATGATTTTTTTTTTTTTATTTTTTTATTAATTTTATATTTTAATGCAGCTCGGCAAGGTAAAATCACTCGAAAAAGAAAAAGGTGCAATACATACCCCTGCATTTCGCAACACTGATCAATATGTTGCTATGGTCCACTTGTGTTAGCAAAACTATTAGGACCGACAAACAAATTTCACTGTACCTTAGGGAGAGTCATATTTGTGCCCATATTCCAACAAGCATTCCTGGCCACCCAGTGATTAACACGCTGCCTCACCAACTTGTAGCCAATGTCGCCCTTCCTGACAAACCCTGCCTTCATATCTGTCAACAAAACATACAAGGTTAAATCAACATAAGGTATGCAAGGAGTAGTCATTCCAGGAAACCGAACGCACACAAAACAGAATCAATCTATATCATGTTTTCAGTCGTTGTCAAGGTAGTACAAAACCAACAAGAACAAGCATTACCTATTATGGTTTTGAGACCCACACTGAATACAATAAAGATGACACCTCTCCTTTGATCCTTTTTCTTGTGTAGATAATTTCAAGCTGCATAAAACAATATTTATAATGTACAATCCTAGCTGGACTTACACGGATACTTGTGCTACAGACGAACAATGTGTACTGTAGGCCTACTCATATGTGTTGCCACAAATGTGGTGGTATTGTCTTTGGTCGCGATGATGGCACCCTGATAATTAGGTAGTATATGCTTGATTCTTTGCACAGAAACAGAACCCACTGGTTAGCTGAGGCTCTTTGTAAGAGGCAGGGCCCGCACCAAGTGAAGTACATTGTCTAATCTGGCATTAGATCCTAGCCAGTCAATGATGTTGATCAATTTACGGGCAGACAGGGCGATGACTAGATTTCTAACAATGAGGTGGACAAGCCAGCTGAACCTGTAATGCTGAGGTTGGTTGAGCAACATGTGAGGAAAACTGAGGTCTTATGCTGATAGGAAGTATGAAATGAAATATGAAAATACAGGTTGAATGGCAGGCGGTCACAGACTGGGTGTTGTTGAATACAAGACTTCTCGATTTGAGAGATTGTTGAGGAGAGGGTTTCTCACTGAATGGACAAACACCGATCTAATTCCAGAAGGAACTGGAAAGAAATCAGAAATCATACCACTACAACTTTACATTGCTCACAATATCTGAATACAATTGGAGGCACCAGAGACTCTCTCAATGCCCAGAGTCACTCGGCATCTCAAGATTAACATAGGCGTCAAATCCCGTGCCGATATTGATTTTCTTTTTTTTCGTTTGTACTCTAAGTATTGCAATTCTTTTTTACAGTTGCCTTCTTGCGTGTAAAACGAGACTTCCCATGTCTCTGTGTCCTTAGATGGTGGTTGCGAACAGGTCCAGCCTGCAGCATAAACAAACACATATCCCTTGTACTTCATAATGCTAATATGACCAGATAAAGTTGCATTCTGAACCAGTTTCTATTCTAACAACGTATGTCATTCACCATATGAGAAGTACATGTATGGCTGTCATAACTGCACTTAGATTGTGCTACAACATCACTAGACACATAGTTATGCAGGTGGGAATGAAGCGAACATATGCTGCCGACTATATTAGCTATAGCTAATTATGTAAGAGCCTTCCCAAGCACACCAAGCAGAGTTTTTCCACGGTAGTTGTTACAATCCCTCTGGTCCCCTTTCCCTTTTCAGATAGGGATGACCAAGACTCTTTTCTAGTCATCGGAAATTGTACTGGTCTGCCATAGAGCAGAAAGGTCGACATGGAACTCCTTGAATCATGGCATAACACGTTTGAATCCGCGTTTAGAAATGCTGGATTTAACGGAATGTTGTCATAATAGATTTCTATATTCAATAAACTGTGACTGCATACATCAAAATACTCTCTCAATGTTTCTTTTACTTATTTCACTCCACATACTGTATATAAATGGCTGGGTAGCACAGTGGTATCGCTCTCAACTTGTGATAGAGGCAAAAAAGAAGATTTAGGGCTTAATGCCTATCGACTCATGGGGTTGGTCATTAAGGCAGTCAGTCTTGTTACATCAACACATCTTCCCCAGCCTACAAGGTTGCTATCCTTGCTCTTACAGCCGGGTACCTACTTACTGCTAGGTGAACAGGGACATAGGGGGCTGGGAAAATTGTCCAACAATTCCACTGACTCGGGAATCGAACCCGGAGTCTCTCGCTTGCGAGGCGAGTGTTTTTACCATTACATAATCAGCACAGGGAGAGGGAGTGCTTCAATCATTTACATTTTTACATGTTTTTATGTAAAAAATATGTAATACTTACTGTAATAGTCAAGTTATGGATGATATAATAAATGCATTCTATTTATAAAAACATATCATTGAAAGACAACGAGAAAACAACGGTTATATCACCCACTCATTAAATTAAAGTTACTCGAACCTCTCCTTCTCAGAGCGCTGTGTGTTTTTGTGTATACGTTGCCTTTCTTGACACGTCAACTAGAATGATCCCTGAGTCAATACTCTCTGCCACTGAGGTGGGTCAGAGAATAGAGATTAAGAGTCTATTCAGCCCAGCAGGTCCTGTATCCATCCATGTCTGATACCCTCGTAACATAATCATCCATGGTTCGCCAAGAACTTGCCTTTATTAGTCCAATCTCATTACAATGTAAATATATATTTTTTTGTAATATAACGCTTCCCAATATCAGTCCAATAATGCATTTGCCCTTTTTCATCTGATGAATCGTTATAAGATTATTTTTTTTTATATATAAAAAACAAATGATGCCGAATAAGTGGCAACACGAAGAAGGTTTATCGTATTATATTACTGGATCTTTTACCGTATTATTATAGGAGAGATATAATGATGAAGCAGCTTCCCAGGTCTCCCATTGAGATTCAACCTGACTCGACGTAATCCAAGCCAAACCAGACAATTAACATCAACTCAAGTGGTACTCACCAATAAAGTAGGTGGCTGCTTCTGCCGTTGCCTGTAGACTCCCGAGTACTATGTCCTGGTCCGTATGAGTGATGAGGCAGGTACCGTCAACAGGTAAGAAGCAGAAACCCTGACAATGGTCATCCCTAGCACAGTACATGGAACATGTCACCTGTGTATTTGTGAAGAAAGATTCAATTTAGTGAACTTTATATGAGCTATATAACTTATTCAATATGCAGTACCTGTACTCTTCACTCACTCTATCCCTCTTTCTTACCCTACTGACGGCTGTAATGGTGCGCTGGATATGATCGGGAGTAAGACAGTAGTCAGGTAAAACTTTAGTAAATTTTATGAGTTTCTTATTTCCCATAGGCCTCACCAACACCACCTGGACCACCAACACTAACACTATAAACATCATACTGTATCTCACACAGGTCGCCTCTCTTCGTGTAACACTGAGCTTAGTGTGCCGTAATTATATGTTGTAATTAATGTTTTCTTTTACCCCTTTCTCTTCACTTCTGTATAGGCTTCTCAGACATTAAGCGTATGGTTACCATGACCAAATTAATAAGAGGAGATTTTGTAAATTCATTAGTAGCTCGTCGCAATCTGTTAAGTCTCTGACTTTTAAAAATGCAATTTTTATGAACTAGTGGGATTGTTGTCGTAAAGACATATAATCCTAAATGTGCTCTTGAAGTCTGGAGTATATTCAGTCTACATTTCCATTCTGATATAAAACTGTAGCAAAAGTACTATGGCAGAGTACTGAGAGTGGTACTGAGAAATCACAGGGAGTGAGTGAGTGTGTGAAGAGGAGCCAAGTGAACGATCGGTGACTGCTGGAAGGAAGAGAATGGGTACGAAAAGAATGAGGACGGGTGAAGTGAAAATATTGTGAAATGTCAATGGTGGTGGTGGTGAGGAGGGGATGGGAGTGATCGATGATTGTAGTGGCATTAGTAAGTAGTGTTGGGTGGCAGTGATGTTGTTGTAGATATAGTGGTGTTGGTGTAGGACTGTAAGTAGTATTGTTGGTGTAGGCAGTGTTGTTATTGATTGTTGTCCCATCTTTTAGTAATGGCCAGTCAACGGATAACAAAGACAGAACAACTTGGGGCCAGGTCCCTATATGTGACACACTGGTAACATTAAATACACATTTAATTCACCTAAACCAGTATAAAATAACAATCATTGGTACACAGTCACTTAACAATATTATACATAATAAACAAGAGGTCGCCAGGTACAGTAATAAGGGCTTTATATGTCACCCTAACATACAGCCTAAGTTTCTACTTATTAAATTAACATGGTCGCTGATCCCCAGACAACCCCGATTTATTTTTCGGCCTATCCACCCTATTAAGGCCATTATTTTTATTTTATTTTGTTGATTTAATTATTTTTATTTTTTTATTATTTATTTTTATTATTATTATTATTATTTTTTTTTTTTTATATATGTATATATATTTATATATTTTTTTCATATTATTTTCTGCATTTATTATTATTATTATTATAATTATTTTTATTAATATTATAAGTTTACTTAAAAACTAAACTTATAGACTAATTATTTTTGTTTCTTTGTAACTTAATACTACTAATATTATTGATGATACTTAATTCTATGTCCTAGCTAATTACATAACCTATGTACAGTCGGCAAAATGAGTTTAATTACCATCCTTTTAACAGTGTGATATAATGTTGGTACTCGACGCGATGGCCACCCAGGACCACCCTCCATGCACCTCCCTCAGTGTCTCATGGGCAGGCAAGCAGGGATGACATTCTTTCACCCAGTGCTATTTTTTCTGGGTATTTCACCGTTATTCTTGTCCTAAAATACTCAAACGCATTTCCTTATGTTTAATAATGAATAGTTAAATAGTAAGAGTACTTGACCACAAAATTTAATTTAAAATCAGCAAAACTTTTTATATGAAAAAGAAACAGAATGCGTTGTGCTAAGTTGTCACTGCCGGGGCAAACACGATACCCATCCGGCATGTCTCGAATATTGAGGCACCAGCTGCCCAGTCGGCAGAGTACCAACCCTGCTGCGCTTACCGATGTTAAAATTAACGTAGGGGTGGTAGCAAAACTTTTTTTGTTGACTGTACAGCCATGGCTGATAGTGCTGGATCAGGGTCCAAGGAGTATTGGAGAGCAACTGAACAGAGTTCGAAAAAGTGAGTCATCTAAACCTTTCTCAACGTTGAGAATGGTTTGGAATATTCACTTGTTCGAACTCTGTTCAGTTGCTCTCCAACGTTCCTTGGACCCTGGTCCAGCACTATCAGCCATGGCTGTACATTGGATCCACTTCATCCCAGACTGCATTTTTCTGGTTAATATATTGAGGAAGTCGTTACTTTGTGTTTGTTTTGAGTAATTCTTGATTCAAAACTGACTTTGAATATCTCATTCGTTCCCTGTCTGCCTTTATTGCACAAAAGACAGGTTTAGTTTGTAAGTGCTACCATATTTTTTCTCATGACTTCATTGTATTAAATTCTTTTTACATTTTCATTCTGCCTCATTTTGATTATTGTGCACCTGTTTTGAAGTCTTCTGCAAACTGCCATCTAAAAATACTTGATAGAAATTTAAATTTGTTTAAGTTCATTTCCACCAATCTATCTCTTGACTTGTATCACCGGCGCCAAGTTATTGCTCTTATTTTTTTATTTTTTTTATTTATTTTTTTGTAAGAATAATGGGCATCCCTTACATGGTGCTTTGGCTGAACAATTCAGTCCTACCCGAGGTACTAGGTTTACTCTTCATCTTAATAATCTTGCTATGAATCCAGAGGCGTGTTCACGCGACATTTCCACTTCAATATGCTATTGATATTGATTTTGAAAGATATTGAATATTGGGTGAGTGCTAGTGCCTTCAACCGCAGCGCCATCTATGTAAACATTGGAGTCTCATGGAGCGTCTCTATCGTCATGGCTGCCGGACAGGATCATTACGGATGTTATTCGGCATTTTATCATCAGATGAAATGCCAATACAGGCCTAAGGCCGGCCGTTGTCACACTATGCGGCTCTGCCGCAGAAAGGCGATGGCGAGGTGCGACGCCGCACCGCCGCAAAAACGAAGAAGACAAGCCAAGAAATTTTTTTTTTCCTTACTCTTATATATATTATTAATACAAATTGTGGTTAATACCACTGTACGGCGTGCCGCACAGTGTGACACGGTACAGGATTTGCGGCTCCGACGAGCACAACTCTGGGATGTTTGATAAACAGAAATGTTGTCATTAGGGGTCATTCCTGACTTGGAAACTTGATGCATCTCTTATTGACAATCGTAATTACACACTCTGTCATCCAAAACAGGGTTTATCTGTAAATACATGCTAAAATAACCATTAAAATATGGATAACACATTCGTCTGGGAAGCCTCCGTGGTTCTACTGCTCTTCTTATCTGCTGCTCGGCGTTTAATATCATATTGAATTCGGTGCTCGCGTGAACTGCTAATAAAGTCAAGTTCAATATCTTTTATTGGATATTGGGCAAGATATCTTGATCTTGCCCTGGCGTGAACACGCCTATATTAATGCATGTACAACGCAGTTTTCACGGTGTTTTATTCTTTTGTTTATCAAAATATCGAATTACCCAATGAGATTGTCCAGTCTGCGGACATGTCTGCATTTGTGGCAGCCACATACTCCAGTGAAGCATTTCTTACCCTGTGTCCTACACTGACACCGGATCACATCAATTAGCCCTAGCGATGCTGGATCACCCTTAGCAATGACAGGAACAGGTATGCTGTCCTTGATCTCCCATCCATACTTTGTGACATCAGCTGACTCGTCAGGTGGAGCTTGGCAGTCGGCCGCCTTCCACAGCATCACTTGTAAATGAGCCCTCAACACGAGCTGCAACAGGTTGGCCGTTGTTGGAGGAAGGGCCATCACTTTGAGGATTTTCTTTTTTTTTCTTGGTAAACAACATGAACCTGGCAGATTCCATGGAAGTTCTTGGCGGCTGATCATACAGAGCAAGGAAGAAGGGTTTCGCTGCCTCCAGCAAATCAGCCTCTATAGCACCCACCTCACCCGGCACATCAGCTAAGCCTGGGAAGTTTCCTGCAAGCAAAATATTTAGTGCACCGATCTTGCCTTTTCATACGGATATGAGGTTGTGTCGCACCCACTGAGGGCGTGCATTCCAAGGAGTTGCAGACATTTTGGCCCAAGGTCATCACATGTTGCATTGATATCCAGAATCGCTCCATCCCAATGCTCCATCTGTATTTTGCACTGTAGGTTTGCCCGATATACCCAATACACCAACAGGAGAAAGACAGAAGAAGCACTAAAATTAGGAGGAAATTAGCACAAATTCAGACCAAATTTTGAGTACTAAATAAGGTCAATTTTAAAATTGACCTGACCATTAGCACATGAAATTTAACTGCAATTGAATAAGCAACATCAGAAATGGATTCTATACAAATGAAACCTACCCCCCCAAAAAAAAGAGGTATAATACATCGTTCTAGGACAAAAGGGTCAAAACTTAAATTTTTAAGTCAGTGTTTGGCGGCCATATTGGATTATGCAAATTACAAAGGTTGCCCAAAGTTACCATTTGGGCAACCAAGCTAAAAGTGTTTTAGGTCCCCATATGAACACAATCCAATACAAAAATATCATAGGAAACAACATTTCTAGGTTCAGGAAATGACAAATCGACTATAGGGGAGTGATGTGGGCAGTACCTTAAGGGTTTTGGCGTCCATTCGGCCCCAGCCACCAGCTTTCAGTTCTTTAATTGGCCTTTTTCTATTTCCTTCCTTTCCTATTTGGTATTTCCTTCCTGATTGCTGTCACACTTTATCACATTTTTCTGGCGCTATATGTCATCGTTGTTACGGCGCCTAATATTAATCTCTCTCTCTCTCTCTCTCTCTCTCTCTCTCTCTCTCTCTCTCTCTCTCTCTCTCAACTATTCATGGCCAATATTGACCAATGACCATATCAGTTTATGTTTGAACAGCACGATATGTTCTAGAATTCATGACCAGTGTTGGGAAAGACACGTGCCGGCACATATGAGGAAATCTTGTAGTTTACCGATGCAAACGCATGAGGAAATATTGTATCCATGCAATATCTGCTGCATTTCCGACATCATTGTATTTTCTTTGTTCTATTATAAACCGTACAACCAAAAAACCAGTTAAGGTTAGAACTTCTTGAAGGTATATTACAGGGCTACTTAATAGTACATACTATGTCACGAAACAGATCCTTTTTATTAATATTGAGGTGATTCGTTTCCTGGAGTTGTTTGAAGGAATCATTAGCCTTCCAATAACAGTATTTAAACAGAAGGTGTGTACCAGGGTAAAGAGGGACCCCCTAGTGGTAAAAATACTCTCTTCAGCAGCTGTATCAGTGTAGTTAACTATACTGTATATATTTACCTATCAATATATGTTTATGATTATTTACGAATGTGTGCCTTGTGAAAACTTTATCAACCCCTGTCACATGACATAAGCAACAGTGACGTCATTGTCACTGGTTCGTCATATTGGAATAAACAAAAGACTTGGTGTAACATTTAATGTAAACCCTCGATAAACAATGAATTAATTAATACTTGTTCTTACCACTTCACTATACACTCACTCCTTAATAAGAAACAAGCCAATGTTTTCCTAGGGTTCTGTTAGTCATTACTCTACCACTTTGATATTCACTCAGTTCCTCATTGAAGACCACCAAATATATTCCTTGGCTTCTGTTAGTTATTACATAACATATTAATTAAGCTATTAACTAAGCCTGTGTTAAAAGGATAGTGCTGAATTTAATGTGCAATACTTCTATGTGAATAAGTGGGATGGTCTATTGTTGGCGGAAGCATTGTTGAAATACTATGAACTACAGAAAGAAGCTGTTATGTACAGTTGCGGACAAATGAAATAGACACATTTCACAATGGACCTTTATCCAGCATAGATTTGGACGCGCCTCTACACACAATAATGTCTCATCTTACTCTATGTTCAATGAGGGGCCACGTTGGACTGGCTGTGGTAACGGCATGGGCAGATGGCAATAGAAAAGCGATAACGACTGTCTCATATCAAACATGCCGTCTGTTAACTATCCAGACACTGTAAAATATTTGTTGTTTACACCTAGTGCTAACAACACTGAAGGTATGATGGTCTACAGTACAAAGTGTTATAACCATTTAATCTATCTGGGTCAAACCCCTTCGTCTGCAAGCGTCAACAAATCATGCGTCGGAGACCCCTTACAATGGATCCTTCTGTAATTCCCCTCATTCTGGCCACACGAAAAAGAAAAAAAAGGAAAAAGTACGCTCGCGGTCAGAAATTGTCCCGATCCCCAGGCAAGATGAATCGCAAACAGTCTAGCTTTGAAGGTTCGAACAAAGGTGCGTCTCCCTACAACACACACTTGTTTGAAACATTATGGGTCGGTAGTTGCGATTCATCGTGTCAAGGGATCAGGACACAATTTCTGACCGAGAGTCTACAAGCTTTATATAGTGATGAAAAACGCATTCCTAAATTCATCCTGTACTACTACTACTACTACTACTACTACTACTACTACTACTACTACTACTACTACTACTACTACTACTACTACTACTACTACTACTACTACTACTACTACTACTACTACTACTACTACTACTACTACTACTACTACTACTACTACTACTACTACTACTACTACTACTACTACTACTACTACTACTACTACTACTACTACTACTACTACTACTACTACTACTACTACTACTACTACTACTACTACTACTACTACTACTACTACTACTACTACTACTACTACTACTACTACTACTACTACTACTACTACTACTACTACTACTACTACTACTACTACTACTACTACTACTACTACTACTACTACTACTACTACTACTACTACTACTACTACTACTACTACTACTACTACTACTACTACTACTACTACTACTACTACTACTACTACTACTACTACTACTACTACTACTACTACTACTACTACTACTACTACTACTACTACTACTACTACTACTACTACTACTACTACTACTACTACTACTACTACTACTACTACTACTACTACTACTACTACTACTACTACTACTACTACTACTACTACTACTACTACTACTACTACTACTACTACTACTACTACTACTACTACTACTACTACTACTACTACTACTACTACTACTACTACTACTACTACTACTACTACTACTACTACTACTACTACTACTACTACTACTACTACTACTACTACTACTACTACTACTACTACTACTACTACTACTACTACTACTACTACTACTACTACTACTACTACTACTACTACTACTACTACTACTACTACTACTACTACTACTACTACTACTACTACTACTACTACTACTACTACTACTACTACTACTACTACTACTACTACTACTACTACTACTACTACTACTACTACTACTACTACTACTACTACTACTACTACTACTACTACTACTACTACTACTACTACTACTACTACTACTACTACTACTACTACTACTACTACTACTACTACTACTACTACTACTACTACTACTACTACTACTACTACTACTACTACTACTACTACTACTACTACTACTACTACTACTACTACTACTACTACTACTACTACTACTACTACTACTACTACTACTACTACTACTACTACTACTACTACTACTACTACTACTACTACTACTACTACTACTACTACTACTACTACTACTACTACTACTACTACTACTACTACTACTACTACTACTACTACTACTACTACTACTACTACTACTACTACTACTACTACTACTACTACTACTACTACTACTACTACTACTACTACTACTACTACTACTACTACTACTACTACTACTACTACTACTACTACTACTACTACTACTACTACTACTACTACTACTACTACTACTACTACTACTACTACTACTACTACTACTACTACTACTACTACTACTACTACTACTACTACTACTACTACTACTACTACTACTACTACTACTACTACTACTACTACTACTACTACTACTACTACTACTACTACTACTACTACTACTACTACTACTACTACTACTACTACTACTACTACTACTACTACTACTACTACTACTACTACTACTACTACTACTACTACTACTACTACTACTACTACTACTACTACTACTACTACTACTACTACTACTACTACTACTACTACTACTACTACTACTACTACTACTACTACTACTACTACTACTACTACTACTACTACTACTACTACTACTACTACTACTACTACTACTACTACTACTACTACTACTACTACTACTACTACTACTACTACTACTACTACTACTACTACTACTACTACTACTACTACTACTACTACTACTACTACTACTACTACTACTACTACTACTACTACTACTACTACTACTACTACTACTACTACTACTACTACTACTACTACTACTACTACTACTACTACTACTACTACTACTACTACTACTACTACTACTACTACTACTACTACTACTACTACTACTACTACTACTACTACTACTACTACTACTACTACTACTACTACTACTACTACTACTACTACTACTACTACTACTACTACTACTACTACTACTACTACTACTACTACTACTACTACTACTACTACTACTACTACTACTACTACTACTACTACTACTACTACTACTACTACTACTACTACTACTACTACTACTACTACTACTACTACTACTACTACTACTACTACTACTACTACTACTACTACTACTACTACTACTACTACTACTACTACTACTACTACTACTACTACTACTACTACTACTACTACTACTACTACTACTACTACTACTACTACTACTACTACTACTACTACTACTACTACTACTACTACTACTACTACTACTACTACTACTACTACTACTACTACTACTACTACTACTACTACTACTACTACTACTACTACTACTACTACTACTACTACTACTACTACTACTACTACTACTACTACTACTACTACTACTACTACTACTACTACTACTACTACTACTACTACTACTACTACTACTACTACTACTACTACTACTACTACTACTACTACTACTACTACTACTACTACTACTACTACTACTACTACTACTACTACTACTACTACTACTACTACTACTACTACTACTACTACTACTACTACTACTACTACTACTACTACTACTACTACTACTACTACTACTACTACTACTACTACTACTACTACTACTACTACTACTACTACTACTACTACTACTACTACTACTACTACTACTACTACTACTACTACTACTACTACTACTACTACTACTACTACTACTACTACTACTACTACTACTACTACTACTACTACTACTACTACTACTACTACTACTACTACTACTACTACTACTACTACTACTACTACTACTACTACTACTACTACTACTACTACTACTACTACTACTACTACTACTACTACTACTACTACTACTACTACTACTACTACTACTACTACTACTACTACTACTACTACTACTACTACTACTACTACTACTACTACTACTACTACTACTACTACTACTACTACTACTACTACTACTACTACTACTACTACTACTACTACTACTACTACTACTACTACTACTACTACTACTACTACTACTACTACTACTACTACTACTACTACTACTACTACTACTACTACTACTACTACTACTACTACTACTACTACTACTACTACTACTACTACTACTACTACTACTACTACTACTACTACTACTACTACTACTACTACTACTACTACTACTACTACTACTACTACTACTACTACTACTACTACTACTACTACTACTACTACTACTACTACTACTACTACTACTACTACTACTACTACTACTACTACTACTACTACTACTACTACTACTACTACTACTACTACTACTACTACTACTACTACTACTACTACTACTACTACTACTACTACTACTACTACTACTACTACTACTACTACTACTACTACTACTACTACTACTACTACTACTACTACTACTACTACTACTACTACTACTACTACTACTACTACTACTACTACTACTACTACTACTACTACTACTACTACTACTACTACTACTACTACTACTACTACTACTACTACTACTACTACTACTACTACTACTACTACTACTACTACTACTACTACTACTACTACTACTACTACTACTACTACTACTACTACTACTACTACTACTACTACTACTACTACTACTACTACTACTACTACTACTACTACTACTACTACTACTACTACTACTACTACTACTACTACTACTACTACTACTACTACTACTACTACTACTACTACTACTACTACTACTACTACTACTACTACTACTACTACTACTACTACTACTACTACTACTACTACTACTACTACTA